>OZ010603.1:71379126-71384126 GCA_963932145.1 Acanthosepion lycidas | reverse complement strand
CTCTATCTATCTCTCTCTATATATATCTATATCTATCTCTCTCTATATATATATATATCTCTATCTATCTCTATATATATATATCTCTATCTATCTCTATATATATATATCTCTATCTATCTCTATATATATATCTATCTATCTCTATATATATCTCTATCTATCTCTATATATATCTCTATCTCTATCTCTATATATATCTCTATCTCTATCTATCTCTATATATATCTCTATCTCTATCTATCTATATCTCTATATCTCTATCTCGTTATCATAAATATTTAAAATGTTCTACCATTCTCTTCAGATACATGTTTTACCTGAACTTGTATTTACCAGTATTTTTTTTTCTTTTTGTAGTTGTACCATTTTCACTTGCTCCTCCTCCGGTTGGTCAAGAAAAAGCTTGCATCTCTTGTGCACTTTACCTGCCTAGCCTGTATCCAGGTAAGATAACCTTATTCATTATTCTTATTATTCATTCACAGCCACTGATTTTCAAAGACCAAATCTAGTCATGTATTCATTTTATTTTTTTTATTGTAAATAAAAATCATGTTTCGTATCTGCCCCCCCCCCCCGTTTAGTTTCGAATTTCATGGAGAATGTGTTTTGGTAATTGTGGTATGGAAGCATCCATATAAATGTGGTATTATGGTGCTAGAAGCATTTTAAAGTTTGATTGGGTCAGTAAACGGGATGAGCTAAGTTAGGACAGTGACAGACAGCATTCCCTGTTTTCAGCCTTCTGCTATATTTTATATTTAAATGAGAGATAAATATTCGTTCCCCTAGATTGGAACCAACATATTTCGAATTTCATCAAGAATACAAGGAAGAAATGAGAGCTCCAATCTATTTAATCTTTGCCTCGATGATGGCCTGCTCATGCGCAAACACAGATGTGAAGTGATGAGCACAGATCATTTCTGCATTCCATATCCCACATGACAAATGAATCTACCAATAGAAAACAGTGTTCTTGCTTTTTCTTCTAAGACCAATGTACTGATAAGGTGGATTCATGCTAATGACCTATTGACACAGGTGTTTATAGATGGAAATAAAAAAAAAAAAAAAAAAAAAAAAAAATCAACATTCTCTGCCAAGTGTTTCAATAAATATGATTCAAGATAAATCTTTTACAAAAAAAAAACTGATCTGGAATTGGTGTGAAAGAAATGATGGCATCTGCCTGATTCCATCATAAAAATTCAGGATGTGAAATTAATGAACATTTCAAATACTATGGTGTACAGATCGGTTATGATAAATTTATTTAGTATAGAAGATAAAGAAATTTTCTCAACACCGCTAATTGCTACAGAACCAAAACATTAACCAAAAAACTCTAGTCACATTCTTAAATAACCGCCTCAGATTGAGACTTATATGAATATCATTCATGGTGACAGATGCAATTCATTTGTTATATAAATTGTCAGTTGTATACAAATAAAGAAAGCATAATCCCTTTGCTTGTTAATGCACTCAATCCAGTGGAGGATATTGATGATATAGCTCAAACATTCAGTCAGCCAGTTATGTGCCATGCGTGATACACGCTTAGGTGATCATGTATCTTTTGATACATGACTGACGAGGCAGATTTTTTTCCCCGCAGTGGGTTGCCATTTCTTTCTGTGGTAGACCAGTTGCCATCCAAGGCTATAGAACACAGTCTGTTCTGCTATTTACCCATAGCTGGGTAGAAGTGGATTCATACCTTTCCCAATGGTATTAGCATGTAATTCCTTAATTCAAGCCGCTATCCATTACTCACCGTACACAGTGAAACTTTTATATCAGAATGTTTGTGCTTGTTATATATAATATTATGTATTTAGATTGATGGAATTAGCCATAGATACTTTCATAGACAGACTAAACATGCAAATCTTGATATTGACAATTGTAGTGACCGTTGAAAGTACACAGATTAACCTTTACCACACCACAAGCGACAATACTCGTCGTAGAATTTTCTCCCTTTGCTACTCTAGGCACATTCTGCCATCTGAGACAGTTTCTATAAATAAACACATGTTAACTGTTATTTCCCATATTTTAAGCTGGAAATTGCCTATTATTTCTTTGGAACAAGGTTAAACTTCTGTTTTTCAATGCCATTGAACTCTTCTAGACTCTACGTGAGGTGTAACATTGATTAAACACATGTTAATTTTTTCACAGTTTTTTTTGTAAACAAAAATGGTCACATCAATATCCAACAAAGCCTTTATTCAGAAGTTTTTCTTTGATTAGGACCACGATGATGATTTTGAAGGCTTTATTTGAGTAGATATTGATGGTCAAGTGGTAGGAGATGATAACCATGCTAGTGATGTGGAGGAAAGTGACAATGACCACTAGTGACCACTATCATCCATGTCTGAGTAATTTTATGGAAGCTACTGGCAATCATCAACATATCTGATAGTGTTTCTGAAGGTGAATCATTTTTTTTATTTATAAACAATGGAATAACTTTATAAATAATAACTTAACGAGACAAATATAAGTCAGGTGAAAGAAATGCTAGTGTCTTATGTATAAACACAAGGAAATATGCCATTTTTTTGACAAAATGAAAGCCTTTTTAGCCATTTTGCTTCTTATTGCACCCCCCCTAGAACTTCACAAGGAAGAATAAAAGTTAAAGTATGTTGAATTATTTATGTATTTTTTAATAAAATTTCTTTTTTTTTTTTTTTTCATTTTGCATTTTTTATTTCATGTTTCAATTTTTTTGTTCTCAACGTCAAAACATGCATACAAAACCATGCATTCCATGAAAATATTACTCATCCATTCTTTTTTTTAGTATACAAAAAATAAAATCTATACACACAATACAAAGAAAGTTTTAACAATTTTAAAACAGTAGATGTTCATGTTTTTTCCCCCTCAAAAAAATGCAGTGATGCAGTGATGGGGGGACAATTCTAGAAAGAAATTAGTGTGGTAAAGGTTTTAAAAAAAAAAAAAAAAAAAAAAAAAAAAAGTATGTTTACCAATTTTGATTCTCACACAAAAAAAAAAAACTTAATGAAAACAAATTGAACAGGCTGATAGCCCTCATCAGGTATTGTTTGACAAAACTTCTTTGTTGATTTCCCAACAAGGGTGGGAATGATTGCAAAAGTTTTCCCCCTCTTATAGTCAAAAGGAATAGTACTGTTTCGGTAGGGTCTCTTGGGCAAACAAGTATGATGTTGCAAGACCCAAAACTTGTCATGACTCCAAGTCATAACATCACTGACGAGGCAATCATGTGCACTCGGTGTGTTTTCATGACAAGTTTCTGCATTGTGTTGTTCACAAAGTATTGTCACATTTTGAAGCCTGAATAGAAAGGCAATTGGATGTAATGAGAGTTAATTTAAAAAAAAAAAAAAAATTATCAGATCATAAGTGTTATTTGCTCCAAGAAAATGTCTGAACAGAAGTATTTCTCTTTGTTAAAAATGATTAAGATAATCCAAACTCATTTAGAGATGATTTTTGTCAGAAAGAAATGTCTTGTTTTTGAAGGTGGATTTTAAAAAAAGCATTGAAATGTAAGAAACTTTAAATTTAAAGATGACTTGGCATTACCCATAAACATGCACATCCAGTGGTGTTGCTGATGAAAAGTTCAGGGTTTGAAAAACCTGTCTGAATGTTGACAATGAGAAAACCTTTTTTTTTTTTTTTTTTTCTTCTTTTCTGTCATGGCTTAAGGTGAAAAATTTTCAGTATTTCTCTCGCTTGCTCACTCACACACACGAAGTTGTGGTTAGCATACTCATTTTGCTAACCATTAATTTTTTTTTAGTGAGTCTCATCCTCACTGTGTACCCTACACTGTAGAGAGGTAAGTGTGGTGTGTGCATGTGTGATATATATATATATATATATAACACTAACAGGCAAGAATTAACGGTTTTCTGCCGACACAACCGAACTTACGCTCTGAATAACTAGCTAAAAACACGCATACCATAAAATAAATTTTAAAATCCATAGCCCATATACATAGTTTTAATACCCTACAAAAAATGATAACCCTTTATGAAGTCGTCAAATAACAAACGTTACGGCCTTTTTATATACACATATCTCTTTCATAAAGAGATATAATAAAAGAATAAAATAAAAATAAATAAATAATTCTCCATGGACGCTCAAGCCGGACTATGCGAAAACTTCCTCCGTCGTAAATTTAGCCACCCCCACCTTACCCTGACCCGGCATCTATGAAAGTAACTCTATACTGATACAAATTATTAACACCCCTCCCCTGCCAATTCTAAACAATCCGCCCTTGATGTTACCATGGAAATTTTTGATTTCAATTCGGACTATACTATTAAAACTCGTAAATTTCAGAAATAAGTCATTTCCAAAAAAATTTCGCTTGAAGATGGAACAGAGCCTACTTTAACTCAAGTTAATTCAAATATTATTTTGAAGTTTTCGGCTCTTGTTTTGAAACATGAGACCTCTTATGTAGTGAGTTGGAATCATGTTTTTAAATAATTATATACACACACATACGCACACATGGTTGAATCGGCTTAGTCCTTGTAGATTAGCCAGCATACATTAAATGCATAACCTCGATAATACACACAAATCTACTACAACATATTCTCACTCGCACACCAACATATTTATGCACACACATATACAACACATACTGTCACACACTCTAGCATATGCACACACTCAAACATCCTCGCATACACACATGCATACTTTTACACACACATACTCACATGCACACACATTATCGTGCACACATAAGCATGCACTGTCCAACATGTACAAACACTTGCATGCACTTTTCAGCATGTACAAACATACATACACACACTAGCATGCGCACACTCACGCACATGCCAACACCCCCCCTCCCATCCAAACACACATTGAATCATCTCTAAATGGACGACAGGGTTTTATTTATTGAGAGAGAGTCAGTCATCAAAAGAACTGAGCCTGACTTTGTTTCCCAG
>OZ010603.1:71364126-71374126 GCA_963932145.1 Acanthosepion lycidas | reverse complement strand
GTCAACAGCTAGGAAAGTTGGTTCACTGTGTTATGCCAGGCTAGTTACTTTTATTTCAAAAGTGTAAAAAAGTGTTGAAGAATGATAGTATTGGTAAGTTTGAGGGCTACTTAGTGGGAATAGAGGGAGTCTAGTACCAAATTCTAAGATGTGAATAGCATAGTACTTTCAAAGAGATTTCTTGATACTGCCGTTTACTTATATACATACATAGCCATGTATTTTTTGTTGAGGTAGGTCTCGGATTAATTTCATACAAAACAAGGTGAGTCCTAGTCAAAGTACATTCTGTATGGAAATTTGGTATTTCTTTACACCTGTGCTAAAATATTTAGGGATATTATAATAAAACCTGACTTGTATTTTGAATTGGTTTTTATTGTCATGTCCAATATGCCTGCATTATGAATCCTGCAGCTGGTGCATTTGGGAGAACACTTTAAGCAAATAAATGTGGAGGGGTACCATGTATGGGTGGTGTCAGTTTGCTGATGAAATTTCAATAAATACCCAGTTACTAAAATAGTAGCACCAAATGGTATTTTTTACGTATTTTGACAAAGTACCTTTTTACCAATAACCTAGTATCCACTTTATTTTTTTTTTTCTGATTGAATATCCATAACTAACTGTTTCTTTATTTTGGCATGTTTTGGGAGGGTAGGTCTCTGCAGATTTTTACAAGTTTTTCTATCCTAAAAGAAATTAAAAATGAAAATAACAATCAAGGCTGTGTTTCTCATTTCGTTCCACCATTACAGAGAATAAAATGGTGCTTGTTTTCTGACTTTTTCTAGTAATGCAGAGAGTCCGAAATAATGTATCCACAAACAAAAATCAACAGTACATTTTTTATAGTAAAATTAACAGCAATACATTTTATCATCATATAAATTTGCACTGTCGGCTGGGGCTGTAGAATGACAACTGCGCCTCTGCAATAGTGTGTCCCGGGTATGATGATAAACTACATCTGCGTCCAGGGTAAGACAATACGTCCAACAGCAAGGCCTCTGATCAGGAGGTTTTGAGGAGCGTGGAACCACCTCTTAATTGCTGGTGTTCCCAGGTCCACCCTGACCCGGGGTGGCAGTACCTGTTAGGGTTCCAGCTATGGGCAAATAGTTAACCCCGAAACTGAGGTTAAAAGTGTAAAAATGAGTTTTAATAACATATACTTTGAAAAAAAATTATTACCAGAAATTAATTAAAAAAAAAAAAAATATTACCAGCAATAAATGTGATTTTACTAAAAAAATATGAGTAATTGAAAAATGGTTCAAATATATATGTATACATACACACCTTTTTTACCAAACTATTGCTATGCATCTATTTCAAAAATGTTGTTGGCATTAAATGACCCACTGAGGTTTTGATATGCCATAAAACAAAACAATCAAACAACATACAAACTATAAATCTAAAAAAAAAAAAATAGATATTTACCATAAAAGTATAAAATTATGTTCAAAATCTATGTAGCTGAAACCATAAAATTGCATACAAAATATTTAGTAGCACTGGCTCATTGTACAATGAATGCCAAATGTTTCCTTGTAATGAAACGGCTAATAATACCATTACCATCTTTTTGGGGTGGGTAGGTCTGGAGCTTTATGAATTTTTTCTGTCGTACCAGGAATTAAAGATGAAAATAACAATCAAGACTTGGCACTGCTTAAAACGTAAAAATAATAAAATAAGCAGGATGTTGACATTCCACACCCTACTTCAAATAAAAGGTTAAGTAGGACTCAACCCCCTCCTCTATCAATACTGGAAAAAGTGATAACAGCTACTGGACTTAAGAAATCTATTTTTCTGAGAAATTGTTTTCAGAGATTTTATAAACTTCAACTGAAAGCAGTATTATCTGAATGTTTCCTTATAGGGAAAAGGCTCATATTGCCATCACTCTCTTTTGGGAGGGTAGGTCTGCCAATGAGTTTTTCTAGAAATTAAGAATGAAAATAACAATCAAGTCTGTCTTTCTCACTTTGTTCTGCCATTACAGAGGATAAAATGCTGCCCATTTTCTGGCTGTTTCTAGTAATGTAAATACAAGTCTGCATATTGTGTGTGTGTGGGTGGGGGATTCAGAAGTGTTTTTTTTGAATGGGGGTGGGGGATTCAGAAGTGTGTTTTTTGAATGGGGGTGGGGGATTCAGAAGTGTGTTTTTTGAATGGGGGTGGGGGATTCAGAAGTGTGTTTTTTGAATGGGGGTGGGGGATTCAGAAGTGTGTTTTTTGAATGGGGGTGGGGGATTCAGAAGTGTGTTTTTTGAATGGGGGTGGGGGATTCAGAAGTGTTTTTTGAATGGGGGTGGGGGATTCAGAAGTGTTTTTTGAATGGGGGGGTGTTCAGGCGTGTTTTTTGAAACTGCTTCAAATATATGACTGTTGTGTCTCACATAGTATGGCACTTCTTTATGGCATTACCATTTCTTTCACCCACTTTTGCTCTCACGCATTCACAAGGAAAACCTTGCCTATTTTTTTTTTTTTTTATTTGATTGTTTCTTCTACGTGCTGGTGTCCCTTCAAGATCTGGATGATTAGGACTCTTCTTTCCTTTGTTGATCTTAGCTATTTCCTTCCATTCTCTTTTCTGCTATCCATTTACCCAATCTTGTTAGGTAGATTACTCTGTCTCTTAATATATGTTGTAAGTGTCAAATTTTCCAATCCCCCTTTCCTCGTTATGTCCTAAAAATTTCAACTCTTTCTTTCTCTCTGATTTTTCTAAGTATGTGTACATTTTCTTGTAGCTTACATGCTCCATCCTTGATATTCTTAGCATCCTTCTGTAAAACCACATTTCTGTTGACTCAAGTTTCTTTCTTGTTTATCTGTGGAAATATTTCAGCATTCACTGCTTTCATGGGAGGATTGATATTAAATAGCAGTTCAGCACCTTTTTCCTTTGTTTCTTATTAAATTTTCCTCTTTCATAATATTTTACTGAATTTCTGGAAGGCAACTTTTGCCTTACCCAATGGCCCTTTGGATTTTGATGTCACATTTTCCATCCTTTTTTAAATATTTGATTGTTAGCATTGAACTTATTTCTTTTATTTTGATTGACAAAAAACAAAAATTAAAAATATGGAAATTTTTTGCTATTTTAGGACACCTATACCAAAATTTCAAGACCTCACCACGGTAATAAACCTCATAACACCTTACATTTTTAAACTGCACCTTCAACTGATCTGAATTCTCTGATTTAGTTTTTGTTTCACTGTTTTAGTCTGTTTTCTTAAGAGTAATTGTAATATTAACTATTTCCTTATAAGGAAATATTTGGCATTCATTGACTGAGCAGTGTTACTTGAGTTACTTTTTTTTTTTTTTTTTTTTTTTTTTTTGTTACTTCCTGGTCATCAAGCTGGGTTCAAAGGGTAGTATCTGTTCTCCTCATCTCTAATGCTAAATTAGCCATTTCCTTATAAGGAAATATTTGGCATTCATTGACCAAGCAGCCAGTATAACTGTCAGTTGAAATTTCTAAAATTTTTTAAAACAATTTTTCAGGAAAATGAGTTTCTCAAGTCCAGGAGCTGTTATTGCTCTTTCCAGTACTGATGGCGGTTTCATTCCTAGTCTTTTGTTTGAAGTAGTGTTGGACGGTCATTAGGTCATTATTTTATTTTCACGTCAATTGTGATATCCATTTTAGTTGTTGAAAGTGCTCATGGGGTTTCTGTTATTTGGTACAGTTCTTTGTTTATGATTCTATGGTGGCACTCGATAAGGCTCTAAGAAGAATGCTCCTGGCTAAGACCTACATGCTTCATTAACTCAAAACCATCTTTTGGAATGTGCAGCAGACCAAGAGCCATTCACCATGAAATACATACTGATGAATTATAGTAATTTTAATTCAATCCACTTAAGATGCTACCAAACAAGCAACTTAAAAGAAGTTTTTCAAAATAGTGATTCATTTCACATAGTCCAGTTTCTCAAAGGAAATTAAACTTATCACAAAAAATATAATTTATAAAAAAAATATAACCATATCTAAAAGTTGTCTCATGAGTTAAACATTTAAAAACAAATTTGACTGTTTAAATACAAGGCTTTATTTAGAGAAACCTTAAATTTCATCCTCACATGACCCAATGGGTTGATATACAGTAAAATAAACCAAAGTATTTTTAATCATTTATCTGAAAAAGCAGTTGTATACAGCTGACTGCTTAGATAGTAACTCTCAAAGATTTGCTTAAGCTGATCAATGTTTGATTAATAGAAAATTGATTACCTCTAAGCATAGTGTTGTGTATAGCAAATACCAGACGTATATTCACCTTTGTTAAACACATTATCATGAATATACACAATGATAGACAGCTGCAGGAGATTAGATGCAGACAAGATCAGTTTCAGATCATATTGAAGTTAGTAAATATTTTAAAGTTTTCTTTTCTGGAGGTGTTGACCAATATTAACCCTGATATGATTCCATTAACTATGTTGTATGTCTTTTAATTGCCAAGATCAGTAGAGAGAGAGACACATCCTAAAGCAGAATTCCACACTTTTATTCAAAGACAAGTTTACAAACTCAAATATTACCTGGATTTGGAGTAACCCAAATAATTTGTTTATTTTTTTAATACTATCGTTTTCTCAATACAAAGCCCAAGTGTCAATCAAGGTAAAGGGTTCTTGAACAAGTTTGTCGTGAAGATATAAGAGGAGGAATTAAGTGCATATTATGAGGATATGTAGGATAAATAACTGGTGTCTCTAGACTTGGCCTTTAGGACTCTGCATTGTTAATATTATTTTCTAGTGCATTCTTTTTCAAGGCCTTTCAATTGCAGTATCTCTATTGTTAATTTCACTCAGATGTTTTTTGTTGCCATAGCAGGATATGACAATACAACTATGAAATTCAAACATTATTGTTCAGGTATCAGTCAACTTCAGTGGCAGGGTACACTTTTTGTACAGCAAATGAAGTCACATACAGAGTGATAAAGGTTAAGATCGAAATGATGAGGGAATCATTCTTTTGGGAGTCTGTTCCACACAGTGACAGTTCTGGGGAAGCTGTCTGGAACTAAATCTAGACCCTCGGGATCAAATTCACTATTTGGTGGTAATGATCAATCTCGTTAACCATTGCTTGTGCTAAAGCATGTCTCTGAGATTGTGTGTCAAACATGTTCTTTTTGACTAGATTCAGAAATTGTCATACTGTATATTTCAAAAGGATATTGGAATAATCCAGAATCTATACTGGGAGCTACCTGCCAGATGGATACAGATAAAAAATGAATTCAATAATTATACAAAAATAGAAAGGATATGTCTTCTCATCAGATTTATTATGTCTTATAAGGCCGAATGGTTGTTAACACAGAAGACAGACCTAGTTGTAAACTCTCAATGGGAGACCTCAGTATCAAGTATTCAGAAATTTAACTCTTTGGGAAGTCATTTGATAATGTGACATAGAAATCTGAAGACACATTGGAATAATGAAAGATATCTTCTAAAAGCAAAACAAAGTATTAAGAATTTTGCTAGAAACAAAAGTGATAACCTGCTAATCCTCATATATGGAAATAAATGTTGGACAATTTCCTCACAAAGGAAGAGGAGACCTTAGGCAACGGGTGTTGCTCTACAGAAGGATGCTATGAATACCATGTAGAGATCATGTGGGCAGAAAGGAAGTTTTAAGGAAAATGCAAACAAAAAGGACACTTGTGTTTAGAATCACAAAGAAATGCTCAAAATTTGATATGTATATAATGAAGAAAGAGTGTTTGGTGAATTTTGACAGCTACAAGATACATTGAAAGAAAGAGTGGCAGAGGAAAGTGGCATGTAATCTATCAAACAAGCTTTTGTAAATGGATGGCAGGAGGAATGGCGTAGGAGGATATTAAGGGAACAATTTATTTTTTATTTTTTTTTTTTTTTTAGATCTACAAAGGATAGGGTGTTGTGATGTCATAATTGCCCATGGTCTGAATGGATACAACATATAAAAAAATACAAGCATAGAACATTTGTGTATCTTCAATGTTACGTAATAAGAGGCATATATAAATTAGATAATGTTTAGTGCATAGTTAGGAAGCTAGTAATTGAAGATGATCACTGGTGGATCTTGGTGGCTTTGTAAACAGCATCATGGAGTCTGTAACCAAATATAGGAAACCTTTGTGTAGTTTGATTAGTTGAATGTTGCAGTTATTATTCTGAATAGTGAACTTGTAAAAGTCAGGGAGGGTGGGGAAGAAATTTTTGCTTTATCCAGCTTTGTGCGTGTGTTTATTATTTTTCTTCTCTCTGTAGGAAGAGATTGGTTGGCATGGTTACCAACATCTCTTTTGAGGATATCCATTCTCGTATGCACAGCAGAGTCTTGGTATCATATTGTCAGGATTTTTAGCCAAAAGTATTTTGATGTCTGACTGACATCTTTCTCTGCATGAAATCTAGAATTTTTTCCTCCATTTTTCAGGTATATATAATCTCCCCACTCCCCATTTTTTTTTTTTTTTTTTTTTTTGTGAACCAGTTGATTCCAGTTAAGATAAAACTGTAAAAGTATCTTCAGTGTTACTAAATGTTTCTTCTGTTCTATTAAATGTTGCTATTATTAAACAAAGCAGTCACAGAAGACCAGATCCAGCATTTCTTCTGCCATTTTTTTTCTCTTTTTGCATAATTACTGTAATCTTTTGTGTGTAGATCACTAGGCAGAATAAGGTGCAATTAAAAAAAAAAACAAAAAAAAACAAACAAACAAAAAAAAAAACAGAAATTCCAGGGGATAGGGTTATTCTCATGTACCAAACGTACTTGATTTTAAAACTAAGAAAATGACCAAAACATGTGAAAAAAGAGAAAAGCTGGATAAAAAGGACCTTTTTTACTTTTGTGATTTTAAGAATTACAAAAATGTGACAATTACCCTTGGTATTAATTGTTGTGCTATAGATTAAAACAAATATTTCTTATTTGTATTTCCCCAGGGCCTGTGCAAGGGTCTCATATCCCCCCTCTCCCCTGTGAATCTATAATACAGGTCACCCTACTCTAGCTGAAAGTCAATCTCTCAGTGTTTTTTTTTTTTTTTTTTTTTAACTAACTGAAAAATGAACTTGCTCAGCTGACTCATCTGCCCTAGAAAATGGCACACTTCACTGATATTGGTATGTTCTTGCATTTCTCTCACAGCTGCAGTTTTATTCGGCTTATCCTCAATTCCTTTATCTGGAATAATGTGAGCCAGGAACTTGACTTCCTTTTTTAAAAACTTATACTTTTTCAGGCTGACTGTGATCCTGGCTTTCTCTAGATTTCTCCAAACTGCACAGTTGTGCACTTCTCACATGTGTCCCCCATACTAGAACATTGTCTATATGGTAAACTACCCTTTTCATGCCTTCTGTAATTCTATAGCCATTATGTTCTGCAAGTGCTTTGGTGCTGAGGTTATCCCAAATGGCAATTTTTTTAAAGAAATATCCTTCAAATGATGCAATTAAAGCAGAACATGTTGTTTATCTGTCTATATTTCTGAGATGAGGTCTTATGTACATTATTTACATTATTTGGATTATTGTCCTCATCTTTGTCACTCAAGGACACATGGCACAGTTGATAAAGGCGTTAGTTAGATCCAGTGACAGGACCCAAAGAGCATGAGTTAATAACCAGTTAAGGCAGTGGAGAACTTTCAGAGGGGAATTAACAGGAGATAACTGACATCCATTAAACATGGCATGTGGAACTAGAACAGTCTACCCCAGTGAGCAAAATAAAGGCTTCAGTTCGACATTCCAACCACCTGTAGAAGGCCGAAGAGTACAATGGCTGAAACATAATAATTATGGTGACAAAGATGAGGACAATAATTCGAATAATGTAAATAGTGGACATTTTGTTTACTTTTGGCAACTGGTCTACCACAGAAAGAAATGGCAACCTACTGCAGGAAAAAATCTGCGTTGTCAGTGGTATCGAAAGATACATGCTTGTCTAAGCCTGTATCATGCATGGCACATAACTGACGGGTTGTGTATCCGTTTCTAGAGTTACAGGGATGTTTTATTTTTCAAACACAGCACATTGTGACTGTGTTTGTAGTTAATATCATTGAGTTTCCTTTTCTTTTTTATTATTAAGGCTTCAATTATTTTTAATCTTTTTTTAAATATGGATGGGGTCATTATACTTGTATTTTCTATTTGTATATTTCAGATGGAATTTGGTAAGTTTGTGTGTGTGTGTGTTTAAATGGGTTCTGATGGAGCTGTGGTCAGACAGGTGTAACATAAGGCATCTGGATAGGCATGTAGTAGTATGACCTATGTAATTATTTATGAGTTTGGTTTGATCAGGAATACAGTTCCTTTAGGAGCATTTCAACTTGTAAATAATGTTCGTTCTTTGTAATTTTGATTTTGTAGGTGTGTTATTTTTGTGGATAAGGTTAGCTGTTTTAAATTTTTTGTAATAGATAATTAATTTTTTTGTTGAATGCAACGTTCCAAAACAATAACACATTTCTCATAGCATTTTTCGGATTACAACTCTATTTTCGTTGTCCACTTATTACTGAGAGTAAAAACAAGAACACAATCTATTTCATACCTGAGGATGTCTGTAGGAACAGACGAAAGCTTGTAAAAATAATAAGACCTTATGCAACTGAAATTTATAAAACAGGATCTTTTTATTCATAAACAGGTTTGAGGTTTTTGTATATTATTTGAATTGTTCGCGAAGATGGATTTCTCGCCATTTAAATCATTAACCTTTGTATTTGTTTTTTGTATGAATAATTCATGAATTTGTAAATTAATTGCACCTTTATTGAAATATATATATATATATATATATATATAAAGTGGACATTTTGTTTACTTTTGTTATTTGTAAGTATTACGAAACAGTTTAGGGTCATAGGAGCCACAAAAACTGCAGAAGGTTGTGAAGAAGAGGTCAAATGAAAGATTAAACATCAACTGCAAGAAGACAGAATATATGGTAGTTAGCAAAATGATGAGCCCAAACTGCGAACTGCAAACTGGAGATACAACAATCAAATAAGTGCAGAAATTTAAATATCTGGGAAGTGTTTTCAGTGTGTGATACTGAAGGCATATTGGGAGAGTTCTAAGAAATAGAAAAATTTTGTTAGAAACAAAGAAAAGAGTATTAATCTGCTACATGATATCTGTCCTCCTGTATGGCAATGAGTGGTGAACGATCTGCACAAAGATGAAGAGGAGACTTGGAGCAACAGAAATGTGGTTCTGAGGATACCATGGACCAAACATAAGAGTGATGATAAAGTTTTAGAGAAAACAAAAATCAAAGTAATACTTCACACTAGGAAGAGATAGTTGAGGTTTTTGGGGCACATAATGAGGAAGCTAGGTTTGGAAAATCTGATACTCATAGGACAGCTTGATGCCAAGGAGGACAGAGGAAAACAATGCTTAGCATAGCGAGCTTGAGTAAATGGATGGCAGAATAGAGCTTAGGAGAAATAAGTTTATTAAGAGGTACAAGAGGCAGGAAGTTGGCCATGATCACCTATGTTCTGAGGCATGTAGGTGTTGAGACTCAATGAAATCCAGAAGTATGGAATTGCATGAGACTTTGAGTTTGGATAGTGGTGTTCAAGATGAAGTGGCAAATTGGATGTAAGTAGAAGTGATCAGAAATCTTTAGCTTCTGAAGGTCCCCAGATCTCAGTGACCACATCTGCAGCAGTAGAGAAGGATCATCCTGACAAGCGCCTGGTAGATCTGAGCTTTAGTGTTGATTTTGATCTCAGATCTATACCATGGTCAAGTCCTGAGTTGACAATGCAATGCTGGCATTGATATCCTCCTTTCTCTGACATCAACAAAGTTAAGGAACATTGAGCCTAGTCAGTATCTGGATGAGTGACTGTGAAGGTGCTGTAAGCT
Organism: Acanthosepion lycidas; assembly: GCA_963932145.1. NCBI lineage: Eukaryota > Metazoa > Mollusca > Cephalopoda > Sepiida > Sepiidae > Acanthosepion > Acanthosepion lycidas. The sequence continues at coordinate 71,364,170 of OZ010603.1, read as the reverse complement.
TGGATGTGCAGGAGGTATAATGGCTAAGAATTGTTAATTGGAAA
>OZ010603.1:71231626-71361626 GCA_963932145.1 Acanthosepion lycidas | reverse complement strand
ATTGAGCACTTTATTTAGTTATTTTGATTTTGCTTACTCGTATCGTTTTATTTTTTTTTTTTTCTTTTGGACTTGCCTGCTAGATGATTATTTTAGGCTAACGTACATGTTCTTGGTTCTTTCATTTTTATACCTTTTTTTTTCCCCCTTTAGTATTGGTTTGATCATTTGCAAATCACGACACCGAAGGTTTTCTGAACGAGTATAATTTCTTATAAGATTACTACTACTTATATATATATATATATATATATATATATATATATATATATATATATATATATATATACTCACGCTCTCTAAGTGGAAACCTACTTTTGACCCATCTTGTATATGGTGGTTAGGTATTTCAGAACAATATACTTCATATGGAGTCCATGTCTTCTGTGATGATCCTGTGGTTTGTTTGCAATGAGGGACATGGCATGCCACATTCTAGTTTGTTACTGGGGCTCAGGCTTAATTTTGGGTCAAAGGAGTAGCTGTTTTCTCTCTTGCATAACCCAGGAGTGGCTGACAGAATTTTTACAATCCTGTCACTCCTAACAAGTAGCTTTTTTGTGTTGAATGTGCCATATGAGAGAGAGAGAGAGAGACAGACAGACAGACAGACAGACAGACAGAGACAGAAACTGACCGACCAACTCTGCCCAATACTCTACTCATGGTAATGTGAAATTAGCTGTTTTCTGTATGAAAACATTCAGTGTTTACCGATCAAACAGTTAATGTTACTGTTGGATTTAATTTTAAATCTTTCTTTTAAAACGGTTTTCAGGAAAATTGTCTACTGTGCTTCCTTGTGTCTTTCTATATATATATATATATATATATATATATATATATATATATATATATATATACTTTCATGTTCTAATGAACTTTACTTTCTAAATTATTTTTATCCCATCCCCAGGAAAATTGTACACGTAAGAATTAATTAGTATTTCATAGAGATTCCGAGGTATTATGGTGGCTGTAGTAAGAATTGTAAATAAAAATGTGTTTTGGTATAAGGAATATGGCCTGAATGCAGAGGGTCTGTGAGTTCGACCTTCCCCTCCTTGAAATGGGGATACCATTTCTGTGCCATTCTGTTGGTAATAAAGTCATCTCTGTACACATCACAAATATCTCTAGCAGATTTGGCAGTTTTGTGACTTTGATTCAAAGCAAATGGAAGAAGATATCGAACATATTCATTCTTGTTAACTTGGCATTCCGTCTCAGACGTGTCTAATCGGAAATAAAATTCCAGTAACATTAGACAAGTTTCACAAGATGACCAGAGTTACTAAGAAGCAAAAAATGCTACAAAAGATTATTTGAGATCATTTGCAGAACATCAGGAAAAAAAAATAAGCTTCATATTTTTTTTTTTTTTTTTTTTTTTTTTTAAAGTATTCTGAATTTTTCTAATGAACATATTTTATCTTTCTTTGTTTTGATCTCAATGACCTGGTCAACTCTGTCTGTATATTTGTATAAGGGGCATAGAACTGATATGAGTTCCTCTGTCATAATTTTCTTTTCTCTCTTTGACATTTCTTTACATTCATTATCATTCTTTATTTCTTGCTGCCTTCTCACTAATATTTGCGTTCTCTCTCTCTCTCTCTATATATATATATATATATATATATATATATATATATATCCTTTTTTTTTTTTTTTTTTTTTTTTTTTTAAAACACATGCTTCATTCATTCTTTTTCCTGTCATTTATTTCTAACTGGTTTTCTTTTTGGTCCCTAAAACCAATGATTCATTCACTTTTCTTTTTATATTTTAGAAAGTATGAATCCGCCTCCCCATTGCTATGGGTTAAGACTTGTATCACTAAACCATTATCTCAAAAAACAAAAAAAATTAATAAAATTGCATACAATATATTTAGATTTTGTCCTTGTTGGGGCCAGAACAAGAGTGGATTTGAGTTAACAAATATATTAATGAAAATTGGTAATACAATAATATATAAACGAGCAAGAGTGTTAAGTCCGAACTGTCAGAGATGGGGGGAAAAAACTCTCTACTGACAAAAGCACTACCTGCTTTTATTTGTAACTTGGAAGAGTCCATCTGTTTATGGGTAATTTACTATAACAGGTATTAAATAACCCATAGAGGTGTTGATGTGCCATTTAAAAAAAACAACCAACTACCCATTATTGCTGAGAGTCAGGTCATGGCCAGTTCTTTTTCCTAGACTGGTTGCCAACCATGGCTAAAGAGTCCACTGTGTCTTTTTTTTTTTTTTTTAACCCATAGCTCTGGGGAGAAGAGGGTATTTGCACATAAGTGAATGTAATGACTACAACTGGAATTTGAACTTGGCTCTTCAATTTCTCATTTTGAGCCACTATAATACGTCACCACCTCCACAATATTAAGTATCCAATTTTCATCAGTGGTCAGGGAGTGAAATAGTGGATCCATATTCTTCTTCTGACATCCGTATCCAATGAATACAAATATTAAAAAAATAACAAAACAGAACATTAACCTTTACCTGTTTTGGTCCTGTTTCTGACCATTTATTAAGATTGAGGATTTTTTTAACGTTGAAATACTTTCAAAGTTTGTGTTATGCTGATGCTTAATACACAATGTATCATCCAAATCGGTGCATGGCCAAATTTTCATTGGGTTCACTAAATCCATTTTCCATGCTCCTGTTAAACCACTTGCACCTCACTTATGCTGACTTCCTTATAGTCACGTATCTTTTCTCTTGCATTCAATGCAGATGGTCAGTTTTGAAACATACACAGTTCATCTTCTTTTGATATTAAATCAATAAATCATATACAAATGCTAAATATATTCAGAGAAGTTTTTTTACAAGGATTGATAGCAGTAGAAGTAGCTAATTTAACTTGAAACATTAAAATTTTAGCAAAATCAAAACCAATTCAAAAGTCCCATAAAGGGAAAAAAATGCTCATCTTTTTGTATTAGATCAATAAGTTATATAAAAATACTAAATATATTTAGATAAATATTTTTTTACAGCAATCAATGTGAGAACTCAACTTATATCTGAAGTGATGCATCTGAAAAATTGATATGTGAAAGATGAAATGTTGGCTGTCTGTGTTTGAATGTTTTGCCATTGAGATATTCTAACCTTGAAGCCAGAAGAAATGTCAAATCTTTGGTACATGAAAAACTATATATATATATCTATCTATATATATATATATATATATATATAAAGAACATTGTCACAATGTACCAAAGCTGCAATTTGCATCCTACCAAGTACAAACTCTCTTAAATGAAGTAAGTCACATTGTGATATCTCTTCATTCTCAGTTGTCACTGACATATGTACAACGTGTGCTTTTAAAACATTGCTACCTGAATTTTATTCTCTCCCACATGCAAAACCTTATTGTGCTCCACCGGTATTGAGAAGATAATTTGATATGGTGGCGTTCTCAATGTAAAGTAGTCGTTATGTTTGTAACATTGTGTAAAATAGAAGGGAATAATTTAAGGTTAACGATTAAGAAAAAAAAACACCTAATGAATAAACAAACACACTGGTTATTTATACTATTTACATGCAGAATATTGTTACTTTTGTTGCTGTTATCAGGATGTTTCGTTCATTATGCCCTCTGACCATCATCAGGTGTTTATCGACTTGGGTAACCCAACAGTAATTTAAGGTTAAGGATTAGGAAGAAAAACAAAATCTAATAAATAAACATGCTGGTTGATAGACATATATGGTATTTCTGAATTACGATATATTTGAGAGGGTCAATTGATCACAAGTCCTGCATAAAACAAAAAAGGAATATGGTTTGTGAACACTATTTACATTATTTGGACTATTGTCCTCAACGTTTCGGCTGTTGTATGCTCCAGCCTTCTTCAAATGGTTGGAATGTCAAACTGAACCCTCTAATTCGCTCCCTGGGGTAGACTGTTCTAGTTCCACATGCCATAGTTTAATGGATGCCAGTTGTCAGTTATCTCCTGTTAATTCCCCTCTCCAAGTTCTCCACTGCCTTAACCAGGTATTGAACTCACACTTTTTGGGTCCTGTCACTGGATCTAACTAACGCCTTTATCCACTGTGTCATGTTGTAATAAATATGGTAACAAAGATGAGGACAATAGTCCGAATAATGTAAATAGTGTACATAATACCTCATCTCGGAAATATAGACAGGTTTCTGAACGCTGTTCAATATATTTTTTCTTTGAAAATTTACAATAATTCTCTGCATTTTATCTAGATACTCTTCATCAACCTTGAAGGGAACTAATATTACTCACTGTAAAATGGTGAATCAAAAAATATAACAAATAAAAAAAGAAAAAAAAAGAGCTGTGGATAATGCTCCATGCTCTTCAGAACTCAATCAAGGACATAATAAAATATAAATTTATTGTCCTTTCTCCTCATAAAATTCTTCTCCGTCTCTTTCACTCCCTGTAACCTCCTGTGTTTTAGTGGCATTATTGTCTTGCTTGGGGTGAAATAATATATATAAAAAAAAAGAAAGAGGTTGTAGTGGTTCCAACGAGAGAAAAGTATGTATATTAAAAAGAAGAGAAGAGAGGTGCCGTAAACGTCTTTGGTTGTAATGTGGATTTATTTAGAAAAAAATATTATGCTTTGTTTTACATAATGTTACTACACGTGTTTCTGGTCTCGTGACCGTCTTCAGGTAAAAGCGGAGATTTCCACATATTATTAAAAATAATTAATTTTTTTCTTTTGTTTATCAATGTTATACACACACACACGTGTGTGTGTGTATAGAGGGGTATAGTAGGCTGATGAAAGAAAAATCAAAAAAGACTTAATAATAATGATGTTTTATTATGTCTTTAAAATAAACATTTTAAAAGTATATATTAATATATAAAAATATTTTAAGACATTTTTTATGTTTATATGTTCTTTTTATAGATACAAATATTTAAGTAAATGCTCTGTTTTATAATAAACAGTATTAATGACATTTACCGGCCTGAATGTCCAAGAAATTTTCATAGAAAATATGCGTCCTCCAACAGGAATTGAACCTGAATCCTATACGGAACCATCATATAGCCTGACGTGCTTTTACTGATTGAGCCACAGAGGAGCGTTTCGGTTAGCAAGGTCGATTTTACTGTTTTTAAACTACAACTCTCCATGATTTTCTCTTGTACATTCATATCTGCTCGATGCATATCCAAATCTAAACAAATGATATCACATTATGAAATGGACAAAGTTCGACAATTATTTTAAGATGTCTTAAAATAATTGTCGGACTTTGTCCATTTCATAATGTGCGATGTCATATACAAATATATTAAAACAAAGGTGGATGCAAATGCAAGGATAAGAAAAATTATTATTCACTGTAAAGTGATGGATCAAAATCTAACAAAAAAGAATCAAGAGGCTAATATTGCTCTTCAGAGCTCAATTGAGGACAAACACACCTCCTGCACACATGTGTATGTATGTGCATATGTAGGTATAGTAGGGTGACGAAAGAAATTTGAAAAAGACATAATTGTATATTCGAATGTTTTTTTTTTGTCTTTAAAATAAGCGTGTTATGTCTGTATTATAAGAAAGGTAGGAAGAGTATAAGAACAAAAACGTAACTCCTTGTAATATTAATAATGCAGTGTGCTCAAGGTTAAAAAAAAAATTTTGTTTTAAATTTTTGGATGAGAAGAGGAATAATTTAAGTTTCCATGAAAAAAAATTATATGGCTGTTTTAAGATGTAAGAAAAATTTGAAGAATATTAAATTTAGTTTTTGTTCTAAATCTGTTCAATTCATCAATATAATTTCAAATCTTGAATTAATATTTCAAAACTAATTTTATCCAAATATTTCAGCAGCAGTATGCTGGCTTATTGGTATGTCTCTTGATTTCTTACCTCCAGTTCTGAGGTTTGAAACAGAGCAGGATTCATTTGATTTTTATAAAACAGTTTTAGCATCACAAATAATTTAACAGACATTGGCTTCTGTATAATACTAATTTCTGTTTGAATTTCTGGAATAAATTCTCATTAACATTTGGACTATTGTCCTCAGCTTTGTTTTTTTGTTAATCACTTTCAGTACATACGACAACAATAGTATGAATGTAAATAATAATTTCTATATATTTTGAATAATTAATTAATAATTAATTGCTCTATTTTTTGTATTTAAATTACAGTGTAACCCGGATATAAGAGAGATTTTCTCTGGTCCCAAATTAGAGCCATACTTACCTAAACTAAATAGATCAAACCCAGATATAAGAGACTTCTTCTCCGGTCCTGACAACTCTCTTATATCCGGGTTACACAGTATTAAAAAATAATGTCTTTCCATTCTGCACTCTGTGTTGATTTAAAAAAAAAAACAATCTGTCCATATTGAGTGTTCAATCCTGGCACTAGGAACCAAAATCCACATTTGTCTTTTCAAAGTCCATTAAAAGAACCAAATGGTAAAACTAAGGGAGCAAAATCAATCAAGAAAGTAGAAACAAAAGAAGTTCAAAGAACAAAACATAATAAGAAACAAAACACTAATAATCTGAAGTATATAGAAATGATAGACACTTCACCCATAAAAAAAAAAAAAAAAAAAATTGAGTGTAAAAATTCATAATTTGTAATACATAATCAAGATGCAAAACCTTATTCAATGGAATTGTAATTGGGGTCAAAACACTATGAAAGTGTAAAAATAGGTTTTAATACCAGAAATACTTTGTAAAAAATTAATACATTTTTGAAAACCAAATGTTGCCAGCAATTCATTTTTGAAAAACAAATATTACCAGCAATATATTTTTGAAAAAAGAGAAAAATATACATTACCAGCTATACATTTTTTGAAAAAAAAGAAAAAATATTACCAGAAATAGATTTAAAATAAATTATTACCAACAATAAAAATTTTGTCACTATTAAATAACCTATTGAGGTTGATATGAAGTAAAACCAACCACACTTGTCTTTTGCAGCAAAAATTAAGCCAATACTTAGTCTTGGCCAGCACAAAATACAGCAAATGGATTGTATGTGTAATAAGTGTAGACAATGATGGTTTTAAAAATAGTAAATTTTTTTTTTTTTTTTCCTGGGTTCATTATAATAAATTCAGTGATTGATCATGTTTTTGGAAACGTGATATGTTGTTGAACTGATATTTCCCTATTTTGTATCTAATTAATCCATTTTAACAAAGTATCAAAAACTAAATCTAAACATTTCTTTCTCTTACCCTAACCTCCACCAAAAAAGGTCAATGTTTGCTTTCTGTACATTTTTTTTTTTTTTTTAAGGTCTGCCATCTCTTGAGATACATTTGTGCCAGTTTTTCAGCCAGTAATTTAGTCTTCTGCAAGCAATGTGACCATTGGCATTTTTTTTTTATCTTAGATATTTCATTTTTGACCGTTTTTTTTTTATTTTTTTATTTTAGTTCTGTGTGTGTTTTTTTTTTTTTTGTTTTTGCCCCTTTTTTTTTTTTTTTTTTTAATCACAGCTCTTAGTTTGATTTGTATATTGATTGCAAAACCATGGAGCAAGTAGCAGGACAAGTTATAATATTACATTAGTCTTGTTGAAAAGAAAATCAATATCTTTCATCTGATTGGTTCTTCCCTCTTTTGTGCTGATCATATTTTTAACCAATCGTCTACTCTCCCTGCTGGCCAGGCTGTCAGTAACTCATTTCCTGCTTATCTTAGCTGACCTTGACCCAAGCATAAAGTAATGATGTTGCATCTAATGTCACCACCAGCTTCAGTTCTTCTGAACTCAACATTCCATCGTAAACTGCATCAATGTAAGATGATTTCTTTTTCCATATCTCACTTTATTATATGCAGTAGCATTGATTCTAGGAGGAAGCATGAAAGAGATGGTCAAAGAAATGGATGCTGACTCCTTGACTTAGTATTTTGCCATATGCTGGCTAACCTCACTGAGGAATCTGGGTGTGAGAGGCGTGTTGTCTCTTCAAAATTCTTAAGGCTGTGTGATGAAGGACATGACTTACCTCAGAATTTGAAACTAGCACAAACGTGTCTTGCCTGTAAAGTGATGAAGAAGAAATATGGCCACTGTGGAAGACACAATTTATGCGCGCATATCTCGTCCAAAATGAGATGATATTTGCACACGTGCAAATTTTGACCGTAGCATAAAAAGTGGGGTGCCAGCAGCATGGGTGAATTGAAGTCATTTGGTGGACAGTGTGCAATAGATTTGGACGTGCGGACTGACAATCAGACAAAGAGGAAGTCGAAGTAGGCACTGCACTTTGTGACCTCCCCATCACCATTTTTTTTTTTTCTTTTTTTTTTGTCTACAGGCTGTCTCTATCACTGCACCATTTTGGTCCCAAACTTAAACTTATCACTGTCAAAATTTCATGCCGACAAGGTTTTCTAACCAATAGTTGGCTATTCTTGGCCAAATTCTGCATTCTGTAACATTGAGATCTTGTCAGGAAAGCATTGATTTAACATCATGGTTATGTAAACCTACAATGTGGCCCTCACCTAGCTTTCCACCTGCTGGCCAATGATTATCCTACATTGCATTCTGATTCTCAATTGCTATGCATCAAAAGCTGGACAAGAGTTTGCTGCTTGCTTACAAGGTAACAAGAGGAAAGACAAACGCCATGTCAATAGTAGCACAAACCCTGTTTCTCATATTATAAAATAGATGTTTTCACCTGCTCACCTGGGTTTGCAGGTAGGTGATACTGGACAACTTCTGCTATATGGATCTCTTTCCTCTGCCAACTCTTTGCAATATGTTGGCTAGCAATACAAATGGATGTCATCAGAACCATGTAACGGACAAGTCCATCACCTGCCAAGGGCAGACCAGAACTGACTGATTTCAAGCATGGCTGTTAATATAGACCAGCACCGAAATGCTATTTTTTTTATCCCTTTGGAGTACCAGGTGCTGTAAGCTTGGATGTGCAGGTGGTGTAATTGATAATGGCTCACAATTGTCAATATAGATCAGCACCCAGATACATCCTCATTCACACCTTTACTCCCTATTCTTTCATCAAACGAGATGCTATCTTGAAAATTAGACTTAAAAAAAGAAGTACCTGCTGGCCATTAGACAGAAATACTTGAGCTTAAAATAAAACCACATCCTTTTTTTTCTGTAGATGTCTATAGTATCACTGTGGAATCATTTCTTACTATTGATATTCGACACAAATACAGTTTTTCTCCAGTCATTACCACAAAGAACAAAGTAATATTAGTAATTTGAAGATGTTTCTTATCAGATGATGCAGTCATCAGCGTCATCAGTCTCATGACTGGGTGTGGTCATAGTCACTGTGAAGCTTGAAAACCTGACCAGCTCCCTGTATATATCTCAATTGTGTGCCAATCCCCAAGTCCTTGTAATATTCCAGTCTTCTCATCAACATTGTCAGCACATTTTTTTTTCTCTTTTTTCATCTAAGTCGGATACCTTGTAGGATGACAGTGGAAAGATTGTCGTTTCTTCTGAACTAGCCATAACATTTCAATGTCCTCTTCTTGATAATGGATACGAGGTCTTCCAGTCAGCCTGTTTCTTGTTTGATGGTGTTTCAATTGCGATTCGGTCTACATAAGAGATATGCAAGATGGTTTGGTAGCATCTCATTTCTAATGCTTGGATTCTTTGATGTAAATCTGCTGTTAATATTCAGAAAGATTGTGAAGGCCACTGCATATCACATTCTGATCTTTAATGTCAGGCAGATGTTCTTGTCTTTCCAGATGGTTTTTAGTTTTATCACAGCTGCAATTGCTTGTGATGCTGTGGAAATTATTTTTATACATGAAGCACTGTTCACAATTTGTCGATTAGTATTTCTATCATAATTTTGGCTGCTTTTCATCAGAATTACTTTGGCCCTCACTTTGCAACTATTAGTTAATGAGTTGTGAGTAGTTTGGAGTTAAAAAATAAAAAAAACAGAAAGGAAAAAAAAATTGATCAAAAAATATTTAATCCAATAAAAATAATCTAGCACTGGTTGTATTATGCATGTGGTTTGTTCAGCTGTGGATGTTAAACTTGTGGGTTTTGTACGTATTTTTTTTAAAATTTTTTTTATTTTTTAGGTGAAGGTGTGTATTCAATATCTAAACAAAGAAGCACACAAAAAAAAATTTGAGTTTCTGCTATGGATGTTGACTTCTTTTATGTTGACTGGGTATTGAAACAAAGTTAAATGTCTCTTGAGTATGTCTTTTTTTTTTTAAAGTTCAGGACTGATTTATGGGAATTAAAGATAAGAATGAGTAAAGACATTTGAGCTCAAGTCTGCCTCTCACTGAGTTGGCCAAACCTCTACTTCATGAGTAGGACTACTAAAACATGTCTAAACAATCTGATTGGCAAGAGAAAGGTTCTGTCCTTTTCAGAAGTGGGGTCATAAAATCACACATGTGACCAGAAATCCTTTACCATTTCTTTATAACTTGCATCATGGGAGAAATTAATTTTTTTATTTTTTTTATTTATTGGATTTATTTCATTTCCCAAAAAGCCAATGAAAATAATAGCCTGCATAATTGCTAACAGCATAAAATGAATACATGCCAATAAAATACAAAGCCAATATATACATGGTGTCTCAAAATAAAGTATACACTTTTTAAATATTAAGAGTTAATAATATATTACTGTCCTGTGAGAACTTATATGGATGAAAATATGCAAAACAGATGGATTGGAAGAAGAGGGACAGATGAATACCCACCTAGATCACCAGATTTGACATCCTGGGATTTCTTTTTGTGGGGGTTTCTAAAAGACAAATTTTACAGTAGGAAATCTGAAACAATCGCTGAAATGAGAGTAGCAACTGAAGAAGAATGTGCTCAAATACCAGAGGAAATGATACTGGACATTTGTAGGTCTATTTCTTCAAGATATGAAAAGTGTATTGAACAGAACGGCAACCAGTTTGAGCACTTGATGGGAACTCATTATATGAACATTCTGCCATTGCCCCAAGTAACTTTTATCTTATTAAATTTAATTTTCGATGTTTTTTTTTACTCTCAAATTCTTTAAATGTGTATTCTTTCTCTTGTATTAATCTTATTTACATGTCAAAATACATAAATTGAATAAGTTATAACGATTCAAAGAGTGTATACATTATTTTGGGACACCCTGTATATATTGTGTATATTTAGGCAGCATTTTTTCATTAAATAATATAGACAAGTTTTGTGTGACGTCATGAGCAATTTTTGCTTCCATGTTTCGTATACACAAGTTTGTCGTTGCTTGGAAATCTTTCATGCAACAAAAACAGACTATCATTATTGTTTTGTCCGTGTATTGTTTTATATTTTGAAATGTAATTATCATCTTTGATAATGGCTTATGTAAGCCGAAAGCTTAGATAGGATTAAAAAACATGTATCAATATGGTGATTTTCTTTCATCTTTCAATGATAATGTTATTAAGCTGATCAGACAATATGAAAGGAATTTACTTAAAATAAATAGACAAAACTTGTCTATATTATTTAATGAAACATGCTTCAATATATATATATATATATATATATATATATATATATAGGCAGTCTATCTTCATTCAAGCATGTTTCATTATTGAATAATTTAGACACATGTCTATTTATTTTTATAAAAATCATTTCTAGTTCACTAATTAGCTTCTTGATATTTCATTGAAATTCATCAAGGGAGGTGCTGTAATTTTTGTTAACCCAAGTACTTTTGATCTCCGCAGATCATCCTCAGGGGTGAATTGTGAAGACAAACTTAATGTAACTATGATTATTGTGATGGTGATTTTTGTAAACATGCATAAATGTGCCGTTATAATTATTTTAAAGTTAACCCTTGTGGCTATGGTGTTTTCTTTTTTCTTTTCTTTTTTTTTTTTGTAAACAAACATCCACAATGTAAGGGAGCTAACCAGAGATGGTAAAAATGCCAACGCTATTAAATGTTGGTAAAACACATTTTAAAACATTGCTACTATATCTTCCTCGATGAATTTCAACTTACAAGATACAAATTACTGCACTAAAATGGATTATAAAAATAGACATAAAATGTTTGTATTATTCAATGAAACCTGCTTGAATATACATATGTACGTGTGTGTGTATATCTATCTATCTATATATATATATATATATATATATATATATTATGAAATGGACAAAGTCCGACAATTATTTTAACTTTGTCCATTTCATAATGTGTGACGTCATTTGTTTACATTTGGATACGCCATGAGCAGATATGAATGTACGTGAGAGATTCATGGAAGATTTGAAGTTTAAAAACAGTAAAATCGACCTTGCTAATCGAACGATTCTCCGTGGCTCAATCGTTTAATGCACGTCAGGCTAAATGATGGTTCTGTATAGGATACAGGTTCAATTCCTGTTGGAGAATGAATATTTTCTATGAAAATTTCTCAGACATTCAGGCCGGTAAATGTTATTAATATTGTTTATTATAAAAACAGAGCATTTACTTAAAAATTTGTATCTATAAAAATAATGTATAAACATAAAAATGTCTTAAAATATATATTAAACTAAAGTTCAACCAATACAAGTCGCTTGCTTACAACTACATCATGTTGAAACATCGATTCCCTTACAATTACTGAAGTTAAGTAATGTCAAGTCTGGTCAGTACCTAGATGGGTGACCACTTAGGAATACCAGGTACTGTAAACTTGGATGTCTGGGTGATGTAATGGATAATTGCTTGGAACTGTTAATCAGAGAGCTGAGTTCTAATTCCTGTTGGGTTTGTTATCTTCACTTACTTGCAAATACCCTTGGGGAAAAAGTATTGATCCTTCTCTTCTCCTCCCAGCTATGGGTTAATTAGTAAGACTTGTATCACTAAACTGTTATCTCCTCACCCCAGATTCTTACAATCTAAAAACATTTCCTGGCTTTTAAATAAGCTGCAAAGGGTTGATAAACGAATCAATTAATCAACCAATAATAGTCTCCAGAGCCACTCAGTGTAGAGGTTTACTGAATTGAGGTGTGATATAAATGTAAGAGGAAGTGTTGAGGTTAAGTAGGATAGAAAAAATTTCTTTTTTTTACCTGATGAGTTTAAGATGGTTGTGTTGAGAGAGGGGCATCCACTTGGGAGTCTTTTATGTAGAAGCAGCTGTTGAGGAAAAAGCTGTCTTAGTAGAATGTTGTCCTTACAATTTACGAGGTTCAAGGGCTACTCACCATAGGGGTTACTGAATGTGGTTGTTGTAAGGGAGGGCAAATGAGTGCCTATTTAAATATGGCTGGGGGAGATGAGGTTGATTTGACCCCGTGGAAGTAGGATGGCCTGTTGTGGCTATAAAGGTCTGAACTGGTGAAACTAAAAGACTGGAGGTCATCTTAACCTTTTCCAAGAAAATACTGATAGGCTTGTTATGTCACCTCCATGAGGAGGACAAGGCTGCAGAGTGTGGGATAAGTCATCCTGGATAAGACTAACGTTGCACATGATCTTTATTTATTTCTCCTAAATGCAATACAGTGTAACCCGGATATAAGAGAGTTGTCAGGACCGGAGAAGAAGTCTCTTATATCCGGGTTTGGTCTAATTTGGGACCAGAGAAAATTTCTCTTATATCAGGGTCTCTTATATCAGGGTTACACTGTATTTGACTTTCTTCTTTTTGCTCAAGTGATCTTCTACATGTGATCTTTTTTGCTAAATATTTCCTGGCCTGTTATCTGTAAGGTCTGTAATAAGAGTTGACATTGAAATGTGTGTGCCTGCTCATGTACAAGCCTTGGATGAAAGCCAATGTTGGCTCTGCTTACGAAACTCTAAGAGCAATGTCAACCCCCACTTCTTAGGCAAGCAGAACTCTTGAAATAAAAGCGTAGTCGGTGGGGGTGGGGGCTGGAAGCTAAGTGGGGATGAAATCAACTGACTTATGAGAACTCTTAATGTTTACTCAAGACCTCGTTCTCTGTGGTAGCAGATATCTGTTGCATATCCATATGTGGGTGTATGTAAGAAAAAACTTTCTCACTTCATCTGCATGTACTGACATGAACACGCACACAGCTGATTGAAATTATTGGCATTTGTTTTTTTTTAATTAGAAATAATTACAGAAGTTATAAAAAAGATTTTCTGAAGAACCAAAGGTAGCTCTGGGTACAAGGTTAGTAAATATCAGCAAATCAGGAACAAGTGGGAAGATTTTTGTTAATCTATTTACATTATTCGGACTATTGTCCTCATCTTTGTCACCATATTTATTACAACGTTTCGGCTGTTGTATGCTCTGGCCTTCTTCAGGTGGTTGGAATGTCAAACTGAACCCTTTATTTCGCTCACTGGGGTAGACTGTTCTAGTTCCATGTGCCATGTTTAATGGATGTCAGTTATCAATTATCTCCTGTTAATTCCCCTCTCCGTGTTTTCCACTGCCCTAACTGGGTATTGAACTCACACTGTTTGGGTCCTGCCACTGGATCTAACGCCTTTATCCACTGTGTCATGTGTTTTAACCTATCTATTTAGCTTCATTAAATACTTATGAAGTGGACATAAGTAGGTCAATGTGTGACACCAACACAAACGAAATTGAAATATATATGTAGTATGTGTGAGAGAGAGAGAGAGGGTTTCATTAAAAATAACTGGCAAGGTACATTGGTTAAAAAAACTTATCTGCAGTACCTTGTCAGTTGTTTTAATGAAACTAGCATAAAAATGGGATTGCTGGCCACTCGTATTCGAGGATACCCATTTACTAGGGCAGCTAGCCAATCCCTTTTGCAGATTCTTGCTCAGGTACATTTGTGTTCAACACCTACAGAGCCCACCTGGGGTTTATACTACAACTATGATCAGCATACCTTAGTTACAGTTTCAGAAAAAGAGTGTTATCTAGCATGATCAGCCTAGACAACGCCAGCACACTCAAACCCTCGGTCATGATGACTTGTAACTTCAGCTGTTGACGTCCCCCAAGTGTTCTGTCTACCCAATTTAACTAATAAGGCTTGGGTCAACCTGTGTTGTGGTATTCAAGCACTTTTCAAAGGTGCTGCATTCTGGGATTGTCCCCTTTCAGACCGATAATGTCTCCTTCCTGACAAATCAACTGTGGTGAGATTCGAACCCGGGTCCCATGGTCAGAAAGTGAACATTCTAACCATTTGGCCATGTGTCCATGACACACACACACACACACACACACACACACACACACACACACACACACACACACACATATATATATATATATATATATATTTAAAAAAAATACTTTACATCGCTACATAAAAAAATCTGTTTTGGAACTAAAATTGTTCCTTTATCAGGTGATTTTTTTTTTTTTTTTTTTTAGGTGACTTATGATGAAAATGATTTACTTTTGAAAACAGGAAACAATATGGTAGCTTATTTAAGATATAAAAAGGAGGGAGGACATGATTTCAAGGCTTAGTGGGTGTGTTTAGGTTAACCAATCAAGACTGGTCAAAGATGAAGCAGAAAAGTGAGAAATATAGGTTGGAGGTTATGGGTAGGTGTGTGTTACGTTTCTTGCTTTCAAAAGTTTCTTGCTTTGATTGTGAAACATTTTCCATTTAATAATCCTCTAAGGAATATTTTCAATAAAAATATGCTTAAGTTATAGTTGTATTAATAATCTAGAAAAAAATATTAAAAAGCATAATAATAAAATTTTTAATAAACACTTGAGCCTAAATTATAATAGTAGTTCCCAACAGAAAACAACTATTGATATGTAATTGTAGAAATCCCATAAATTGTCCATTGAAAAATAGATGTCTTACTAAATCTATTGTTTACCAATGCACCATTTCATCTACTGAAAACACAGATGTTAAATTTTATATTGGTAGCACAAAAAACCTTTTACACTAAGATGGTATCAACATACTTCTTTTAACAACAATTCTACCATAACTGAACATCCGTCTCTAAATATTTTTGGTATTTAAAAGAAATCAACAAAACCCCCACCTAAAAATAATGAACTCCTAAATTAGTATAATGAACTACCAGTAATTTGTAGCCATTGTATAATATAGCTAATAGAATTTTTTATAATAAATCTATGTATTACAATTAGATATCCATTATTTTATTAATATATAATGGAACATATAACATTTAATTCCTTGATTTTTTTAACTTTAATATTGCCATGTTTTATTGCACATTCAACATAAGTATTGTATTTTGGGTTCAAAATAATATATATGAAAATAATTTAATTACATTAGAGGCCCCTTTTAAGATAGTTCTCAAGTATATAGAAAAATTAAAAAAACCAAAAAACTTGAAATTCTTTAAAGTTAACCTTTTGTTAAATATATCTCTCTGAATACTGAAATGTATCTTAAATGTATATTTATAACTGGATGTCAGTTAATGATGACATGTCTTAAAAATGTCAATTCATCTAGACAGGATTGAATAACACGTCTACCCATAACCTCCAACCTATATTTGTCACTTTTCTGCTTCACCCCTCACCTGTCTTTTGATTGGTTAAATTAGATATACCCACAAAACTTTGAAATCTTGTTCCCCACCTCCTTTTTAAATCTTAAATAAGTTACCATATTGTTTTCAAAAGTAAATCATCTTCATAAGTTACCTAACATCACCTAATGAAGGAACATTATAGTTCCAAAACATGAAAGTTTTTGTGTAGCGATGTAAAATATTATAATAAAAATATTATTACAATATTTTGCTCTATGTTGTATTGAGCCCTTTTTAAAAAAAGTAAATGCTGAAGAACTGTAGATTCTAAATCTGTCTGTTCTTTCTCATTATTTGAAGATACAAACATACACGGGGTGTCCCCCCAAAAAATGAACATCATTTAAAATGTGAATATCAGAGTAACTACATGTCCCTGGCAAACAAAATTAAATAGGCTTCATGTTGAGCTATAAAATATTTATCAAAATTTGAACAATACGTTCAAAGGGATGTAGATTTTATAACTGTTTTCACAAAGCTTCAATATACTCACCACCTGTGACATGACACATGTCAAGTCAGTAGTCCAGCTCCTCCCAAACATGCTGCAGCATGTCTTGTATAACATTCTCCAGTGCCTCAGTGATTCTCTGCTTAAGTTCTTCTAGACTTGTAGAAAGAGAGAGGGATATAGTGCTGTCCTTTCACTTAGGCCCATAGAAAATAAGTCATAAGATGTCAAGTCTGGTGAATGTGATGGCCGTTCCAACAGTGCATTATCATTATAATGGGCATGCCCAATTCATCTTCTTGATAGATTCTCATTGAGATAAATCCATACAGCCAACTTAGTTATTACAGATTTTGTTATTTCAGCGAGAATTGGGTATGTATGTCAGAATATAAAATGATGTCAATTTTTTTTTTTTTTGGTGGGGGGCAGCCAGTAATATATATATATATATATATATATATATATATGAGGCATAGTGGAGTAATGGATAGCGGCTCCGATTGAGGAATCAGAGCTGAATTCGAATTACAGGCGAATCCATTACATTCACTTATGTGCTAATACTCTTGAGAAAGGTGTAAATCCTCTTCTCCCTCCAGCTATGGGTAAATAGTAGGACAGCCTGGGTTCTATAGCCTTGGATGGCAACTTGTCTAGGAGAATTCAAAACCTGCGGAGGGTTGTTTGAGGAACTTGTGGCACGTATTTCTCCAGGTCACTGTATTCGGCCCTTCAAAAAGTGTGGATGGTCCTGCACGAAACCTTCACCACTATAATCAAATCTCATGTGCTGTTGTTGGGCTGTCGGTTTACTGGGAACTGATCTGCTTGACCCTCATACATCGTATTCGATGGGAGAGTCATATATATATATATATATATATATATATATATATATATACACATTAATGCTATAAAATTAACTTAGTATGTCTAAACATCTAATGAAAAAATTGAATTTGGAATCTAAACTGCTCCACATCACTTTCAAAATATATATATATATATATATATATATATATATATATATAAGCAAATATATGGATATAGATGCAACAGTATGAAGAAAAATATACGGAAAAAAACAAACAAAAATCCTAATATGCAATTATGCTGTTCTAATGTTAATATAATGTCAACGTCGGATGTTTCATGAATATGTCCTGAAGATGGTCTACTAGACCGAAACGTCCGACGTTGACATTATATTAACATTAAAACCATATAATTGCATAGGATTTTTTTTTGTTTTTTTTTTTACATATATATATATATATATATATATATATATATATATGATTTTATTTACAAATATCATGAAGAAATACACAACCTCAATTGACATGAACAAAAAAATTAATTAAATTATCTATTACAAAAATTTAAAACAGCTAACCTTATCCACAAAAATAACACACCTACAAAGAACGAATATTATTTACAGGTTGAAATGCTCCTAAAGGAACTGTATTCCTGATCAAACCAAACTCATAAATAATTACCATAGGTCATACTACTACATGCCTATCCAGATGCCTTATGTTACACCTGTCTGACCACAGCTCCATCAGAACCCATTTAAACACAAACACAAACTTATCAAATTCCATCTGAAATATACTATTAGAAAATACAAGTATAATGACCCCATCCATATTTAAAAAAAGATTAAAAATAATGGAAGCCTTAATAATAAAAAAGAAA
Organism: Acanthosepion lycidas; assembly: GCA_963932145.1. Taxonomy (NCBI): domain Eukaryota; kingdom Metazoa; phylum Mollusca; class Cephalopoda; order Sepiida; family Sepiidae; genus Acanthosepion; species Acanthosepion lycidas. The sequence continues at coordinate 71,342,898 of OZ010603.1, read as the reverse complement.
AGGAAACTCTCAATGATATTAACAATGTGCTGTGTTTGAAAAATAAAACATCCCTGTAACTCTAGAAACGGATACACAACCCATCAGTTAGGTGCCATGCATGATACACGCTTAGGCGATCATGTATCGAAAGATAGATGACTGACGAGGCAGATTTTTTCCTGCAGTAGACCAGTTGCTATTCAAGGCTATAGAACCTAGTCTGTCTTGCTATTTACCCATAGCTAGGGGGAGAAGAGAAATCGTACCTTTCCCAAGGGTATTAGCACGTAAGTGAATGTAATGGATTCGAATGGAATTTGAACTTGGCTCTCCGATTCCTCAATCTGAGCCACTATCCAGTTAAAAGGTAAAAATAAAATCATCCTTGATAATGGCTAAAAGTATAACCGAAAGTGCTCAATTACAGAACATTTGAACAGTTTCTGCACACTCAGAAAAGAAAACACTTATTTGCACACGAGAAAAATAAATTAATAAATGATATTATATGAAAAGATTACTTATATTTAACTTTAAATGTCTGTTGTCTTTAATGAAACACATTTAAAGTATAAGTAATCTTTTCATATAATATTATTTATGCTCTATTCTTAATACTGTTAATATTGAGCATTATATATTAGGTTGGTGCAAAAATAATGACGTAATAATGTAGTTTTTTGACGTATTTTTTAACGTCAAAAAACGACATTGTCATTATTTTTGCACCAACCTAATATAAAAATATCTGCTGTTTCTTAAATCTTAAATATATATTCAAACATATTTCATTGAATAATATAGACATATTGTGCCTACTTGATTTGATATTAATGCTTTTCAGTTGCCTAATCAGTTTCTTGATGTTAAGAGGAAATTCACCAAAGAAGGCAATGTAGCTTTTTTTTTTTTTTTTTTTTTTTTTTTTTATAAATCTAAATACTTTTAAGGTTTTCTAAGATCATCTTTAGGGATAAATTATAAAGACAAACTAACCCCAATAAAATCTGCATTTTGTTGTCAAAATGATTTTTAAAAACATGCATGAACATGCAATATTATATTTATCAGGCCATCCCATAAGTTCTGTCCGAATTTTAACTTTTTGTTAAAATGAACAAAATTTAAAGAGTATTTTATAATGTCTAATGGAGCTGAACATTATTTTTATGTTTAGATGCATTTAAACTGATCAAATTTTATTTCAGAGAACAATAAAATTAAATTTTGTTTGATTAAAACTCTGCTAACAAGGAAGTACCCAAGAATCATTTGAGGCACATAATGCTTTATGAGTTCAAGAAAGGAAACTCAGCAGCTGTGAATGAAAGAATGTGTGAATGAAAGAACTTGCAGAAGATGGTTTGCAAAATTCAGAGGTGGAGATTTCACCCTTGAAGATGAAGATCGAACTGGACATCCAGTTGAGTTTAATGAAAAGCTTCTTGAAGCAGCCCTTGAAGAAAATCCTGCTTTATCAGTTGAGGAATTGGCAGTGGTTCTCAGTTCAAACCATACAACTGTTCATCTTCAACAACTTGGAAAAGTTCCTAAACTTGGAAAATGGGTGCCTCATGAATTGTCTGAAAACAACCTCAAATCCCAAGTTGACATCTGCTCTTCTCTCCATTCTCGCCAACTTGTTTCACCTTTTTTGGATAGACTTGTGACTGGCGACGAAAAATGGATCTCTTATCGAAATGTTAAATGTCATACAGTGGTTTGGTAAAGGGGAAGGACCCCAGCCACAGCCAAGTAGGGAACTTCATGGGCAAAAGGTTCTTCTTTCAATCTGGTGGGATTGCCAAGGAATAATCCACTTTGAATTCTTACCACCTAATGCAACAATTAATGCTCAAATATACTGTCAGCAATTAGAGCGTTTGAACCAAGCTTTGAGGAAAAAAAGACCTGCTCTAGTGAATCGAAAAGAGATGATGTTTCATCAGGACAATGCGTGACCCTACACAGCAAGAATCACGTCACTAAAGATCAAAGAACTTGGTTGGGAGAAAATTCCTCATCCACCTTATTCTCCCGATCTTGCTCCTTCAGACTACCATTTGTTTCGTAGCTTACAGAATCATTTGGAAGAAACAGCTTTTGTAACACAGGAAGAGGTTAAAACTGACATTTATGAATTCTTTGAATCAAAGCCAAAAGAATTTTACAGTAATGGAATTAGTAAGCTTGTTAATAGATGGAAGGAAGTCATAGATAATCAGGAAAAATACATTGTTGATTGAATCTGTAATTAAATGTAACATTTGGTCACGTGTTTTCTTTATTCAAAATTCGGACAGAACTTATGAGATGACCTGATATTTGAGAATTTTCAAATTTATTTATTGTAGTTATGGAAGTTTTTACAAAAGAAGCATTTCATTATAAGGGAGCTGACAGGGAATTGGTAGAAATCTAAAATGGCATTAGTATATAAATGCTCTATGCACTTTAATATGTAGTTATATATTGGTAATAAATGTTGTCTTTGGTTCTAAAAACTGAGTTGTTTGACCCTCATACATCAAAAATGACTGGAGAGTCTAGAGAGAGTTTGTGTGTGTGTATATATATATATATATAAAATAAAAAAGCTTAAACACAAATATTCCATGGTCATAATTTATTCCATTGGAATCGTAAATACGATCCAATTCATCAGACCTGCAAATTCAAAAAGAAAACAGAAAAAAACAACTATGGAAATAAAAATAGAATTTAGAGAGAGTGTAAGTATGAGAGTGTGGGACGAATGTTAGAGCTAAAGAGAGGGGTAATGTAGAATAACAATACAATAAACAGCACTTGCCGGCATAAGGGTCCCAGCTAGCGTCCAGCTGTCAGACAAAAATAAAGCAGGTTGTAAATCAATACAAACCCTGCGGTATTTACTTGACTCCCACGAGGTCAAGATGTGACACAAGGTCGTTTTTCGTGGGAAACCCGAGCATTTCCGCATAGGGTCACTGGTCAAATATTGGTCATAACATGTCCAAGCTTAATCAAGTTTTAGTCCAAATTGGTCTTAGCTTGTCTTAGCATGTCCTGATATGGTCCAAACTAGACTTTGCCGCGGTCGCAACCCAGCCCGAAGGCCGGGCGCTGACCTCGCTGCGGTCAATACAAACCCTGTAAACTAACTGATGAATCAAGCTGATATTTATATAGAAATACCTCCACTCAGGTACAAGCAGCCAATCACAGCCCAAGCAATGGACTATTCCACTTTAGCACAATGAGATGCTCCATGGGGCCATAAATAGCTCTCTTTCTCAAGGTTGAATTACTATTCACTTAGCTTTCCTGTCGCAGTATGGTGAGATTCTGGGTGCTTCTTGCGATAGCCTGAAAGGGGGGTGGAGTTTCGATATAATGTTGAATGAACAGGCCTTCTGCTCCATCCCCAACTGTCTGGTAGTAGGGCGCTTGAAGCTGCCGGTCATTGTGACCGGCTGCAAACCGGTGTGTTGGAAGTGTGGAGAGACTGGTCACCTTCCCTCTTCCTGCCCAGAGAAGAAGGCCACTGGAAGTCAGGCGCCAGTCGACCAAGATCCCCCTCTGACCGCGTCGTTGCCTTCCGCCTCGCCTGTAATGGGCATGCCAGCCTCCGGGCCGGGTCGGATAAACCTCCGGTTGGCACAAAGGACACATTCCCCAAAGAGCCTTCGCCCGCTGCTAGTGCAGTTGTGGAGAAGGGGGAGGGGGAATGACTGGTTGCTAGTAAGGCCAGAGGGAAGCGCCAGACAGCGGGGCCTCAGTCCAGTGAAGCCCCAAGGGCAAAAGACACGTACAGCCCCACTCCCACTGTCAACGTTAAGGGCGATACCCCGGTCTCTGACGAGACATTGAGAGAGAAACAACAAAAATATGACCCTGGATTTGCAAAATCAGAAAAGATAAAGCAGCTGAAAGATAAACTAGACAAGCAGAGGCTATCGCAGATTAAAAAAGGCACTCCCTCATCGCCATCTACCTTGTCCCCACCTGCGATTCCAAAACATCCTTCCTCACAGAAACTTTCCACCCCTTTATCATCACCCGTTAAAGCTGTTCCCCTCAGTAGAGATCCCAGACCGTATAAACAAAAATCCTCATATACCCCTCTTCATACTCCCAGTCTTTCCCACATTAAAAACCCTGAAATGCCCCCTCCTGCACCAAAAAGGCAGAGAAGTCCTACACAGGACACAAAAGAAAAGAAGAAAACAGCAAAACACAGTTATTATACAGGGGAGGATACCTGCAGAATTTCCCCGGCCTAGGCTGAAAGGGCCAGAGACTACAGGATTTGAAGTACCTTCTCTCGATAAGGCAGTACACAGACAAAGATGTGGAAGCCCCTCATAATTTTCCCAATGTCCAGAGAGTTCTAACGGTAATAAGAACAGGAACCGGAGCTCGTCAAGCATGGGCCATGTTGGAGTTCATATAAAATATCTCCTCCAATTGCCATTGCAGAAAGTGATGAACTTAATCATTTGAAAAAATTTTGTGCAGAGAGGGTCCCAGTTTTAGTTCACCCCTCCCTTTACAAAGCATTGAAACTGACATTTCCCTGGGATATAGGTGGTCTCTCCCAAGACGGTACCATCAAGACTGAGATGGGCCATGGTTCTACGGGAGAGGCTGTCGGTATCCTTACCCCAACCATGTTCAAATCAGTGTCCCAACTCTAATTAGGTCTGATAATGGCACTCTGGTTAGCAACTCTGAATGTCCGGGGCCTGAGGTCGGAGTCTCGAAGGGTGAGGCTCTATGCGATCTTCAGCGCCTCGGGGTGGATGTATGTTGTGTACAGGAGACCCGCTTTTTATCTCGCGACCATGAGGACATTCTGTTTAAGGGGTTCATCCTCTATTCAGCATGTTTTGATGGACGCTCGAGGGGTGTTTCCTGGCTGGTGAGCAAGTCTCTGGATGCGGTGTGTGCTCTTGTCTTCACAGATCCGGCGGGCAGGCTTTGTGTGCTGGATGTTACCATAAAGGATAAGGCTCTTTGTCTCATTGGGGTTTATGCGCCCAATGACCACATGCAGCGGTTTGTTTTGTTTCGGCAGATCAAGCTGTTTTTGACGACTTCTCGTTTGGTAGTTCTAGTGGGTGATTGGAATGCTGTCCTTGATCCCGATATAGATCGTATAGGGCAAAAACCGGGTACTAACAATCCGGATGTGAAATCGTTTCGGGGCTTTATTGACGGGTTTGATCTTGTCAATAAGTACTGAAATGAGCACCCCCGGGAGGTAGCATGGACTTGGACTTGGACTAGGGCCGGCAGCTCGGATACGGTGGTTTGTGCAAGCTACATCGACCGAGTTGTAGTTAAGAGAGTCGAAGTTGGGCTCTTAGAATGTCCAAGTTTCCATTTTATAGTTTACTCGGATCATAGGCTTGTCCGGGTTCGGGTAAACTTAGATAAGCCTAGGGTTAAGATGGCTGGTTACTGGAAATTAAACTCATCATTATTTGGTGAGCAAGATTTCTGGGACCAGCTTTTACTAATGTTACAGCGGGAATTGTTGGGGGCTGTGGTTAGGAATAAGTGGTGGGGCTCTTTGAAATCAAAACTTAGGTCTTTTGCTGCTGATTTTAGTTGACGGCTCAATCTAGCAGGGCTAGCAGCGCAAAAGTCTGTTGAGGCCAAAGTAGATTGGGCGATAAAATCCCGTGATAGTGGGGACATAGCCTTAGCTAAGGCGGAGCTGGCCTCCTTGCTTATCAAGAAGGATCAAGCTCTAGTAGTTAGGGGTAGGATAAAAAGAATGTCTTGTGAGGCTACGAATATGGCCGCTTCATTGCGTTCAGAGGAAGCTCGTAGGGCATCTAGTCGGCATATCGCGAGCATCACATTGCCGGACAAGCGGACTGTGACTACAGACGTGGGCATTTGCGAGGCTTTTCGTGACTACTTTCAGGAGCTTTTTACCAGGGAGCCCGGTCTGAGCACTGCTCAGTTCAATGCCTATTTAGCCGACTTTCCCCGCCTTAAGGCGGCTGAAGCGGCTGTGTGCGAGGGTCCGATAACAGTCTGAGGTCTGGGATGCGCTGAAGCAGGTTGGCCTGGACAAGACTCCGGGATTAGATGGTCTTCCTTATGAAATGTACTTGAGGCAGTCGCCAGTCTTTGTCCCCTTGCTGGCACTGATTTTCAACAACTGGATGAGGCAGGGGTCTATTCCTCAACGCTTCACCAGGGGTGTGATCAAGTTGCTTCGCAAGAAGAAAGACGGTGGGGATGGGGTAGATAATTATCGGCCTTTGACGATGTTAAATACAGAGTTGAAGATTTTAGCCAAGGTCTTAGCTGACCGTTTGCAGGTTGTCCTCTCTAGTCTGATTGGTCCCGAACAGACTTGTGCTGTGAAGGGCAGGACTATTCAGGACAACCTTCATTTGGTACGCTTGATCATCGAGAAAGTCGACAGTGATGCCGCACTGATCAATTTAGATCAGTCCAATGCTTTCGATAGGGTTGACCATCTGGAGGCTGTCCTTTTGGCCGCCGGTTTCGGGCTGGACTTTCGCACTTGGATCCGACTGCTGTATGTGTCCCCCAGTGTGCTGGTAGAAGTGAATGGGGTAAGATTGAAGCCTTTCATTTTGTCTCGCTCCATTCGTCAAGGTTGTCTGCTGTCTCCATTGCTTTACGTTCTTGCGTTGGAACCTTTCCTGCATAAGTTGAAGATGAATCCGGTCCTTCGCGGAATTTCCTTACCTGGTGCTACCACCTCAGCCAGGTACTCCGCCTATGCTGATGACATTTCGGTTCTGGTGTCGAGTAGGGCCGAAATTAATAAAGTCAGCAAAGAAATCAAGGGTTATGAGATGGCGACAGGGGCCAGGATCAACTGCGATAAGTCTGTTGGCTTGCGGTTGGGTTCGTGGAGGGGAGTTTCTCTTCCCGGATCTTTCCTCTGGACGGACGGACGGGCCGGTCAAGATACTCGGCATCTGGTTCGGTCCCAACCTGCTGTTGGAAATGAATTGGTCGGAGGTGCAAGAGAAGGCCAAGCTCGTAGTACGTCTGTGGACTCGGAGGAATCTTTCCTTGAAGGGGAGGGCAGAAGTATGTGCCTTGCATATCTACTCGATTCTCCTTTACCGACTCTCCGTGCTTCCACTCCCGTCTAACACTTTATTGGATTTTGTAAGGCTCTTGTTCCCCTTCTTGTGGGGAGGCAGGGCCGCCATGGTTAGTCGCGAGATCTGTTACCTTCATTCCTCTGATGGCGGTCTGGGGGTGCCTTGCGTTGAGACTCGTCGACATACGCTTCGCATTACTTATCTAGACCGGATGTGTATGCAACTGGATGAGAACGGCGAATTCTGGAAGGAAGACGTCCATAAACATTTTCCATCCTTGAGAAATTTGCGTTCGTGTGAAGAGGAGGCCGGCCGTAATCCTCGAGGCGAGGGCTCTTTCTATCGTGAATGTTGGATTGCCCTCAAGTGACTCTTACGGGCGAAGAATGGCCTCTCCGACGTCCAGCCGTTGTCTTGTAAGGCATTATATCAGGTGTTAGTTAGGCGGAACGTTCAAGATGATCTGATAGGCGAGCTCGGTCTGACGAAGCGGGAGGCTCGCTGCATATGGCCTTGGGCGCCCGGCTTGAAATGTCTCACTAACCCTGAGGCATCACCCACCTGGCTGGTGATTTGAGGGGCCCTCTGGGTCGCCAAAAGACTTTGCGCAGCGGGTTTGGCAAAGTCGCCAAACTGCGTTCGCTGCAGTGGGGAGGTGGAGACCCTAGGTCACGCCTTCTTTCATTGTAGTGTTGTAGCCCCATTGTGCAAGTTCGTTGAAGATATCATGGTTCGCATGTTGCGCGGAAAGTTCTTTGTCCTCGAGGCCAGTTCCGTCTGTAGCAATATAGTACCGCCGTTGACTAAGGCTGAGCACTGTGTTCCTTTGCTTACTGGGGGTTATGCGAGTCGTGATATGGACGACGCGGCAGAAGGAATTCCATGGGGAGGAGAAGTTTACCTCTTCCCAACTGATCTTGTTCTTTAAGCATCAGTTTAAAGTCAAGATCAGGACGGAAGGGAAGCGACTCTATCCATTGGAATTTGGCGAAAGGTGGGTGAGTCTTGCGCGTCTCTGCAGAGTGAAAGGTGCTGACTTGGAGTGGCTTTTTGATGCCAGTTAGGCTTTAAGAATTTGGGGATTGCTGGGGTGAACATTGGCAATCCCTCCCATGTATAGGTTAGTTTAGGTCGGTTTTGTTTTAGTTACCTTTTCTTTTTTTTTTTTCATGTTAACTTAGCTAGGGTGTGTATGCTCATTGGCCCCCTTTTTATTTCTGGCCCTATTTTTTTTCTTTTGTTTAATTCCCCATCCCTCCCATCGTTAGGTGGTTAGTGATATCAGTTCTCTGGTGGGTGCGGGGCGCTTTTCGTTTCGAGTGTGTCTTTCGTATTTGTTGTCGTGTTTGATTGAGTGTGTGTTTGTAGCGAGTGCATGGATTGTACGAATGTTTTATATTTTTTAAGTCCCGCATTGATTTTGTCCAGTTAACTGATGTTTCTACCACAGTTAGGGCTGTGGGGGGTTTTACTACTAACAAAATTTTTGTTTAGTTTCTTGTATATAGATTTTTATTCATTGTAAATATTCATTGGGGTTTTTAGATGTTGTTTTATTCCCCCCCCCCCCCCCACAGACAATGAATTGTATATATGGGGACTAGTTAGAACGTCATAGTCTCTGAGGCATTTTGGTGGATGTAGTAAGAATGGTATGTAATGGATGTGTTGTTTTGGTGAAAGGAACATTGTTTGTATGTTTGGGTTAGTGATTGCGGCTAGCTAAGTTTAAAGTTAAGACAGAAGATGACCATCCTTACCCCCTTTCCCCATTTTGGCCTTGTGCCACATTTCTACATAGTACAATAAATAATACTATTCACTTAGCTTGCTCCACAACTGAGTGTTTATCTCAACCACGTGATTTCTCTACAGGTAACAGACGAGAGAAGGTGGGAGATTAAAACTTAACAGAGAGGGTTTTTTTATTATATCCTTAATCTGTCCTGGACATTGAGTTCTACCTGGATTCTATCCTCTTGGAATTTTTTATTCAAAAAATATACATGTATGTGTATGCACATATATTTTGCATATTTATGTGTATATTTACCACTAATATTAATCTCTCTCTCTCTCTCTCTCTATATATATATATATATATATATATATATATATATATATATATATATATATATATAATCTTTATTGTTGAATAGTATGTGGCTGAATGATTAGAACATTCACTTTCTCATTTTGGAATGGTCAATTTATCAGGAAGGTGACTTTTTGATATTGTTTTGGTCTTCGGTGGCACCTTTTGGAAAGTGCCTGAAAACCATGCCACGAGTTGACCTAAGCCTTGTAAGTGAAACTGGATTGACAAAACTGTTTAGAAGCAATCAACAATTGGGTTAGCACGAAGTTGATTGAGGGCTTGAGCATACTGGTCTTGTTCAAACTGTTTATTCCCTCTCTCCCAGAAACTGTAACTAATATCTGTTCAGCGTAAGTGCAATATAAACCACAGGTGGGGTTTGGGTGTTGAACAAATACAAATGTGCCTGAGCAAACATCTACAACAGGGATGGATTAGCCACTCTAGCAGAGAGGTGTGCTCGGAAAATGGGTAACCAACCAAAATATATTGGATTACTGTTGGTTTCTTTAAGATGTAAGTATGTCAACAGCAGTGGAGGTGTTAATATAAGGTAGTCTCTCCCTGTCATGCCTATGATTAAAAAAAAAAAAAACAAACAAACCTGGATGTGGAATTCTGATTGCTTTTATCTCTATGGAAAAACCTCTGTTACTTGGTGTATTGGTTTATTTCTCTTACTACTTAGCTAACACTACTGGTTAAATTCACTGCCATGATTGCTTTTGCAAATATTGAGAGCTTCTGGTCAGTTTATCAATTCGCTTGACTACTTTACAAGTACAAACAATGTGTGATCGATAATCTGTTAACACATACAGTCCTTTATTGGAATATGGTTAAAGGTCTTTTGTTTTCTTATTGCCTTCAGTGATGGTCATCCACTTTGCCATGTGTTTGTTAGGTGCTTGGGGCAGAGTGGTGGAAATGTGGTGGTGGGATTATATGCAGCCGTAGAACTCTCTTTATCCAGGAGCGAAGACGTCATTGACATTTATAGCTACTTTCATTTACTATTCAAACGTAGCATTCATAATATTTCCGACATTACTCTGGGACGGGGCTGGCATGGCCTGCATGCTGGAATAGCTTACATCTACAGGAAATACTTCTCTGATGTAAGTTGATGACATTTATCTTAATTATGTGTATTTAATATACAAATGCCATTTCATGACACTGTGCTTAGCTTTAACACTATATCTTCAAAGTATATATATATATATATATATATATATATATATATTTTGACATATTGTGATATTTTACTGAAATTAAACTTTTAAATTAAGTTAAAGTTTTAGAATTAAAGAATTGTTGAATTTACAAACACGTCTTTGATATTTACACTATTTCAATGCGTACTAATGTCTTTGTTGTTATCACAATGTTTTAGCATCAGGTGAATATCGACCCAGGTAGCCTACAGGGAATTACAAACTGAACCCTTCATTTAATCTGCAAGGATACTGGGGGTACCATTACACAAAACCATACCCTTCTACAGGTAATAAAGAAATAAATTCAAATGAAGAATTGTCCTTTGGCATGTAGTTACTATTGGAATCTTGGCTGGTGCTATAATTATTCATGTAAAGAATTCAGAAAGCTTTAATTTATTTTTACATTTGTTTACTCAATTCAAGGACCAAGAGCCATCAAGGTAGATGGTTAATAAATGAGTTTTTTTGCATGTAAAAGGTGGTTAGAAGTTCAGATTGAGGATATGTAGAAAAGTTGACCATAGATTTGAAGAGATTAGTGCTTGATTCATTTTTTTTATGGCTTATCAACCCTTTGCAGGTTATTTAAACCAGAAAATATTTTTAGATTGTAAGAATTTTGTTTTTCTTAAATTTAAGTTTTTTTTTTTTTTTTTTTTTTTTTTTTTTTGTAGATCATAATGATTTAGTCTTTTTAATTAACCCATAGCTGGAGAGGAAGAAGTGGTTTCATAATTTCCCCCAAGTGTATTTGTGTGTAAGTGAATATAAGAAACCTAACATGAATTGAAACTTAGCTCTCTGATTACCAATCCTGTCTATATGCTACCCACACATCCAAAATTACAGCACCTGGTTTTCCTAAGTGATCACCTATCTAGGTACTGACCAGGCTCAATGTTGCTTAACTTCGGTGACTTTGTGGGAACCCGTGTTTCAACGTAAGCCTTATACTGACTGGAGAACCATCTTCTTGGGAGTCTCTTGCACAAAGTAGTAATTCTTGGGAAGAATCTGTCTAAATGGAACTTCCTCCTTACAAATGGAATATGAAGGGAATGCGGATGATTCATCCCAATGTATCTTAGCAAGGCGTATCTTAGCTGTGAATTTCTGGACTGGTGGAAGTAATGAATGTCACTTGTCACAACATTTGCTATGAAAATAGTGATAATGTAGCAAAAGGCTTGCAATATTCTATTTTTGTGTATTAATAAATTCTGGTAGGACTCTTACTACTCTGAGGATTGTCTCCCTGTATAGATTAAGTAAAACTAGTGAGAAAACATATCCTTGTCTTATTACATGCAAGATATTTAGATTTCAGCATTAAATAGCCCATTAGGGGTTGATGTGCCACTAAACAAAAATAACCAAATCAAACTTGTCTTACTACACTTCCTATTTTTGCGTATTAAAAAATCCTGGTTGGATTCCTATTTCTCTTAGGAATGTCTCACTGGATAGATGAAATAAATCTGGTGAAAAAACACATCCTTGTCTTATTAATCTTTCTATTTTTGTGTACTTGCTTATTTTCTATCTTCAGACAGCTTTCCATTACTTTCAATGTTAGAACTCTCTCTTTTTTTTTTTTTTTTTTTTTTTTTTTTTTTTCTTTTTTCTACCATTAAAAGTAGGGTAATTATCTTTCTCTTTACTATCTGTACCCCATGTTGCAGTTGTATGACTTTTGGGATGGGGAAAGTGGTTTCATCAAACTCTATTTTCATGCAAATGTAACATATAGAGTCATAAAGATGTGCAAACAGCACACAAAGGTATTTAGGTTTTTGTGTTAATTGTATTTTTATTACTAAAATGTCATATAGTTTATCTGAGAGAAACTAGGCCCCATTTTCCTGCAATAAGTGTGAAATGTCAGAATTTTCCCCTTGTTAAAAAAGAAGAGTTCTTTGTTAATTTACCAATCTCTGTTAGAAATGTACTGAGGAACATTGCAAAGTGGATCATATAATGGAGCCCCTGGCTGAAATCTTTGACAGCCTTGTTGAAAACCGAGACTTCTCTTTAATTTGTGCTCTCATTATTTGCCGTTCTCTTAGATAATTTTTTTTTTTTTACTTTTTTAAATAATAATTTCTCGTGGTTCAAATGCATCTCATAGTTTGAGCTGAGACCATTTGTGTTTACTTTGCAGTCACGCCTCTTTGTAATGGGGGGAGCCTTTATCCATTGTTTTCCCCAAGTGTGAATAAATAGCAGGCACAGATCTTTAGCTTTAGTTGCCAACCAGCCTAGGTTAAGAATAACTTTGAGTTAAAAATTAGTGCTAGGCATAGTGCTAGGAATGCCACCTCATATTTACTACCGAAACTGAAAATGAATGATTGTCATTTCGTGTTTCAAAAATTGTCTCCAGCAATAAAGAAAAAAAAAAAAAAAAAAAAAACCCACAATAAAGAAATAATTATTAAATATGTTGTATTTATAAAGATGGCAAAAAGACAGAATTCTTCTGAAGGAGAATCTCACAGCCAGTTTTCTGTAGTCAGATATTTTTGTGTGTCTGGTCTTCTATAGGGAAAATTATCAATGGTTGATTTTACTGGAAATATTTGCATTATTTCCGGCAGAGAATGGACCAAATAAGGTGATGTTTGCTGTAATAAATTTCTTTAAACATAGGGAGTCCCAATTCACAAATTTTAAAGACTGGCTTTAAAGATGTGTGTTTGTTGATCGCTCTTCTATAGTATGGTACCCAGAATAAGCAGTAAAGACTTGATTATACCAAGTAAAATCCTTGTTTTTCCTCTCTCTTGTTTTTCCTCTCTCTGTGTTTTTCCTCTCTCTGTGTTTTTCCTCTCTCTGTGTTTTTCCTCTCTCTGTGTTTTTCCTCTCTCTGTGTTTTTCCTCTCTCTGTGTTTTTCCTCTCTCTGTGTTTTTCCTCTCTCTGTGTTTTTCCTCTCTCTGTGTTTTTCCTCTCTCTGTGTTTTTCCTCTCTCTGTGTTTTTCCTCTCTCTGTGTTTTTCCTCTCTCTGTGTTTTTCCTCTCTCTGTGTTTTTCCTCTCTCTGTGTTTTTCCTCTCTCTGTGTTTTTCCTCTCTCTGTGTTTTTCCTCTCTCTGTGTTTTTCCTCTCTCTGTGTTTTTCCTCTCTCTGTGTTTTTCCTCTCTCTGTGTTTTTCCTCTCTCTGTGTTTTTCCTCTCTCTGTGTTTTTCCTCTCTCTGTGTTTTTCCTCTCTCTGTGTTTTTTATCGTATTGTTTCTTTATCATATCGTTTCATTTGAGTTATGAAAGGAAATATTTTCAATCTGTAAAAGACTGGTTGAGTTTTCTTTTCCTTTCTTTTCAGATTCTTAAAATATTTTTCTTTACAATTAGTCAATGTAGTGATTTTTATTTTTATGTATTTTAAGTGTTTACAACTTGAATTTCTGAGAAGCAGATTTATCCAGTGCCAGCCATTTTGAATAGAAAGAGAATTTGGTCATAAATGATGCCAGTGAGCTGTATTGTCAATTGCCATCATAATGGGCTTAAAATATTTGAAGAGACAAAAGAAACTTACAGATTAAAAAAAAGCATGTGATTTGCATTATGGAAGTACTAGCTGAGAGGCCACAGTTCAGGTGGACTTCAGGCTAGCTCCTGCAGAGGGATTTAGGCTTTTGCCCTTTTACCTTCAGTGTCCTATGTATGTAAAAGTTATAAGAATTTAGAAATGAAATTATTTTATCTTTATTCGACACTTTCATTCGGCATAATCTTTCTTCATATATGCATTTGGTTTTCATAGTTTGTTTAAATTTATTTTGCATGAAATTTTTATTTTCTTTTAAAATCACCATTCTTTATGATCCTTTCACATAAAGTCACTCTTAAAAGACACTAGGAGACCCAAACTATGATTGCTTATTTGATTCCTTTCTCTGTCTCTCTTGCATTCATTGTCTTGTGAGTATCAAATTTTCCAAGCCCTCTTATCCTCATGTGTTCTAGAAATTTCCACTATCTCTGATTTTACATTTTCTCTTAACTTCATTGCTGTTCATGTTATTCTCAGCATCCTTCTGTAGGCCCACATTTCTGCTGTGTAAAGTTTCTCCTCCATCCATTCACTTCCATATAGGAGAAACGATATATTACATAACAGTTCAGTACTCTTTTTTTTTTTTTTTTTTTTTTTTTTTTTTTAAAACAAAATTTTCCTGTGTCTTAATACTATTTTTAACTTTTGGAAGACATCTTTTCTATTCCAGTGTGTTTTGTGGTTTTAGTATCTCTCTTTCTGTCCTCTTTTGAAAGACTTCCTCAATAGTTAAATGCTTGTACTTGCTTGACTTTTCATAGTTCTCATCTTGGACTGTTCCTTTTGCTGACAGCTATACATTCTCTCTTCTTACAATTGTGATAGTCCTTTCTTCTTGCTTTCCTTTACTATCTTACCTAGGAGTTCTTGTAGTTTCCTTAATTTGTTTGCTATCAACACTGTCATTTGCATATCTTATTTTAAGATTATGGCTACCTATATTGAATTTTTATAAGACTTTTAATTCTCTCAGGATTGCTTTGATGTGAAGGTTGAATAAGTCTATTGAGAAGCCACATCCTTGTCTTATGCCCTCCTCCCACTTTTGCTAGCAGAGGATGTCACTGAGTATGTTTTGTGCAAATCTTTCAGTACTATTTATACTAATTATATTCAAACTATTATCCTCATCTTTGTTGTTATCACAACATTTCAGCTGTTGTACCCTCTGGCTTTACTCCGGTGTATATCGCTCTGGGTAACCTACAGGCAATTCTGAACTGAACTCTTTATTTTGTCTATGGGGTGGAGACTGTTCTCATTCCACTGCCCATGTCTAAAGATATTGTCTAATTCTTGTTTTTAGTACTGCTCAGTTATTGCTTGCCTGTTTCCAAGTATATACTGCCCAGCCCAGGGATAGAGAACGCACAAACACTGCCACCAATTTCATGAGCCAGTGTTCTAATCCACTAGGCCATTGTCCCGAGACATGGGCAGAGGAATGAGAACAGTTTACCCCCATAGATTAAATAAAGTATTCATTTTCAGAATTCCATGTAGGTTATCCAGATCGATATGCATCCGAGGAAGGCTGGAGGGCACAATGCCTGAAATGTGGTGACAACAATAAGGATGAGGACAATAGTGCAAATATAAATAATGTAAATAACTTCATTCTAGAAATTCAGATAGAAATCTTTCAGGACGCTTGAAAGTGATGGTGAACAGTTTGATCTGCAATGGTATACTGAATAATATATATATATATATATATATATATATATATATATAATTAGGTTGGTGCAAAAATAATGACATAATGTTTTTTGACGTATTTTTTAACGTCAAAAAAACGACATTATTATGTCATTATTTTTGCACCAACCTTATATATATATATATATATATATATATATATATATATATATATTGACAAAGATTGTTTAAGGTTGATGGACACACATGTCTTAATTAGTTGTTTTTTTTTAAGAATTGGTCAAACTCAAACAAAAACATTGTTTTCAATTGTTATGAGTCTATCGATTGAATAGAATTTTATTATAAACAATTGTCTTGTAAATGGAATTTTTAAGGCATTCTGAATGTAAAAATAAAGAAAAAAAGTGTGCAAGAGAATAAGAAACACTACCTGCGAAAAAAGAAAATGCGAAGTTTTGTTGAAATCTGTTGAAAAACGTAGGAAATCTGATCCCATATATAAACGAACACACACACACACAACCTGGGTTTTATAATAAGTATAACTCGATACGAGTTATCCCCCTTTCATTCTGGTGACAGAATCGTGTTTTATCATGTTTTCAAATTGATTTTGTGCAAAAACAATTGTGTTTTTCCAATTTTTGGTGCTGTTAAAACCACCGCAAGGTAATTTTACGTAGTCCTGTGAAGTTTTGTTGAAATCGGTTAAAAAATGTCGGAAACCCGATCCAATATATAAACATGCTGACACACACACAATCTGCGTTTTATAATAAGTAAGATATATATATATATATATATATATATATATATATATATATATATATATATATATCAAATGACTAGGTTCTCTCCAGACAGACTTTATATAATGTAGACAGTAATATGTTTTAAATCAGGGTTGAAATATGATCGATTGATTGCCATTTCACTATCCACGCATCAAAGAAAACTATATTAAGATATGGCTCAAGCAGTTTTTTGGTCTGTGGGAAGTGGGTGCTGTTGACACTAGACACAATGGGTATGTTGGGTTTGTATGTTTTGAGTAAACTGTATGGTTTGGGTGTAGTAGTGTGGTATTCTATTAGCTTAGTCTAGTGTTTGTTTTCATTTTTTAACAGTTTCTTGACTTGTTAGTTGAATTTATGCTTTTGTGAACATAAGAGAGACTTATGTTGGGACAAACCTTTAAACTCACTTGTAACATGCAAAAAACAAAATCAGCCATACCTTTGATTTAATAAATGTCACCATATTTAGAAAAGAACATAATTTATTATATAGAAAATACTTACAGGGAATCCTAATAAATATTTTGCCACCTATAAACAAACATTATTTTATCATCAACTTTTATAAAATCCATACTTAAAGAATCTAAAATCTGTCTACCTATAACTACAACTGTAATGCTGTCATGTAGATGTTCTCTCTCCTCCTTCTTGTCTCTCTCCCCCCTTTCCCCCTAGTCTCTCTCCTCCTAGTCTCTCTCCTCCTAGTCTCTCTCCTCCTAGTCTCTCCCCCTCTCTTCCGTTCCCCCCTAGTCTCTCCCCCTCTCTTCCGTTCCCCCCTAGTCTCTCCCCCTCTCTTCCGTTCCCCCCTAGTCTCTCCCCCTCTCTTCCGTTCCCCCCTAGTCTCTCCCCCTAGTCTCTTCCGTTCCCCCCTAGTCTCTCCCCCTAGTCTCTTCCGTTCCCCCCTAGTCTCTCCCCCTAGTCTCTTCCGTCCCCCCTAGTCTCTTCCCCTCTCTTCCGTCCCCCCTAGTCTCTCTCTGATTTCTTTGTAATGCTCTCTTTGGCTGTTTCATGTGCTCCACTGAGTACAACAATCCTTTTCATGTTCACCTCCCACCCCCAAGTCATCTGATAAGATCTAGATAGGAATTCCAGAAGCCGAAAGAAATATTTGTGCATCTCTCAAGTAAAACTATTTAATCCTATTTCCCTTTTGCTGTGTAGGGATTTGTTTATCTGCAATGAAAGCAAATATCATATCATTTCTCTGTAAATTTTTTTACCAGAGTTTTCAGAATTCTCTTGGTGTCTTTGCTGCCAAAAATATCTTGCTGATGAATCTGGGTGTGTTTGTCTGTTTTTTTTTTTTTTTTCCAGACAATGATGTAATCAAACTGGACTGTGTTCTACTACCACTGTCATTGTAGTAGTAGTTAGTCAATGTTTGAAAGTAACGATATTGCAGAAAAGACTTACAAAAATGTTTTCATGTCAGCATAGAATTTTGGCACTGAGATGAGTTTTGTTCAAGCTGAGGATTTATTTATCCTTTTAGCATATCTATCCTAATTTATTCATATCAAATGAGTGAATTATAAGGGAAATCTCTCGGACAAATAGTCAACTTGCTTAGCAACTTTTAACAAATGAATGTGCATGTTCATTATTATCCCAAAATGATTGCAAATTGACTAAAATAAATGCCAGAAATGTCGATACTCATCTCATTTTGCATTTCTTCTAGTTTTCAGTTTTTTCTTCAGATTCTAGAATAATCCATTTCATTGTGATGCTTCATTTTTTTTTTTTTTTTTTTTTTTTTTAAGCGTTTCACCCCAAGCAAGGCGAGAAGCCACTAGCACGCAAGGGGTTACAGAGAGTTGGAGCGAGAGCAAATAGGAGTGATAGAGGAAAGGATGAAGAGAAGGATAGGGGATAGATCAGGGCATCTGGAGACGTCGATTGATATTACATTTGAATAGTTGGAGATTATAGCCATCAGGGAAACAGGAAAATCGGAGGGAGTTCCACAGGTGAGAGGCAGAGCTGGTAGACTATTACTAGTGATTAGTGAGTTCAACATAGACATAATTCAGCATTGAATAACCTAGAAACTGTGGAATTTGCTTAATTAGTTACTCTTATGTTGAGTAGAGTTAGGCATGTTTGTTTTTCCAATCTCTGTTTATTCCAATTTCCTCATTTTTGACAGAACTCTGTCTTCATGAGAGAATGATGTCTAAACTATGTTTATCAGTTTAACATTGGGGGATTGAATGAAAAAATTCTATGTAATATGTTAGAAGGTCTTAATCAGAGTAACATAATTATTTTAGTCTGAAGTCCTTATAAATGATGTAGTGTGTTAGCTTATATATAATTTTAATTTCTTTTGTGGAATAGTTGATTTGTGGGCACAATTGTTTATTAATTCAATCCTTTAATATTAACTGTAGAATATGGTATAAACAAAATGGCAAATATTTATGTCACTTATGTCCACCACAGTTTTCGTTTCCTTGATGCCGAGAGATTTCTGAATGTTGTAGAGTATTCTCTAGTCCAAATTTGAATGATTAATGTTATTTTTCTTAGCCCCACTCTTTCTGTTTGTATAAATACAGGTCCCTAAACAAAATTTCTACATGCCTTGATAAAGATCTTCAAGAAATGAAACGCTTGTTGGCATATACAGTTTTCATCGGCTGTGTGTGTGTGTGTATATATATATATATATATATATATATATATATATATATAATTTTGTTATATTCTGTGCTAATAGGAATATATACTTGAAAAACAAGGTGGATAAAATAAGTAAAGTTTTCTTGTAAATAACCAGTACAATAAGAATAAAGGTAACAGTTATGCACAAGGTCGTCGCAAGTCAATCCAGTAGTGAGTGCTACTATTGGAAGGTTGGTAGTTATCATGTAAGTCTGAGCCGTAGTCAACAGGTCCCAGCTAGTGTATTTAATAACCTCCCCGCATGTGGTACAAGGCTGGGTTTAATATGGGGCATCTGAACCTGTAGGCTTAGCCAAAAATTGGCACAAGGCTGAATTTAATGTGGGGTTCCCAAGCCTGTAGGCTTGGCCCCAAAAATACCCGTAGGCCCCGCATAAATGGGATTGGATCTATCTACCCCTCCCTGAATGAGACTCTGCCCTTCGGCGTAGCCTCGTCTGGGTTCCTCTCTGTCTTCAGGCAGAGAGTTCAACAGTACAACTGAAAGATTTCAGCTAGAATATTTAGCCCCCCACCCCACGAGTATTGCATGTGGCACAAGGCCTGGTTCACTGTGGGTTTTCCAAGCCTGTAGAACCCGCATTAACAGGATCGGGTTGGTCAACCTCCCCGAACAAGGCTCAGCTGAAGAGGCAGAGAGTTTGATCGTCTAGCCGAAAAGATTTCGGGTAGACTGTAGTCCACTGACTTACAGCTACTTATAGATAGTTACTACCTATAGTGTAGTCACTCATGTGGGGACAGGTTATTCCATTAAATTTTATATATATATATATATATATATATATATATATATATATATATATAAAAAATAAATAAATAAAAAGAAAGAACAGTAAGATATATAATCCGGCGTTCTTATAGATATTTTTACAAAATAGAGCTCAATGTAAATTTACAAAGTATTAATATTATAAATTAATTGATTTAAAATATGGTTTTTCTGCTACACAGTTCTAACCATGTTTCAAAAATTTTCAAATTTTATATATTATATATAATATATACACACACACACACACATATATATATATATATATATATATATATATATATATATATATATATATAAACATAAATATTTTTCACTTAGCTGATTGATGTTCAGCGCCTCAACTGGAGTTTTGTAGGCAGGCCATTTTGTTAGTAATAGTTATGTCCACTTGTTGTTAGGTTTCAGCAATTGACTAAAAATATATTTGATGTTAAAAAATATTCTTATGAAGTCCTCTGATTCACACTCCTTTCCAGTCTTTTGAACAGGAGTAGAGGTTTATCTCTTGTTTCTTGTTTAGGATTGAGTTTCTGGTTCCTTATAAAGCCTATTTCCACTCTATACCTCTAATGTCTCTGCCTGAACTCTGAAATGTTATTCACTAATTAAATGTTAACCTCTTCAAGTCCAGAGTTAGCTGTTATCTTTCTTGCATAGCCCCAAGAAGTTCACTTCTTGCCCTTTCTTAGGTTAATACCACTTCACAAAATAACCCTATACCTTGACTGGCTCTTGGGCCTTGTTTTGGGTGAACATTTAGTTAAAAAATATATATATACCAAGTTAAGGTATTTGTTTTTGTTTTCCTCATCATCCTCATTTTACATTTGCAAAATGTTTGAAAAGTTAAAATAGACATTATTTTTTTATTTTTTTTTATTTTTTTTTATTTTTTTTTTTAAATGCTAAATGTTTCTCCCCAATCAAAGGCCCATTCCTGTGCATGTGGTATAGCAGGTCTTGGCTGTAAAGATCTGAACTGGTAGAATTGGACACTGTGAATGTTGTTTGTATAGAGAGAGAGAAAAAAATACCTGTCTTCCACCATGTGCCACTTACAAATTCAACTTGACTCTCCAAATAGAGTTAGTTCTCTCTTTTGCAAAATGAGCAGTGAGCACTATCTGATGTCACTTAACTGCTAACTATTTATACAACATGGCCCCCAGCCAAATAGGTTTGTTAAATCTATATCTCTACTTCTCCCTCTAATTGAGAAGAGATGATTCTTGATTTTTTTTTTTTTTTTTTATTTTTTATTTTTTTATCTGTCTACTGAAAGACACTTGCAACACCTTGCTATGAACTGTAGACATTGTTTGTTTGTTATTTTTTTTATTCTATTTTTTTTTTTTTAGTTCAAAGGAGGAGATACAATTTGGGTGTATTAGATGTAATTCTAATATCATAGTTGCTTTGAGAAAAAACAATCCCCAGGGTGGGGTGAGGGGAAGGACATGCCATTCCCATACCAAATACTAGCACTTGGGATCAAATTCAGAATATATATATATATATATATATATATATATATATATATATATATATATATGAAAATTTCTCAGAGTTAACCTGTAGAAAAGACAATATTTATAAATATAAATGACACTAGGAAAACTGTAATAGTTGCCGACGCATTTTGTCCAATGTGGACTTTCTCAAGACAAAAAACGAAATAAATTTATTTAAACAAAGTAAGAAAGATGTTTTTTTTTTTTTTTATTATTAGTTAGTTCGTTTAAATAAATTTTTTCCATTGAGAAAGTTCACATTGGACGAAACACGTTGGCAACTATTACAGTTTTCTCATATATATATATATATATATATATATATATTCAAATAAACAAAATATTTAGAAAAACCTTTCTGTTACTGCGATTTCTATCATTTAGGTATTGTGTAACAGTAAAATTGGGATATTCCAGCCCAAGATACTCTTGTATACACAATTATGTTGCTGGTAAAGGGGAGAAAGAAAGGAGTAAAGAGAGGAGAGAAAAAAAAAAAAATGATGCGTTTTATATAAGTACTCCTACCTGGATCCATAGCTTGCTAGCATGAATTCCCTTGCATGCTGTCATGATCTCCAATCTTTTGTTAAGCAGCTTATGCTGTTCAGGGTAAAGCATAATCGGCAATTTTTCCACTTGGCATAATTTACACATCTTATTACCGATGTTAAATGACTGGGTTTTTGTCAAGACATTTCATGGTGATTAAAAATTACTAAATGGTCTGTCAATGAAACTCCAGTTTAAGTGCTGAATATAACCTCAATCAGCTAAGTGACAAATTTTATGATATATATATGCATATATATATATATATATATATATGCACACATTAGGCACATGCTGTCAGTAATTACTCAGGGTAGGAAGTTTGTGACCTTTTATATAGTAAATCTATAAAAAAAATTAAATATTTTGCATTTTATGCATAATAGAGTAACCTTCATAATTTTGCTGGATTAAGTGCATATTGTGCCATAGAAGGAAAATGTAGTTGCTGATCTATTTTATTCAAGGTAGGCACTGCTTAACTTGCTTAACTGGATGGCAAGTCTCTGATATGCAGACATTATGAAAACCGTATATGTCAATAAGTGTTTCATTTCTTGAAGATCTTTATCACGGCAAATGTGGAAATTTTGTTTAGGGACCTGTATTTATACAAACAGAAAGAGTGGGGCTAAGAAAAATAACATTAATCATTCAAATTTGGACTAGAGAATACTCTACAACATTCAGAAATCTCTCGGCATCAAGGAAACGAAAACTGTGGTGGACATAAGTGACATAAATATTTGGTATCTTGTTTAAATCAAAGTAAATTTCTCTTATTACCAATTATATATATATATATATATATATATATATATATACACAAATATATATATATATATATATATATATACACAAATATATATATATATATATATATATATATATATATATAGTAGCTATTTTAGTTATTTAATAATTTTTTTAAACCAACATTACTTGAGACGCAGAAGTCCTGCTAAAACATGAGTTGTACGAGACGGCGAGGAACAAATAAATATTTATATGTAGTATAAATTTGAGCTTTCTTATTTTACGTTAATCACGTAAATATATATATATATATATATATATATATATATATAAAAGTGAACATTGAAGTCAACACTCAGAGGCGACAGGCTGTTTTATGCTAGACGCAATCGTCTAACGATCGAGTCTCGCATGAAACAGCCTGTCGCCTTTGAGTGTTGACTTCAATGTTCACTTTTAAATTTACATACGCTTATCTCTGATATTGAGCGCTTTATCCCATAAATATAGCACACTTTAAAAGTATATTTCTACATAGTTTATAAATATATACATATTCTTTTTGAATTTGTAGGTCTGATAAATTGAATCGACATTACGATTCCAATGTAATAAATTAAACCATGGAATATTAGTGTTTGAACCTTTTATCTTATATTCTTACTCTGTCCTGGACATTGAGTTCTACCTGGATTCTATCCTCTTGGTAATTTATATATATATATATATATATATATATATATATATATATATTTTTTTTTTTTTTATAGTTGTACAGAAATGTTGGCTTGAGAATGGGTCATTTTGTTTAAAAATGGAGATTTGAAAAATTATGGGGTGTATACTTATCTCGGGGTTAACATTTATTAATGCACTTTCAACAACTTTTCGTCTTCGTAACTTTCTGTGTATAACAAATACATTGTATAAATAATTGTCAGAGATCATTCTTATGTTCATGAGTAGTTTTCTTTTTAAATAGATAAAGTGTGTGACTTCAGAAGGGGACTACTTCGAAGGAGATTAAATACCAAATTGATATGTCATAGTTTTTTTTTTTTTTATAGCACCAGTTCTGATACTTTTTGATCAGACCTCATATTCACAAATATTCATATACACATGTAAGGAAAGGTTATCATCATGAATGTCTTGTGTTAGGGGGGATCATTTGGGGTGGGGGGAGGCTATGCCAACTTTTCCAAAGTTTTGTAACTATGCCAGCGTATACTAGATTTAACAGAAAATGTTGGAAAAACAACATGCAAATAAATTCACAGCAAACAAGTGTACAGTTCTACCAATTCAGGCAGTCAGAGCTAAAAGCCACCTTGTCACATACACAGGGTCAAATAATCTTCATTCTCTTTGTATTTCATTGGTAAGGAGGAAGTTCCACTGAGAACTTTATGGAACAGATTCCCAAGATGATGTTTCCTGATCATTACAATCTTGACCTCTTCAAGTTTAGGGTCAACTGTTAGCTATCCTACATATCCTCATCATCAGCTCTTCCTCCTCGGTTTCCATATGATCACCAAAGTTAAGCAATTTTGAGCTTGGTCAGTACCTAGATGGATGAATGCTTTTGAATAGCAGGTGCTGTAAGCTTGGGGGAATGTATGATAGTTCGGAATTGTTACTTCTATTCACTTATACAAAAATACCCTTGTGAAAGGTATGACTCCACCTCTTCTCTCCCCAGCTATGGGTTAGTCAGTAAGACTTGTATCACTAAATCATTATTTCAAAAAAAAAAAAAAATTCTTACAACCTAAAAATATTTTCTGGCTTTATCTGCAAAAGGTTTGTAAGGTGTAGAAAATGAATCGTGAAATACTGATTAGCTACACAGGCATGTATTTTAGATTTATTTAAATTCTCTGGAATATAAGTGTATAGAAACTACCATGGCTACAAAGTGAGGGGTCATTTAATATATTGATTGTAATATAGAATTGATCTCCCACATTATAATTTCTTGTTTATCAAATTCTGTTTAGATATGAACCCATTTCTTCTCCCCCAAGCTATGGGTTAAATAGTAAGACTTTTATCACTAAACCATTATTATCTCCAAAAAGTCAAATTCTTACAATCTAAAAATATTTTCTAGCTTTAAATAGCCTGCAAAAGATTGATAAGCCATAAAAAATGAATCCATCAAATCACAAACCTCTACCTTGAGTGGCTCTTAGGAGTTTTATTGAGTGAACATTTAGTCTCTTCCAACATTTCACACCTATAATGTGAACACTCTAAATTCAACACAAGACATCTTAGGAAAATACAATTGATGAAATTGCCTGAAAACCCTACTGAAAAAGATTGTTCTAGTGTTTAAAGCCAAGTGTAAGCTTCACTGTGTAGGAGGCTGGGTGTTTTTGAGAAAAGCAAAAACAAATATTTGTAATTTAATATACAATGTATCCCAGATTGAACTATTTCAATAAAATCAGATGATTTTTTTTTTTTTTTTTTTTTTTTTTTTAAATTTCACTTTTATTTCTGTTCATAATGTTTCACATGTGTTAGTGTATGAATTTCTAATTTTGTTTATAACTTTATAATTTTTTTCTAATTTTATTTTCATTTGCATTTCTGAACCCTATTAAAAATGGAAAAATAACTCATTTTTGTGTCCCCCACCACACTCTTAGATTTGTTTGGATTTCTTTGTATGGGGTTCCATAAAACCAAAGTTTTATTGCCAAAAGATTAATAGTTTAGCTGAGTTTAAAAAAAAAAAAAAAGTATTCTGTAAGCAGTCCAGGGGAGAACTGAAATGTTTCAAAATGTGTTTAGCAATGTTAAGGATAGTTGAAATTTGCATGGAGACAGACAGGACATGGCGTCTTAGGTATGATGATAAACTACATCTGACAGCAAGGCCTCTGATTGGGAGGTTTTGAGGAGCATGGGGCAACCTCTTAATTGCTGTTGTTCCCAGGTTCACATTGACCCAGGGTGGTAGCTCCTGTTAGGGTCCTAGCTATGGGCAAATAGCAAACCCCTAAACTGGGGTCAAAAAAACTATGAAAGTATAGAAATATATTTTTGTAGTAAGAATACCATCAATACATTTTCATAGTAAAAAAAAAAAAAAATTATCTAAGCTCCCCCAAAAATTTAATTTCAGCATTAAACAACCCATAAGGAGTTGATATGTCATTAACCAAACCAAACAGAGCACATGTTGAAAATTTTCAATAAAGTTTTTTATGTAAGATTTAGAAATCTATTTCTTTTGTGCCATAATTAAATACCAAACGTAAAATGGTGTCGGTTTTTAAAAAATTTGCCCAATTTCATTGAAGTAGATAGTTAATTCTGGGACCCCCTGTATTTAATATTACATAAATCTATTTATTTTAGGTTATGAAATGAATAGTCATACATGTAAATATATAGTTACATTTGCTTGTGAAAATATGTTAATATTATAAATATATTTCTATATTGAGAATCTGATAGAAATCTAGATTGATATATGTTAGATTCCATATCTCTGTGTTCCCATGTTACTACATAAAATAGAATTTTAAAAAAAAAAAAAAAGGACAATTTCTTTTTGTTATTCTTTTTCTTAGGAGAGAATGCTGGCAGCTTGGAGTCTAAGAGGCAGCAGCAGGAATGACATTGCAGGAATGCATGTCACACATTGGCTCAGCATCACTCTTTTAAAACTTCTTGAATTTGCAAACTGATTTTAAATTCTTCCAAATAGAAACATAGATGATGTGGTGTGGTTTTATATGCTGGCGTGTCCTTTGCTTACTAAATTTAGCTTATTTACAGTTAGGTTAATATCTTCATCTTTGTTATATCACAACTTTTTGGCCTGTGTGTACTCTGGTCTTCTTCAGGTTGATTTGGGCAATGAGCAAGGAATTTCACACAGAATCCTTTATATAATCTCTGCTGGAAGATGGACTTTAATCCAACTGTAAAGAAGAACTCCTCCCCAAAATTTGGATTGAAATTAAGCTTAACACAGTTTTCGCATGTTGTTACAGATATAGGTGATCACATGATAATTGGATTCACCAGACTTTACTCTACACAGAGGTAACTAATAAAATATTAAATGTAACTTGGTTTTGGCACATGGATACAGACATGGGGCATTAAACAAAGATTGAACTTGCTATTTGGACTGTAGAAGGGAAAATGGCTTACCTCTCGGAACAAGATGTGTTCATACATGCCTTGTGTGCAAGATACTTGGAAGAAGACATGGTCGATTTTCAAAAACTACAATTTAAGTAAAACCTGATCTCATAACTCGGAGAATTTGTGAGATTATGCAAATTTCTGAGCCTCAGCCACTTGATAAAAAGGGCATAAGAGAACAGCAGAGGGGTAGCACAGGCCAACGATTTGGGTGGTCATGCTTTGTGTGCAGTTTTGCAGTAGTCTCACAAATTGTGACCTTAAAATGATAGTCTACAACTGGTACTCCAAACAGATATACCTTTTTGAAACACAGTTTAAATGTTCACATCGACTAGCTCATTAGCAATTTCATCATATAGAGACTCTCATACCTGTTTGTCTTGCCTGTCATCAAAGTTTGTCTTTTAAAGACAAAATTATTTCCCTCTCAAATGCATTTCACAATAAGTTTGGTGAGCAGTAACTAGTTTTATATTCTTGCATTTTGTATGCAGTCGAGCTTGCAACATATTTTTTCTGTTGAATGCAGTATCACATATTTCGATATCACTCATTTTGCTATGGTCTTTTGATTAGTAACAAAGGTAGAGATGAAGTTGATCATTTCCCTTCATGATCTTGTTCAAGTAATAGCTGCCCTTGGCTACTATATCCTTTTTCAGTTACAATAAATTGAACCCAGTGCAAAACGAACTCACCATTGCTTTAATATTTAGATTTTTTTTTAAATTGATTAGAACTTCAGGCCCAGTTCCATGTCACTCAGCTGTGACATTTTTTTTTTTTTTTTTTTTTTTTTTAAGTTGCCAGGGACAGTTGTTCTTGCTCTTTGATAGCACTGAACTCAATTTAGTTGTCATTTCCTCTGCTTTTCATTTCTCAAGGAAGTCTGTGGAATTGGTCACAGGAAAAAGGAAATGAGCAGGTATAATTTGCACAGGATGCTGTATTATTTCTGCCTTTCACGTTTGGCAGTAGTGAATTCTTTGACTGGCAAGTACTTGTATTTCCTGCGTCAAGCTTCACTTTGTAGGTGATTGGTAGAGAACGGTAGTTTGGCTTTGCTAATCAGGACACCATGTTTTACTCTCAACCATTTAATCACAAGGTTTCATGTTTTTTTTTCCTAAGTATCCTCTTTGTTACCTTTTCTAATGATATTATTTAGACCTTCAAATTCAGTTAAAATGATGTGACTAAGTACAAACATTGATTTTTTTTTTTTTTTTTTTTTTTTTTTTTTCTGGTAACTGACAGCCTGGAAGATTCATGTGCTACATACAAGTGCTGTCTATAATTACCATTCTGGTGGGAATTTTTCAACTTGTCAAATAAGGTGGGAATCTTTTATTCCTGGAACAAAATTTTCATGCAGTTGTGCCATTCCAAATAAGCACTGTATTGATGGGGAAAATTGCAGGAAGTAATGGTGTCACCACTTGTATTTCGTACACAAGAGTACTTCTTTCATTCTGTGTAAAATTATTAGCATATTACACATTTGTAGACCTCTTGGAACATTGAAAAATTCTTCTGGATAAATGTTCAGCCCCCTCCTAGAACAGAATTGCTCAGTATCATCTTTCTTGGGAATACCAGGTGCTGTAAACTTGGATGTGTGGATGGTGTAATGGATAATGTCTTGAAATTGGAGAGCTGAGTTCCAATCCCAGTCTAGTTTGTTATATTCATTCATGTGCAAATACTGTTAAGAAAGGTATGAATCCACTGCTTGTCTCCTCCCCCCAGCTATGGGTTAATTAATAAGATTTGTATCACTAAATCATGATTATTAACAAAATTTTCTTGTTTCTTTATAATTTGCTTATCTTTTGTAAGATTTTCTTTTAATATCCCAATATTCCCTTGCATTTCAGTGTCGCATATTCTGTCAAAACACTTCCTAAATATTAAAATTTTTGTACTAGCTTGATTTTGGTGTTTTTAATTTCTTGTTGACATCTTGGGCTGTTTCTTTTGTTAACATCTGTACATTTTGTCCTCTTACAATCTACTGATAGAAGAATGTGAACCTGCTTTACTTTGTGAGGCCAATGTACTGATGGCAAGGTGAAGGGGTTATGCCAATGACTTATGTATATATAATTGGGATAAGAATGATCTTGAACAGAAAATCACTATCCTCTACCAAGGATTCCAAGAAATAAGACTCAAGATAAAACCATTTCCAAAAAAGAAACTATAATCTGGAATGGAAAAAAAGGAAATTTTACAATCTAAAAAAATATTTCCTGGCTTTAAATAAGCTGTAGAAAATGAATCAATCAATTGGCTCTTGATGTTTGATTTCTGTTGTTAGTCTGGAAAGATTGACATTTATGAAAAAATTGAGAAATATTACCATTGAGGTCACTCTGTGAGTGCTACTGGTATAATGTAAGCTAGTACTACCTTCTGGGGTTACGGTTTTAAACAGTATTTCCAATTTTTTTTTTTTTTTTTTTCAATTTTTTTCTGCATTGTTTTTAATCTGCTTTTTTTTTTACTTGATTTTGTGCATGTGTGTATTCATGAATTTAATGTTCTTTTACGCACACCATTCATGAAATTTTATTTTTGTTTATATCTTTCATTTCTTTTTAGATTTTACTTTCAATTGTAAATTTCTTCTTCTTTAATTTGTTCTTCTTCTTCTTCTTTAATTTGTTTTTGTTCTTCTTCTTCTTTAATTTGTTTTTGTTCTTCTTCTTCTTTAATTTGTTTTTGTTCTTCTTCTTCTTTAATTTGTTTTTGTTCTTCTTCTTCTTTAATTTGTTTTTGTTCTTCTTCTTCTTTAATTTGTTTTTGTTCTTCTTCTTCTTTAATTTGTTTTTGTTCTTCTTC
The DNA here is from genome assembly GCA_963932145.1 of Acanthosepion lycidas. Classification (NCBI taxonomy): domain Eukaryota; kingdom Metazoa; phylum Mollusca; class Cephalopoda; order Sepiida; family Sepiidae; genus Acanthosepion; species Acanthosepion lycidas. The sequence goes on along the minus strand of OZ010603.1, from coordinate 71,313,192 downwards.
TTCTTTAATTTGTTTTTGTTCTTCTTCTTCTTTAATTTGTTTTTGTTCTTCTTCTTCTTTAATTTGTTTTTGTTCTTCTTCTTCTTTAATTTGTTTTTGTTCTTCTTCTTCTTTAATTTGTTTTTGTTCTTCTTCTTCTTTAATTTGTTTTTGTTCTTCTTCTTTAATTTGTTTTTGTTCTTCTTCTTCTTTAATTTGTTTTTGTTCTTCTTCTTCTTTAATTTGTTTTTGTTCTTCTTCTTCTTTAATTTGTTTTTGTTCTTCTTCTTCTTTAATTTGTTTTTGTTCTTCTTCTTCTTTAATTTGTTTTTGTTCTTCTTCTTCTTTAATTTGTTTTTGTTCTTCTTCTTCTTTAATTTGTTTTTGTTCTTCTTCTTCTTTAATTTGTTTTTGTTCTTCTTCTTCTTTAATTTGTTTTTGTTCTTCTTCTTCTTTAATTTGTTTTTGTTCTTCTTATTCTTTAATTTGTTTTTGTTCTTCTTATTCTTTAATTTGTTCTTCTTTAATTTGTTCTTCTTTAATTTGTTCTTCTTTAATTTGTTCTTCTTTAATTTGTTCTTCTTTAATTTGTTCTTCTTTAATTTGTTCTTCTTTAATTTGTTCTTCTTTAATTTGTTCTTCTTTAATTTGTTCTTCTTTAATTCGTTCTTCTTTAATTCGTTCTTCTTCTTTAATTCGTTCTTCTTCTTCTTCTTCTTCTTTAATTCGTTCTTCTTTAATAATTTAATTTGGTTATTATATTATTTTTTAGATGATAATAATAATAATAAATTAAAATGGTAATCCATATGGAATTTCTAAGAGTATAAAGATCGAAGGAGAACTCTGTCCAAGACAGCAAAATTATTAAGATTGAAGGCTATTTTTATAGCTTCCATGAAATAAAGATTATTACCTATGGTATTTTAAATGTTTGATATTCACACACACACACACACACACACACATATATATATATATATATATATATATATATATAGTGTGTGATGGGTAAATTATTGCCATTTTATAATTTTAATTTCTCACATGCATGTTGTTTTGATTTTGTCTGACTGCACAGTATAGTAGGGTCAGTTGGACCATTCTTGAGAAACAATGCACCACAATGCAATTCACTCACCTGAAAGTTGAAAATGGCATGCTGAACTGCTTGGCATTTGCATCAGAAGCTCCAACATGAACACTTCAAAGTGTATGCGCATCTTTAGAAAGATTTGGATGAGTCTAATGGTCTAACAGCAACTCAGAAAACTCAGTCTGATAGTTCTGATAAAAGAACTCCCGAACTTGTTGGTGAGGCCCTCAGCCTCAACATTGAGACCTATATCAAGTGCCTTGTCGAGGTAGTGCTACCTTGGGTCAAAAGGATGGCTGCTGGAAGACTCTGTCTGGTAACAGCACTCTACACCATGCCACACCTGCAGGAGAGCCCAGTCATGGCTGTTGGACAATATCTGCGACCACATCAACCCTTATATCTGGCCACCTAACTCCCCAGACTGCAACCCCCTTTATTATGCATGGGGTGCAGTTGAGTGGGAGACAAACAAAACTCCTTGTAACACCAAAGATGAACTGAAGGCAAGGATTATGGCAGCTTTTACCAATTTAAACAAGGATACCATCCAGAAGAGTTGCTGAAGATTCTGAAGTCATCTTGAGGCTGTAGTTGAAGCCAATGGTGATTTTGTAGAATAAATTTACTCTTTAGTATTACAAGATACATTTACTAAAATTACCCCAAAATATCTATTAAAATGAGATGTCGGTGTTCATTTTTGCATAATTTAAATGACAATTTATCCATTGCACACACACACAACCAACTTCATGCTGCCATCCTCAAGTTATGTGCATACCAATATATTTTGAATCTGTAACAAACTAAGAATCTACAATATATTTTGAATCTGTAACAAACTAAGAATCTACAATATATTTCTACCTCCTCAGCCTCAGTTATTAGGCTTCATCCCCCATTTTATTAGGTATGGGAGAGTAATGTTTTAAATACGTACGTAATTAGCGGTGGCATTTCTAACAATTAGAAAGTTAGGTAGGTGGGATGGTACTGGGTTGGGGCCAAAATTAATGTGTGTGTGTGTGTGTGTAATGGGAAGAAAGTCGGTAAATCTAAGAATTTTTATGCTTTACTTTGTGTATTTACATTTTTGTTCTCTCTGCCATGTCTTTTCAGGATGGGGACAGTCATAGCTCTCCACAATTTCCTGCACTTTGTAGCTGTTAGTAAAGTTTGCTTTTTGCTATCTCTTTATTATATTTGGTGCTAATAGGAATATATACTTGAAAAACATGAAGAAAATAAGTAAAGGTTTGTTGTGAAAAACCAATACAATAAGAATAAAGGTAACAGTTATGCACAAGGTCATCGCAAGTCATCAGATCCCAGCTCGTCAATATTTACTAGACAACCTCCCCCTTATGCACACACACACACACAAGGGTATATGTGACACAAGGCTTCTTCCAAGTTTACCTCCCTGGATGAGTCACTGCCTTTCAGCACAGCCTTGTCCGGGTTCCTCTCTGCCCAGAGGCAGAGAGTTCGACAACACAGCTGCAACAGATTCCAGCTGCTCTCTGTGGTTCATTGGTTTGTGGCTACTTATAGGTTATTATTTACCTATCATGTAATCACTCATGGAGGTGACAGGTTATTCCATTACATCACTCTTCCAAACCCTGTTCTGCCAACCAAACTTGTTAGGTGGGTTATGTGTTGCTTTTCTCTGTTCCTCTTGCCCTAAAGTTGTCCTGTAACAACTCTCTAAGCCCTCTCTCCTCATGATGTGCTCTAGAAATTTTAACTGCTCTTTTTCTGATGCTAAGTATAAGTCTTCTTTTTTGTTTCCATTTTCTATAAAACTTTGTTGTTGTTCACATGATTGGTCCATGGTATCCTCAGCATCCTTCTGTAGAACCACATTTCTTTTGCCTCGAGACTCTTTCATTTGTGAGGAGACTGTCCAGTGTTCATTGCCATATAGGAAAACCGATATGACATAACCATTCAGTACTCTTTGTTTCTAAGGAAATTTTCCTGTTACTTATTATTTTGCCTTGCCTTTTGGAAGGCACCTTCTGCTATTTGGATTTTGGTATCTCATTTTCTGTCCTCTGTTAAAACCCTTCTTTTATATTTAAATTTTTTTTTACTTGCTTGATTTTGGCATCTCCAATTTGTAATTTGCTTGTTGGGCTGACCTTTTTGCTAACAACCATGCATGTATTTCTGGAGCCCAAATAATGACCTGTGAATTTCATTCATGTTCTTTTATTGCTTAAGTGTCAAATCAAAACTCATGTGGAATCATGCATAGCATCCAACTTCTTCAGAAATGCTTAAACTGTCATCTATATACAACCTTCTTCTTGGATCAATGATGAAAAATGGCTTAATGCAAATGAATCTTGTGGCTCTTAAAGAAGACAGTCCTTTATCAGATGCTATAAATTCCTGCAACAGAATCACAATCCAAGAATGTTATAATAACAAAAGCCACATTGGTCAAAGACGTCTAGCAGCAACAAAAACTATAGTGGGCTAGCATATATAAGTAGAAGGGTAAATAATGACCTAATCAAAGTGTTTACTTTCCATTGTTTGGTCAGTGATTGCTGAATACTTCCTATATAGAGGCTGCTAATCTCACCCTGTCATCTTTTATGTGTCGTGTCCTTTCAGGACGTAGGCGATCATGGCTCTCCACAATTTCCTGTCCTTTAGAGTTCTTAATAAAGTATCTTTTTGTTATCTCTCCCTGTTCTGCCATCCATTTAAACAACCTTGCTAGATAGGTTCTACATGATTTTCTCCTGTCCTTCTCGTCTTCATTCAGTCCTGTGAGTATCAGATTTTCCAAGCCCTCTTTCCTCATTATGTACCCTGGAAATTTCAATTGTATTTTTCTGATGTTAAGTATAAGTGTTCTAAATTAGTGAAACCATATTTGACATTTTTTTTTTCTTAACAAAAAAAAAAAGAAAAAGAAAAAAAGAAAAAGAAAAGAAATCTTGTCTGGAAAGCATTTTGGTTTCCTCCTAAAGTATTATTACCACTTTTAAACTCCTGCAACTTACAGTTGCGTCATATTGAGAAACCCATTCCTGTACAATCATTGAAGTTGAGCAATATTGCACCTGGTCAATAGCTAGATGGGTGACCACCTGGGAATACCAGTTGTAAGTGTGGATGTGTGGGTGGTGTAATGGGTAATGACTTGGAATTGTTAATTGGAGAGCCAAGTTCCAATTCCAGTTGGATTCATTATATTCACTTACACACAAATACCCGTGAGAAAGGCATGAATTCACCTCTGCTCCCCCAGCTATGAGTTAATTAGTAAAACTTATCACTAAACATTATTTAAAAAAAAAAAAAAAAAATTCTTACAACCTTAAAATGTTTTCTGGCTTCAATTAGCCTGGAAAGGGTTGATAAACCATAAAAAGTGACAATCAATGAAATACTAATTAGTTATCATGGCATGTCTTTTTGATTCATTTAGATTCTCTGGAATATAAATGTATAGAAACTACCGTACCACAAAGTGAGGTATCAGTTTATATATTGATTGTAATACAGAATTGGTCACCCACTTTATATTCACATAAATTCTTGTCTATCAAATTCTGATGAATTCACCTCTTTCACTATAAGACTTGTATAATAACATTATTTAAAAAAACTAAAAATATTTTCTGGCTTTAAATAACCTGTAATGGGTTAAGCTGTAAAAAAAAAATGAATGTATTGATCAATCAATGAAAGGACACTGCACAAGGAAGCAATAATGTGGGATAGTAAAGAGTCTAACATTGTTTAGGGCTACATAGTATAGGAAGTTGTGCAGAGCCATAATCAACCACATACTGAAGAGAAATCTCTATCTATAAAAGGCAGGATGTGTGTGTAACAAATGTATGGCTGCAATTTTCAATGGATTTGAACCAAAATTTACATGCACATGCTCCAAGTTAGCAGGAAGGCCAAGACCAACTTTGCATTTCCCCACTCCCATTGACAGTGGAAATAATAGATTTTTTTCATGCTTCTACGGCAGTTTTCACGTAGTTTGTGGCCATTTTGTACTGGCCAGAGTGAGAGCCTATAGCTGGCTGCCACAAATAGGCAGGAAGATTCTATTGGCCAGCGTGAGAGCCAACAGCTGACTGACACGAATGTTAACTAGCATGCTAGCATGTAAAAAAAAATCGATAGCTGCATTCGTCACAAGTGGGAAAAATTTAAACCTGCATTGCACTTTACTACAACTGGCTCATTCACTTGCTTAAACTCAACATTGATTCTGATTCCGCAGAACTGGGTTGGGTGTGAAAAAGTATTTGTTGTTAACATTCTTTTTTCATTTGGTTTTTCCAGTTACGAGTCCTTTTTTAAAGCTGATCGTTTTGTGTTCATTTTGTTTAGTTCTTTTTTCGTAACAGATTTAATGTTTAGTATAGAGCTTAGAAAAAATTTGCAGTGTGAGATAGGCAAGAAGTAAGGCATGTAGTAACATCAGCACGGCAAAGGGCAATCCTTTAAAGGCAAGGAAGGGCAAAAATATTTTAAGCCAAGTGATAGCAAGTGCTTTATGAGTCTATGAGTCGTACGATTTTTGAATGAAGCACGGGCAACGCTGGGCCATGCTGCTAGTGGTACATAAAAGTGACTAGATGACAGAACAAGTATGAAGAGGGTTTGCAAATGTTCATAAGATATTTAGAGCAACGAAAGGTAAGAAGTTGTGGAGGGCCATAATTATTCCCCATCTGAAGGGACATGGCACATAAAAGGAGGATTGCATGTTTTAGGTGTTCCCATGGACAAACCCCCATTTTTTTTTTAATTAGGGAGGGTTGTGTTAGGGTAATTTGAAACAGGATTTGATACCATGAAATTGTATGAATATCTGCTAGCATAAATTGTTGAAGATTTAGGCATTTTAACATGATTGAACTATCATTTAGTCTATTCAGTATCTGGTTTTGAACCTCGTTATGATCACTTACTTTTAGCCTCAAGTTATTCATCATTCAGCATTTGAACAGCATCTTGTTTAAAAATGACATTTATCTGCAAATCACCTAATACTAGAAAAACCACAAGGCAGGCTCATCCATTCATTTTGACTAGAAATAGATTTCTTTGTATGCTTTACAATAATATATTACTGATGGAAAATGAACAGGTTTCTTACTCTGCTATATTGATTGTACAGTCTCACAGGTTTCTCATTATTCAGAGCATTAATTTCTATGGCTGTTCAAAAGTGGGGGGGGATGCTCCAAAAATAATGCTTCCTATTTATTTACATGGAAATTGCAATAGATATAAGGATCTTTATAATGCCATTTAAATAAAGACATTTCCTCCCCTTCTCTCACCTTTTCATTGGTGCAGTGATGTCATCAGGAAATATCCGCATTGTCCAGCTTTCATTGATCCTGAATGTGACTTGCCAACACATCAATGTTGCCAATGCTGAAGAGCATTACCTAGTAACACCTTGTGTTTTAGTGGCATTGTTACCTTTACCTTGGGATGAAATGATTTAAAAAAAAACAAAAAAAAAAACATATCCAGTTTCTTTTTTCCATTTGTGGGGAGATTGTCCAGCATTCACTACCATATTGGGTGGATGTACAGGTGGTGTGATTGGAATAAGAAACCATGGGTCAAACATGTGAGCAACAAGGTTCTGAAATGAAAAGGAAAGTTATATTTACCATCAAGAAGAGGCAGTTGTAATTTTTGGGGAACGTAATCAGAAAGAGGGACAGAAGAAAACGGAGCATATGTAAATGGATGGTATAACTGGGTTTGGGAGAAATAAAAAAGGAACTATAAGGGACTGGAAGATGTAGAGGGCCATGATCGCTGATGTCCTAAAGGGATACTACACATAAAAGAAGAGTTTGAATTTCAGTCAGGCTTGTTACATTAACTTTTGTGCAACTATCCTAGAGAAAGGTATTAATCCATTCCTCCCAACTATGGGTTAAATAATAGCACTTGTATTTAGAAAAAAATAATTATTTTAAAAATATTGTTAACTCTACATTTACTCACAAAAATAATTATTCTTAGAATCCCAAATGTTTTTGCTTCAAGTAACCCACAAAGGGTTCATAGTTCATTAAAAAAAAAAACAAAAAAAAACGATCAATCAGTGCCATATAAGGGGATTAGATATTACATGGCACTTTTCTTTGTATCTAAAGAAATGTTCTTAATTCTTAATACATTGCTTAGTTTCTTATTCGTTTCTATCTTTGGATTCTCTTTTGCTACGCAATAGTTCAATTTCTGTATCTGCTTTATTTTTAGCTTCAATACATACATCTTGGACTGTCTCATTTGCTGATAACAAGATATTTATTCTTGGGAGAATATGATATATTGTTATGGCAAACCCTCCTATAGTAGAATGAACTCTTACTCTGCTTATAAATATTAACTGTGACACTTCTTTGGGCAGTCGAGACACAGTATAACCTGATCGTTCAGACGAACACTTCTATCTGCTTATTACTAACACACTTGCTTTGTATATACCTGTTATTTCAATACACTTTTCCAACCTAACTTCATCTTCAGTGTCTTTCTTTCTGTCCCCTAAACAGGCCACAACATATATAAATTTCTATGTATCAGAACAATGCTAGGTAATTAAATGACAAAGTGAAAAACTTCTATGTAAATTGTTTTTGTGACATCTTTAAAAGCAAAACCAACAAAAAACAAACACATTGGGGAAACTGGATGAGATTGGCTGAGCTGTGCATCTAGACACATCAGGTGCACTTAAAATTTTAAAATTTAGTCTTCCTACATCTTTAGCATTTCCCCTTTGGTGTTAAATTATAACCAATGTTTACATTTATATCTACCCACCCCCTCCTGCATATCCTATATTCATTGTACTTGTGCATCTCTTTAATTGAAACGACTGTTATGCCCTGCCAATGCCTCATAAATAAGGGACTGTTCTGTTTTGATCATGTGGAAAGACAAGTGATGCTACTTGGTTTCAGTGAAAGAAAGTGTTTTTCTCCTAACACTTCATCAATGATGCAGTATTTCATTTTGAGAAGGCAGATATGTCAAAGATGCTACTTGGTTTAAGTGATAAAATGAAAGGAAGAAGGGAAGATATACATTTTCTGACAAAGTTAAAAGCCATGTGACTATTTAGCAAAAGCTCATGTGCGGTCTGGAGCAGTGTTTTCCTGATTAGCTGTATGACCAGCATTCATGTTCATGATTGCTTTTGTAATATTTTGTTAAAGTTGTTAAGCTCAAATATTTAACAAGGCAATAGGGGCATTTCTATTGAAATTTTATTGTTGAAGAACTTGCCATGAGCTTATTCAATCATTAGCTTAAGAATTAAGATTCATCAGAAATTTTAAATGGAAAACTGAAATTTTCACAGATTAAAATAGAATATATATATTTCCATCAATAAAACATGACTTTAGTCCGATGAAGTCTTTTTAGTGAACAAAATTCCATAGAATTTTTTTCATTTTGTTGTTCAGTTAACCAATATTCTTTCTTACAGTTAATAGTTAGTCCTTTCTTCTTGCTTTCCTTTATTACCTTGTTTTTCAGTTTTCCATTTTCCAACACTGTGTATTAGTCATATTAATGCCAGAATTTTTTTAAAGATCATAATACCTGCATTGACTTGAAATAATCTGTGGTAGACTTCTTGTGCAATATGCTTGTTCAGGAGTTGGGAGGATTTTGGCATACAGCCAATCAGGAAAACACTGCTCCAGACTGCACCACATAACTTGTGCCAAATAATCACATGACTTTTAACTTTGTCAGAAAATGTCTACCAAGTCAGTCTGCTAATGATGGGGGACTTAATGAAGGTAGACTTTGCAACTCTTTAAAGTAAAACTGTAGTATTGCTGCCATATTTGTTCTGGAGTCACTCAATCCCTCAACTTTCCAGCCTTGATAGAGTTGAAAAATGCTCAAAAATTGGTAAAAGCTATGAATCTAATTTTTGGTGTCAATTCTTATCACATTAAAACCTGGCTTTTCTCAAAAAAAAAAAAAAAAAAAATGAAAATCAGCCTGCCACACTTATGACAAACTTGGAGAATTTGAAACTATAGACTTGTGCAGTGTTAGTACTGTTAGGCCTATATGACCCACATTTGTATTACTATGTCACAGGACCCTGTTAATGTTTTGGTGTGAATGTTTTTGATATGTGGTGAAAATAGTAATTGATCATTTTTTTTTTTTCTCTTGCAGTTTTTTGGAATCGGCTAAAGAAACAAATTTTTCACATTTGGCAATAATTGTTTCTGTTCCACAAAAATCATGAACACGTATGAGACTACAACCACCACCGCCACAACTACGACCACCACCATTGGTCCCGATATCCCCTATGCGAAGAGCCTCAGGGGATTAATGAAACTTGCAACAATTGTAAGTATCTATTCAGTTATTAGCTGTTTCTGTTATCTAATAACATGGTTTGTCCCTTTCTAATCAACTGTTCTGGGAGTCAGGCAGGTTTTGAAATTGCTACCAGTCGTATAACATTGTGTGATATTCAATGTCAGAGTTCTATTGAAAAAATACTCAAAACACCAACTAAAGCTCTCCCATATCAGATTTGAAAAAAGCCTTTGGCAGAATGTGTCATGTGGGCATTGTGGGCAACAATGAATGAATATGGTTTAAAAGATGCTCCATATTATCCAGTAGGTGCATGATGAGACCAAGCAGTGCTGACTTGCTCCAGGGATTCAAAGCAAAATGGCTTCACACATCAGTTGATGTAAATTGAGGCTAAAATCTGCTATGCTTTGCGCATTATAGTGAATCACCTTTTCCCCTCCTAAAATGCCATTGGTGAGATGTTCCACTTGAACATCTTGTTTGTGGAACTGACTCCAAAGAGGATGCTTTCCCAATCACTTCAGTCTTAACCTGTTCAATCTATGGTTAACTGTTATATTCCCCCACATTTCCTCATAAACTGTGCCCCCTTACATCTTAATCACTAGCCCTCAAAATATATAAAAACTTTGTAAAAATATTAAAGCATTAAAATAATTTTTTTTAATATATTGCTGAAGAGAACACATACACACGTCGGGTGTAACAGCAAAATTGTCTATTTGTTAGATTAAGCTTTGAACTGTTGTATTTTAGAAATGATTAAAGATATCTTACTGGAATTCCTCTATGTTTTTTAGAACGCTACTGGACTCTACTTTGAGCAATAAGAATGTATAATTACTCTCCAAGCTTAACGGAAGAATCGTGATGAAATCAATCATAAATGAAATTGACATGTTCATCATTGATTAATCATAGCTAAAGATCAGAAGCTCATGAAGGATTGCTATAAAGTTCAAATATATATATATATATTATTCTAGGATCATTTTCCAACTTATTCAAGATGATCTTCACCCTCTAACCTTTTGTCTTGGATTGTTAAGTTGCCTCAGAGGTTTCATGTACAATTTCATTTTCAAGCCTTTTTTCACTGCTCTTTGGACTGTCATAGCTGAAACTCCTCTCTCACGTACCAAACATCTTATGGATTGAGTTGGATCTTTTCTAATTGATCTCTTTAGCTCTGAGTTGAAATGATCCCTCTTCATGTTGTGACCTCCTGATCCAGTTTCCTCTTTACTGTTCCCTCTTTTTTTAAACTTATTCAGTTCTCATGATGGTTTTTGAATGGACTTTGTAGATGGAAGCCAGAATATGAATGTTGGTACCATTACTGAAGGCCTGAATGATCTTTTTCCTCTCACAATTGCTCAGTTGGGAAGACATAATGAGGCTGAAACAAAAAAAAAACATTAACTTGTTCTGTTTCTAGCTGAATAACTCAAAGGGTTTTTAAGTGATTCTTACGACAAATGGTATCAAGATGGCTAAACATCTGATAACCAGGAAAAAAGAAACTCAATTAGTTTAGTGGTTTGTTACCTATTAAACATTTTGTGCAATGGACAATTGTTGTAACACCTGAAAGATATATATATATATATATATATATATATATATATATATATATATATATATAATGCACTCTTCGGCAATATAAATCAATATATGAAAAAGATGAAAGGAAAACTTATCTTAATTCTCAGAGGATGAAAGTAAGGGTTTTTCTTTTTGTCTTTTTCATATTCTTCTTTTACAGATATACTCATCTGAAATTTTTATATATCAATGGAAAAATAAAAATGAAGCAACTAAAATTTAATGTCTAAAGGGATCAATTTTCTGTTTCCTCTGGTTTTTCTTTTTGGTACTATTAATAACACTGATTTTACAAGCAAGTGAAATTTACAATGGTTGGAGTTGAGTTAACACTATATGTCTAGTTTGCAAATCCTGATTGGTAATTTGGATTTTACAAGTAAACCGTGAATACACTGATGTCATAGAAAAGTAGGAGGGACAGTAGAGCAATGGAATGAGGAATTGGAGAGCTGAGTTCGAATTCCAGTCAAGTTTGTTACATTCACTTACGTACTAATACCTTTGGGAAAGGTATGAATCCATCTCTTCTCCCCCCAGCTATGGGTAAATAGGACAGAGTTCTATAACCTTGGGTGGCAACCAGTCCAGGAGAAGGCAAACTATGAATTAAAAACTGTACATAACCCTGGCAAAGCAGATACTGTGAAGCTAAGGAAGGGATCATTCATGTTGACTTGATGATCCAGACTATGAATGACTTCTTTATAGAAGGAGAATCCTTCATTTTGAAGTAAAGTTTGAAAGAAGAGGAAAATTAAATTTTGAGCAGAGAATCAGAACTTGATGAAAAGAAAATTGCTCTGTAATTTCAATGGCCGAAAATATAGTTTTATAGAGCTGGTAGTTGAAGTCTGTTACAGGATCAGCATAGATATTTTCACACTGACAGATTGCTGGGTGCCATATTGAAAAAGAAATCAACCCAGTTTTAGTTGATATATTGGGTAAACGATATGTATGCTATGCATGTATTGTACAATATGATCGGTTAAACTTAGGAATGTAGCACACTGACATGTCTGAGATATAAAAAAAAAAGAAAAAAAAAAAAAAACTCAAATTGTCAATGAAAGGGGGCATTCATCAATTGATCTGTATATCAAAGACAATGGATGGACCAAAGTTAACAAACAGAAACAAAGGCCAAAAAAATTTAATTTTTCAAATTAGCTTGTCTGTTTTTCTTTTTATGTGTCTGTTTTTTCTGTGTCTGTTTGTTTTTTCTGTTTTTTCTATGTGTCTATAATCCTGTTTTTTGTGTGTGCTTTTTTTTTTTTTTTTTTTTTTTTTTTTGTGAGTGTGTATGCATATGTTTTTGTGTTTATCTTATAAAAATCAAAAGGAATACTGAAGGCGATATATAACAATTAAATTAAGAACTTAATGATACATCTATAACATTTAAAACCTTAGAGCACTAATGTTATGAGAATGTCCTACAGTACTAATGGTTGATTAAGGGAGTTTAGTCCCTTTTTACAGGGGATGCAGTTAGTCTATTTTAAGTCCTGTTGACAGGACAGCTGCGTTTTAAGGTTATATGATTAAGGAAATGTGGTGTTTTTTTTTTTTTTTTTTTTTTTTTTTACATAATGGAAGGTTTTTATTTCATTATGTCCAACTTTTTCATTATATTAGGTTGGTGCAAAAATAATTTCGTTTTCTAACATATGTTACTATGTGAGAAAACGAAATTATTTTTGCACCAACCTAATATTTTAATATGGTTCTTCTCTAATACTTTCACTATCATTCGGGCTTACCTCCTACTCGTTCCTCTCCTACTGGTAACATATAACCACATGGACAGTTTGTTGGCATCTAAACTCGTTCCTCTGCTAGCTTTTCTGCTGGTAAAGAGGGTGGCATGTCACCCCCACAGGGCAAAAAAAACAAGACCTATCAAACGGTGGATGAGCCTCTTATATATATTTAAGGTGTGCTATATTTATGGGATAAAGTGCTCAATATCAGAGAGTGTATGTAAATATAAAAGTGGACATTGAAGTCAACACTCAGAGACAACAGGCTGTTTCATGCTAGATGCAATCGTCTGGCCTGACAATTGCATCTAGCATGAAACAGCCTGTTGGCTCTGCATGTTGACTTCAGTGTTCACTTATATATCTCTTATATTTTTATTATAAGAGATTATAATAAAAACATTTTTAAATTGCTACACAAAAGCTTTCATGTTTCAATACTATGATTGTACTTCCTCAGGCGATGGTAGGTAACTGGTTATAAAATGACTTCTTAGGGAAATTTAAAAACAAATTGTTACCTCTTAAACTTAAGTGGGGGTATAACGTCAAGAATTAGAAATAGACTTGTGGGTATGTCTTGATTAACCAATTAAATATCAGATTTACACTAAATAGAAAAATAAGGTCAGAAGATGGAACTGAGTGAGTTATTTTTTTTTTTTTTTTCATGTCACAATAACCAACATATAGAAAATAGAATCATTGATGATTGTGAAGAATATGACAGCAACAAATATATCATGATTGTAGCCCGATATAACAAGTTCTCTTTTTTTTAAGGGAGTTGGTAGGTTAATCAGACATAAAGTTAACAAAAATTAAAAAAAAAAAAAGAAAAAGTCTTTTTATATTTAGGAAGCTTCTTAAAGGGACCTGTAAATAAAATTAAAATTGTGGAACATCTATGTATGATGTTAATAATACTAAATTGATGGTAATACTTAGCAATATTTAAACTGAATGAAAAAAATAAGGTAATTACCTGTAGAGAGTGGACCATTATATTTTAATAAATTATGGCTATATAAAATAGTAATACATAATTTTTTTTTTCTTTTATAAATTTTAAGCTAAAAGATAAACTTCATCGACAGTTTACAGTTAATTCACTCCTTTAGCTTAACAGCACTTTTTTGTCAGTATTATTTGTAATTTATTTTTTTTAAACATAGGAAACAAATGTATATAATTTTTTATTTTTTTGTTTTTTACTCATTTGTACCCCAAGCAAAGCAATAAAACTACTAAGATGCCAGGGAGTTACTGAATGTTATAGAATATGATAAAAATACATTATTAAGGAGATAAAATAAAAGAACAAGAATTAAAAAAATAGAAGATAATAATTGACATTGCATTTAAATTTTTGAAGATCATAGTTGACAGGGAAGAAACTGTTAGCATTGAACTTAGTTATGTCTAACCATTTCAAGTGTAAAATGATGAGACCTACCTGCCAATCTAGTACTGCACTTAAATTCTTTAAGTCTAGTTACCACAGTGGAGAGTTCATCAGAACAATTATTATGAAAGTACTTAAAGAAAATGCACAGGGAAAAGTGACTGAAGCCAAGATGCCAGGTCAGGACCAATAATATTGCAGGTTCTTTAGATTTTAACAAGTCTGTAAATATATGGCTGGAGTATCGGACCAGAAGTGACAGCAGTATTCAAAGCATGGCTGAATGGTAGTTTTATAAATATGTAAGACAAAATAAGCATTTTTAAGTGCTTAATTCACCAAAATCTTTTAAGTGTTTAATCTGGTCATGTTTCTCATGAGTACCATTATTTCAGCTTTGATTAGATGCTCTGCTTTAGAAAGCTAAACGACATGTCCAACACACAATGTAATAAAAATGTCTCTCAAAACAGGTTGTGTTGTATATTACTCTACGTCTTTGGTTTCAAAATAATGCTGGGACTAACATTTTCTTGTCTTGAAGCTATACATTGAGAGCAGGCAATATAAGTTTTGTCAAAATGTACAAGTGCGTCAACAGCTGTGAAAGGGTTAATTACCTTGAAAATGTCATTTTCTTTATTTTTGAATATTCAGAATTATATGAAAACAGCTTAACAGATTAAAATGGAATATTTATTTTAATCCAGCTCTCTCTACTTGCCTATTCATTGCTATTGTATAATCTCCTAACCTATTTTATTTAAATCTGCTTTTATTAATCTGTTTAATTTATTCCAAAATTTCTAACTACCTAAGTTTCTTGTGTCTATCTATTTACATCTGTTTCCCAAAATAAAAGTCAGGAGTCAAACAAGGGCCATAAGGATACTCTTGAGGGTCATAGGATTATTTTGAATAAAATTAAAAAGAAAAAGAAAATAAATATCCAACACAACTCTTTTAATCATTTCACCCCAAGCAAGGCAATAAATTTACTAAGACAAGGGGTTAGTGAGTGTGAAACAATGAGAAAAAGTAAAAAATTAAGGGGAGAGAACAATAGCAGAACAAGAAATAAGAAGTCAGAAGACAATGAGTGACATTTAAAATCTTTGGAGATCAAAGTTGACTAGAAAGTAAGGAACTGGGAGAGGGTTCCACAAGCGAGAAGTGCGACAAGAAACTGTTAGCATAGAACTTATGGTTACATCTAGCCATTTCAACTGTAATATGATGAGACCTAGCTGCCAATCTAGTACTGCTCTTAAATTCATAAAGTCTAGGTACCAAAGAGGATAGCTCATCAAAACAATTACCATGAACATACTTATCAGATTAAGAAACTGTTAGCATAGAACTTACGGTTACATCTAGCCATTTCAACTGTAAAATAGCTGCCAATCTAGTACTGTACATAAATTTGTACAGTCGAGTTACCAAAGAGTCTATCATCTTTCGTTATTTTCATGGAAAGTGCTTGGATGAACTACATTCCTTGGTTCTGCAAGGTCTAACCTTCATAGCCAGGACCCACCCTGCCACTTACATTGTAGCAAACCACCCACATTCTCTCCATATTCCATCTATGAGAAGCAAATTCCACTCCAACAGCTTCTTCCTGCGAACCACTCCTTTGTGGGACCAACTCTTAAGAGGATGTTTTCCTGATCACCACAATCATAAGCTGTTCAAGTCTAGGGTTAACTGTTATCTTCCCCCTCCTATTCATATAAGCTACCTTGAGTGCCCCCAGGCCTTGAAGAAGGTGAACCTTACTGTAAAAAAAAAAAAAAAAAATAAAATAAAAATTACCATGAAAATATTTATTGGAAAACCAGAGGGAATCTGTTACAGTGGTTGGAAACTGACTCAAGCAGAGATGCCATATAAGGACCAATAACATTGCAGTATAAAATAGAATATAAAATTATTGAGTTTGTTTTTGTCATATCAGCATCAACAATGAGTTTAATAGTCTAAACAAATAAGGATTTTTCTTGGAATTATAAAAGATATCCTCCATAAGGGTTGAATGTCTGAAGAAGGCTGTAGAATGGATTGGCTGAAATGCTGTGGTAACAACCATATCAGCATCAAGAATGAGTTTAATAGTCTAAACAATTTTTGGAGTGATTAATGAGTCTTCTTGAAATTATAAAAGATATCTTTCACAAGGGTTGTATAACTGAAGAAGGCTGTAGAATTGATTGGCTGAAATGTTGTGATAAGAGCAAAATCAGCATCAAGAATCTTTTGAACAACTCTTGGAGTGGTAATGATTCTCCTTGAAATTATAAAAGATATCTTCCATAAGGTTTGTATATCTGAAGAAGGCTGTTGAGTGGATTGGCTGAAATATTGTCTAAGAGCAAAATCTGCATCAAGAATAAAATTAATCATCAGAACAACTCTTTGAATGATAATGACTCTTCTGATAATTACAGAAGGAATATTCTGTACCAATTTTATACTTATAGAAAGGGTTGATAGAATAGATCTTGGAATAAGACGAATGGTTGCAATCCTCTTAAATATGCAGGGAACAGTAATGACTCTTTGCTAAATTAGAGAAGTTATCTGAAAAAAAAATGAAGCCTGTTGTTCTTGGAAGGCATTGCTTATAAGATTATTTCTCATTGGGTGGGGCCCCATTGTAGGCTTTAGCTTTATACCATCTGGCCTCGCAACCTATGTCTAGTATTCTACTTATTGAATGCGTCATGTAAATTAATTTAAAAAAAGAAAGAAAAGTTCTTTCACTTTTGGAGGTGTGGGGTGGTAGCTGGTAAATGCTTGCTTGTTATTTTAACCAGCTTTCCTGAAAGATCAAAGTAGAGTGAAGTATTTGAGTCATATGAAAGATGAAGCCATTTTGTATTCATGGGTGGTGTTCTCTCCCTCACTCCTGTTGACATTTTTCTTTTGGTGTAGGAGGAGGAGTGGATAGCAATGAAAAGTATCCTTTTATCAGCTATTCATGGAATGTCTATTTTAAATCTGATAATTTGCTGAAAATATTAAAGAGCAGCAGCAAAAACAGAATTGGGTTGTCTGCAAGATAAACGGTATTTTTCTTTCTATACTAAGAGATGACAGAAAATGATCTTGTGATATAATGCTTGCCATCATCACCAAGCAGACCCCTGAATGATGAATGGTTGTTCTCTCAAGAAGGCTTGTCTTGAATGTCTGTTAGAAATGTAGCTCTATCCAGATCTCAAATAAAATCATATCTGAACCATCTCTTAAAAAAAAAAAAAAAAAAAATTGGTTCATTGTACCACTCCAGTCACTATCTGACACTCTCTGCTAGAATCTATATTTACAAGAGCCAGATCAGACCAAAAATGGAATATTGCTGTCATATCTGGGCTGGAACTGAATTTTACTACTAGACTCCATGTTTACAAGAGCCAAATCAAACCAAAAATACTATTTTTTTTTTTTTTTTTTTTTTTTTTTTTTTTAAATGTTTTTTAAATGTTTTTTACAGTGGGGTTCAACCTGTACAAGGCCTGGGAGCCACTGTAAGTAGAGGGTTACTTGTCTTGATAGACTTGAAAAGCGTCTGTGACATTGTAGGTGATGAATTATTTTCTGTCCTGTTATGTGTTGTGCTTTGCCAGGGTTACATACAGTTCTAGGTGATGAATTATTTTCTGTCCTGTTATGTGCTTTGCCAGAGTTATGTAAAGTTCTAGGTGATGAATTATTTTCTGTCTTGTAACCCAAAATGTTGTGAACCTCTCACTGCTCTATTGCTATTTCCATGATATGTGTTCTGCTGAATTACATTCCTTAGCCTCACTGCCCTTTACAAATGGGACACACCATGTATGCAGGTGGTTCAGTAGGAGGAAGGACATGCTTGTAAAATTCAATACAACCAAAGCTAACAGTCAGACTCCTGAACTTTCACCTATCATGATGGATGGGTGTTCTCCCAAGGAGGGTTCTTGTCTTAAACATCTCTTGTATATGCTTCATCATTAAAGATGCTAGAAAAATGGTCAGTCCCTTGTGAGGCTCTATTATCTGAAAGGTACCTTCCTGCCTTCTGTCAGCATGGTTGAAACTAATCTCCATGAGGGTGGGGGACTGATCACACCTTCTCGGTCTGACATGAAGTGGAAAGACTATTGCTTACTGCTAAGAGAGTTGATTCATTGTGTCATGCTAGACAGTTTTTTTTGTTTTTGTTTTTTTGTTTTTTGTCCTGGATCTATCTTACATATTTATAAGTCTACCATTCATTCATTCTTTGCATATTGCTGCCACATATGGTCTGGTGCTCCTGCTATAGATTTAGAGATTCTTGATAAAATCCGAAGAAGAATGAGCAATATTATTAATCCTGACCTGGTATCTCAGCTTCAGTCGCTTTCCTACCATTGTACTGTAGCCTCTCTGTGCCTTTTCTAAAAATAAATTCCTGGTAGTTATTCTCATGAACCCTTTGTTATGGTAATTAGGCTTTAGAAATTTAAGATTGATAACAAGGTCTCATCAATTCACAGTTGAAATGGCTAAATGTAATCTTAAGTTCTTTGCTAACAGTTTTGTTTTCTTACACTTCTTGCTTGTGAAACTCCTTTCCGGTTCCATGCATGCAAGCCAACTTTGACCTTTAAATATTCAAATGCAATATCAGTTGTTATCTACTGCCTTCCTGATTACTTTTCTGTTTTTCTTGCACCATAATAACGTTTCTCTCTCTCTCTTTCTTTCTTTCTTTCTTTCTTCTTTTTTTTTTTTTTTTTTTTTTTTTTTTTTTTTTAATTTCTTAACATTCAGTAACCTTTTCTGTCTTATTGGTTTTACTACCTTGCATGGGGTGAAATTGGATAAATTAATAGGTTATAATTTACTTATTTTTAAACTGTTAATTTTAACTTAGCTATTTTTAAAAAACTAATAAGCATTTCAGAACATTTGTACTCTATTCATAATTTTGTTAAGTGTTAATTTTTGAATCAAGATAACTTCAATAATTTGTAGTTTCTGCTTATTACTTTCTTAACAAAGTATACAGGTATTGTTCACTAATATTCTTCTAAATTATGAATGTGACCAGGAATGTTTTTGTAGATTTTGGGCAATGGATGATGAATCATTAAGTGTAGTGAACCTTCTGGATAATGTGATTGTAGCTACACCAGCACATATATGAGCTTTTTTTTAATGTCTAAATTCCAACTGACAGCTTAAAAATAAGTAAATTATAACCTATTAATTTATCTAATTTATTAACTAAATTACCTCTCTTATATTAAAATTATAAAATTGATGTTATGTTCACAAGCATGTACGCATTTGTAATAATTCAACTATAAAGTATATTTCTTGTGACATAAATTTTAAAAATCAGCGTTTCTGATTTTATGCATGACCTGAAAAGTTAAGGGTTTAATCACAAAGGCAAAAACTTATTTTAAACAAACACAATTATGTGTCCTGGCCATCAAAAACCTGATGGTATTGGAAATATTGAAAGTACTCAGGGAAAATAAAAATGAATAAATATATCCACAATACCTTTCTAGCTATCTTTAATCATGAAACAAGAATGCTTAGATGTGATTACAAAAGGATCCTTGTTGAAGATAAAGTAAACACATGTCTAAATTGTTTAACTGGACAGGCTTAAATGAAATATGCTATATATATATATATATATATATATATATAAGATAATCCTAAGGAGCTGGCAAACCTACCTAGGTTTCACGTAAACAGATTGTCAGGGTAATGCTGGCTGAAAAGGGAAATTATGGAACAGAATTTATAGCTAAAACCAAAAGGAAACCATGACCACGTGACTGAAAAAAAAAATTATAAATAAAGCCAAAGAAGGGGTTTGTACTTTATTAACAACAACAAAAAAAAAAACCCCTACTCTAATAACCAGGTTTGCCTGGTTCCTTAGGATTATCTTAGGTTTTGCTTTACTTAGTGTATTGAGTACTTTATGTGGTTGTCTCTTTACACGTTTTGGAGGTTATTTTTTTTCTTTGGACTTGGAGCTTGAACCCTGGACGATTGTTTTCGTCTTGTTTTAATGTTCTTCGTTCTTTCTTTTTTTTATTTCCCATTTTTCCTCGGGTACCGATTTGTTCTACTACAAGTTGAGCTATCCAAGGTTTTTCCAAACTAGTACCACCATATATATATATATATATATATATATATATATATATATATAAGCTTTCATCCTTGGCACCTTCACTGCATGAATGTTACTATATTGGCAACTAATTTCAATGCAACCATATGCTCCATTCTAATAGTTTCTTTTCTTTCACATCTCTGCTGTCTTCTATTATATATAATTTTGGGATTTATTGTTGCCTGATGCTATTAGGTTGGTGCAAAAATAATGACGTAATAATGTCGTTTTTTGACGTATTTTTTAACGTCAAAAAACGACATTATTGCGTCATTATTTTTGCACCAACCTAATATTTTCTTTATTTCCATTATGTTTTTGGTGTAATTTGGTTTTTATTTTTAATTTCCCATATATGTTTAGAAAGTATTGTGGTGTTCATGTATTTACACAAAACATCCTTTATAAATAATAAATACATGAACAGCACAATAATTTTTAAAAATATGAAATTAAAAACAAATTACATCAAAAATATGAAAAATAAGGAAAACAGCATCAGCCTACAACAATAAATACAAAAACTGTAAAGTCTTTCTGGTGGAGAAATAATGAGAGTATGATATAAATTTTTTCGTCTTGTAGGACTTCATCGGACAAAATTTGTTACGTTGGTGTGATTGCATATGCGCAGAAAGAAGGCATGCTGGGAATTATAATTTTATTTAATTTTTTTGCGTTATATAATTTAGCCGATTTTTATTTAGATTCTTTTTGTTTTCATCATTTTTGTTATTAGATATCCCACACTGTCATAATAGAAATTCTGGTAGGAAATGGTGGAATGTGACAAGATGAATGTGGGTGATCTTGCGATCAATGTGCTCTCTAAACATTTTTGTCTTGGTGAATTGTTTTGTTTTGATCAGTGTAGTATCTTTTATGTCAAAATTGTGGTCAATCTTGTGTGAGCAACTAATACATTTGATGTATTGTTTTGTAAAATGTCCCTTTTATGTTCATCTAATGTTTTATCTATATTTGTGTGTGTTTGTGTCTTCTCATTGTATATATTTTTTCTTTTCAATTTCTGAATTTCTCACTGTAATTTTTCTTTTTCCATTTCTGAAGTTCTCTCTGTAATTTTTTTTTTTTTTTTTAACTTGGAGCCTTTTTTTTGGGATGGTCCATGGTTTCCAGTTTTTTTTTTTTTGTTTTTTTTTTTTTAAATGAAAAATATATGGAACATCATTATACCATTTTTAAAAAAATTTTTGTTTACCACTTATTTTTTTGTCATTTTATTCATGTCTTGTTTTTTCTTTTTGCCATGTTTTGTCTGTTCATTTTGGATAACCCTTGTTTGAAGCATATAGCTGACCATATACCATGTAAATCTGTATCTGCCACTGGTTTTGAACACGGCTTGACACTCTGAAATATCTCTTTTGTTTCTTTTCAGCTTCTCTCCATCCTTGCTTTCATCTGTGCATCAGTTTATCCTAGTTATGCAGCAGCTGGCCTTGGATGGGTGCAGTTTGTGACAATTGTGACTTTTATTTGCTTCACAATTCTCTTCGTCCTGCGTTTCATGAATATCTACGGCAGGATACCAGCTCCCATGATAGTCATTGTAAGTAACCGTCTTTTCTCTTTGCTGCTTACTATTCTTACCGAAGCAGAACAGCTTAAGATGCATATTTTTGGCTGAAAATTTGTTTGTGTAAATACCAACTAGACATATAATTTTGCATCACTATTCTCATTTGTGTTTTTCTATGTGACGTTTCTCTTCAGAACCTGTGGGTGATCATATCTTCTCCAACAATGCCCAGTCCTTTGTAGCTCTTAATAATCCATTTTATTTTATTTATTTTTTTTTTGCTTTTCTACTGAATCCCTTTTCTGCCAACTATTTACACAAGCTAGGTGGGTCACTCATTGCTTTCCTTTGTCCCTTTTGCCTTCAATATGTCCTGTGAGTGTCAGATTTTCCAGGCCCTCTTTCCTCATTATGTGCTCTAGAAATTTCAACTCTTTTTCTGATTATAAGTTTAAGTATTATTTTTGTATATGTTCTCTTTTAAAACATCCTCGCTACATGTTCGGTCCCTGGGGTTCTCAGCATACTTTCGTTGAACCACATTTTCATTACATAAAGTTTCTTCTCTGAGAAGGTTGCTCAATATTCACTGCTATAGGATGAATATTACATAAGTTTAGTATTCTTTTCTTTGTGTCGAATAAAATTTTCCTGTTTCTTGATATTTTGCTGAGCTTTTTGAAACATCTTTTGGTGTTCACAAAAAAACTGGGAAATAGCCCATTGCACACTTGCATGGAAAATAAATACTCCAGCGAGATATAAAAAATGTGAATTCCAGTCTCCCATACATTCAGTTGAGATACCCTTGCAAGGGAAAGTTGCCATATCATATAAACAGATAAGTTTTTTTCCTTCAATCAGTGAGAAGTCTGACTTATCACTCCCCTGCTTATCTCTATATCATAATGGACAGCATTGAAACTACCAGAAGGGAGTGTCTGCACCCCACCCACAGGTCGTACCTGAAGGGAGTGTCTGTGCCCCCCCCCCATCCATGGGTCGTACCTGAAGGGAGTGTCTGCGCCCCCCCCCTCCACGGGTCGTACCTGAAGGGAGTGTCTGCGCCCCCCCCCTCCACGGGTCGTACCTGAAGGGAGTGTCTGCGCCCCCCCCCTCCACGGGTCGTACCTGAAGGGAGTGTCTGCGCGCCCCCCCCTCCACGGGTCGTACCTGAAGGGAGTGTCTGCGCCCCCCCCCCCCCCTCCACGGGTCGTACCTGAAGGGAGTGTCTGCGCCCACCCAAGGGTCGTACCTGAAGGGAGTGTCTGCACCCACCCAAGGGTCGTACCTGAAGGGAGTGTCTGCACCCACCCAAGGGTCGTACCTGAAGGGAGTGTCTGCACCCACCCACATGTGGTCCAGTATTCTTTTTGATCCCAACTGCCACTGTTTATATAAGCCAGTTTACAGATATACTCAGAATTTTCATTTATATATCTATTTTCTTTTAGTCAAGTGGGTGGCTCTCCTGGCAGGTTTCAAAACTGCTACCATATGTTCTATTCTAATAGTTTCTTTTCTTTCACATCTCTGCTGTCTTCTATTATATATAATTTTGGGATTTATTGTTGTTGGCTGATGCTATTTTCCTTATTTCCATTATGTTTTTGGTGTAATTTGGTTTTTATTTTTAATTTCCCATATATGTTTAGAAAGTATTGTGTTGTTCATGTATTTTCACAAAACATCCTTTATAAATAATAAATACATGAACAGCACAATAATTTTTAAAAATATGAAATTAAAAACAAATTACATCAAAAATATGAAAAATAAGGAAAACAGCATCAGCCTACAACAATAAATACAAAAACTGTAAAGTCTTTCTGGTGGAGAATATGATATAAATGATATAAATTTTTTTTCGACTTCATTGGACAAAATTTGTTACTTTGGTGTGATTGCAAACTGTCATTAGATTTGGCATGCTTTGACCCCTTGGCTTACAGAGCGGTGTCGGCTGATCAAACAAAGTACCTTTAAACACAGATTTTTCTCTGATTCTTAAAATAGACATAGCTGCTCATTTTCGTATCCTAATGCAAACAAAGCAGTTTTTAAATAAACAACTGGATTTTTTTATTTATTAATCTGACAGATTTTTATTACTTAAACGTTATGTTTTTTAGTGAGTACTTGTATTTGAGTTGACACTCTGTTTATTAAACAGTATATTTATTTTTGTCTACCAACCTGAATATTCAAGAAATCTTAGAGAAAATATGTGTCTGATTGAATAAATTACAAACATTATGTCTGCTTATTTTTATTATAATCCTGTCATATTCACAATTATTATTTACAATTCACAAGTAAGGCAAGAAATGAACTGTGACAGAATCACAATTATTTCCCAAGTACTATCTCTTTCTGATATCATTATCAGAAAGAGATGGAACTTACTGTTATACTGCATTTCTTGCATTATGTAATTGTAATATATGGAAAATATTTGTGAATATGAAAAGATTATAACAAAAATAAGCAGACATAATGTTTGTAATTTATTCAATCAGACGTGCCTTAAAGAGAATTTGCTGCCTAAATACACAAATATATAATGTGTGTTTAGTCATAGTAGGATCCTAGGGATGCTACATGTACTGTAGCTATAACAACAGTGATGTGTTGTGGATGAGAGCCTAATGGATCTCCTTCAGTTTTTTTCTCCTCAACTGGTTGGCACCTCGAGGCAAGAGACCTAGTCTGCTCTGCTATTTAACCCATAGTTGGAGAAAAATGGATTCCGGTTCCTTTTCCAAATGCATTAGTGCAAAGTGAATGAAATGTTGACCAGGAAGCTATTCTATAATTATTAGTAGTACTTGCAATATTATTTCAAAATTCTTAGATAAAGCATTCAGTTATTACTTTTTGAGTACAGTTTTTTTTTTTTTTTTACATCTTAATTCCAGTTGCTTTTTATTGTAACTTTGTCATTCTACAATTGTTAGCAATGGTAGTATTAATATAGTTTTACATTTCTTAGATGAAGCATTGTCAGGTATTAGTAATTTTATGACAAGTATGTCTTTCGTTTTGATTTCAGTTGCAATTTTCTGTTAGAAGTAGTAGTATAAATTTCTAGGATAAAACATTGTTAATTATTCATTTTATGACTATATTTGTCTTAATTTCAGCTGCTTTTTGTTGCAACTGTCATTCTACAATTGTTACTAACAATAGCTGTAACATTATTTTTGTTTCCTGTGGAGCCCTCCCCTGGTTAGGCGAGACAAACTTTTGTGTACCTAGTTAATGTAAGTAAGTGTTGTTCCTGGCCTGCTCCCGGCTGCATCTTGAGTTGAGATTCCCAACCTCCCCAGTTTGTTTTGGCCTCCTTTCATCTCGACTGAGTCAGCTTTATTGATTCCCCATGCCTGTCTGTAATTTCTCTTTTCCCTCTCCCTTAGCGAGAGAGCCACTTGATTTTGTCCAATGGGCAGAATACAGCGGCCTCTCCTTTTTGAGGGTTCGACAGGTCCTACTAACATCAATTATATTTATTTTGCCTTGTTTGATAATTAATTTGTTTTGAGTCTCATCCCCCCACCTGTTATTGTCAAATATTAGATTTTTATCTACAAGATATTTATCATTAAACTTTTAAATCTCAGGGTGCATTTTGTAGGGCCTCCCTTACATTATGGTGTATGGAGGACTGATGAGTTTTTATGGTGAATGGGTTGTGAATCAAATTATCTAGGTATAAGATATTTAGTGAAGACCAGCCTAAACCCCTTTCCCCTTTTTGGCCTTGTGCCATAATTGTATTTTTAATACAATAAATATCATTATTTTTAATTCCTTACATGATGCAATTTCCATTATTAATTTTATGATTGTAAATTCTTTCATCTTAATTTCACTTGCTTTTTATTGCAACTGTCATTTTGCGGCCATTATTAAAAAATGCATATCAGCAGTCATATTATCTCGAAGTTTTTATTATTAGATGAAACACTAAACCATTCATTTTATACTTAGAATTTCTTTCATCTTCGTTTCACTTTCTTTCCATGACAAATTTGAAGTCATTCAACACTTGTTAGTAAAAGTAGTATTATTTCGAATTTCTTATAAAAAGCATTGTCAATTATTAATTTTATGAATAGTGTTTCTCTCATTTTAACTTCAGTTGCTTTTTATTGCAACTTTGATAGTCCTTCAACAATTGTTAGTAGTAACAGTAATTTCTGAGTGAAACATTATTAATTCTGAATTTATGATCTATTATTATTTTCCTTTTTTTAAATTTCTTTTTTTTTTTTTTGAGTTACACCTGATTGACTTTACAGGTAATATCTTCTGTATTATATAGGAAACATTGGGTGTGGTTTAAATTCTTTGAATGAAACTTGTATATTGGTTCACCATGATATTATGGCTAGGGTGAGACATGTTTATTGACCCCCACCTGCCCCACCACATTTTGTAGTTGCTTATGCCATTAATAAAGGATCCAATACACACCTGACTGCAGAGAAGCGTATTGATTTCTCTGTGTGCATAATGTGTCATTAAGTGAACGCTTGCTGGTGCAGAGATGAACTTTTGTTTTGTTAAGATCTATGACTCATGAAATTTTGCAGGTCCTGCGACCCTGGCAATATTAATGCATTTTAGAAAAGAGTGTTAGTCATTAGGGAAAAAAAATGTATTTTGAATATGTCCAGGCCACAAGTATGTTAAAATGTTGCTCTAAGCAAAAGTGAATCTGTTGGGTGGAGGTGTGTCCTTATAATGCTAAATTCAATTATCTAGTAAAATTATTTACATTATTGTCCTCATCTTTATTGCCATATTTATTACAACATTTCGGCTGTTGTATGTTCCGGCCTTCTTCAGGTGGTTGGAATGTCTACTGCAGCGAGCGAAATAAAGGGTTTGGTTCGACATTCCAACCACCTGAAGAAGGCCAGAGCGTACAACGGCTAAAACGTTATAATAAATATGGCAACAAAGATAAGGACAATAGTCTGAGTAATATAAATATTGTACATAATACCTCATCTCAGAAATATAGACAGATACCTAGTAAAATACTCCCATTTATATGGGATGTCTGGTAGTGTAATCAATGATATCATGGAATGTGAAATCACAGAGCTGAGTTTGAATTCTAGTTGAGTTTATTACATTCAATTATTCTCAAATATCTTTGGGAAAAGAATGAATCCATTTTTTATCCTTCTCAGGAATGTTAGTCTGAATCTAAATGATGACAACAACTCATTCCAGCAAATGAAAACGTTGTTTTAGTAACAAAAATGAAGAGGTCATTAGTTTGAATGTAAATAACTCCTCATTCCTGGGTATAATGATAAACTACATCTGGCAGTAAGATCTCGGATCAGTGGAGTTTTAAGAAGTGTGGTACCACCTCTTATTTGCTGTTGTTCCCAGGTCCCATCTATGGGCAAATAGTGAATCCCTAAACTGGGGTCAAAACACTAAAAAAGTATAAAAATACATTTTCATAGTAAAAATACCAGTAATAGGTTTTAATAGTAAAAAAAAAAAAGTTAACAAAGCTCCCAAGAAAATTAAATTTTGGCTTTCAAAATCAGTTATGTGCCATGTGTCATACACAGTTAGGTGATCATGTATCTTTCAATACATGACTAATGATTTAGGTTGCCATTACTTTCTGTGGTAGACCAGTTGCCATCCAAAGCTATAAAACTTGGTCTGTCCTTGTATTTAGTCATAGCTGGGCAGGAGGAGAAGAAAAGGATTCATAGCTTTCCCAAGGGTATTAGCACATAAGTGAATGTAATGGATTTGACTGGAAGTTGAACTCTGTTCTCCGATTCAGTTATGTGCTATATGTGATATCTGCTTAAGCGATCATGTATGTTTTGATACATGACTGACGAGGCAGATTTTTTTTCCCCACATTAGGTTGCCATTACTTTCTGCAGTAGACTAATTGCCATTCAAGGCTATAGAACCCAGTCTGTCCTGCTATTTACTCATAGATGGGGGGGGAGGAGGAAGAGGATTCATATCTTTTCTGAGGGTATTAGCACGTAAGTGAATGTAATGGATTTGACTGGAATTTGAACTTGGCTCTCCGATTCCTCAAAATGACCCATAAGGAGTTGATATGCTGTTAAACAAACCTAGCCAAACCTCATTCCAGAATGCCAAAATGTTGTGATAGTAACAACAAAAATGGAGATATTAGCCCAAATGTAAATATATATATATATATAGACATGGACAGCAGGACTAGAATAATCTACATTATAGATTAAATAGAGGGTTTAGTAGGTAATTACCTGAAGGTTGAGAGAAATCTGGAGAGCACCATATCCAAGACGTTGTGATGATTATGATAACAAGGATGATAACATTAGTTTCAGTGTAAATAGTATAAACAGTAACTCCTTATCCCAGTAACTCGGATAGAAATGAAACGTGTTCAGTTTTTGTTTAAGCCATTTGAGTGTGTATAGAAATTAAGAAAAAGAAAGATTAAGGAGATAGAACAATAGAAGAGGGGAGGAGGAATGAAAGAGACAGTAGGTAACAATTGGCATTGCTTTTAAATTTTTGAAGATCACTGTTGACTGGAAAGCAAGAAACCGAATGAGTTCCACAAGTGAGAAGTGTAAGAAAAGAAAGTGTTAGCAAAGATCTTATGGTTGCATCTAGCCAATTGAACTAGGAAATGATGAGACCTAGCTGCCAATCTAGTACTGCACTTAAATTTATAAAGTCTAGGTAACATAGCAGAACGTTCATCAGAACAATTACCATGAAATTATTTATAGAAAAGGCTACCTTATAGTGGTAGAAAAATGACTGATGCCAAGCCAGGACTAATAACATTGCAGATTCTTTTTTGGATTTTATCAAGAATCTCTAAATATATAACATGAGCACCAAACCATATGTGGCAGGAATATTCAAAATTGGGACGAATGGTAGACTTAAATTTGTAAGATAGATTTTGGAGACAACCAACTTTACTAGCAGTGAATCTAGCTTTAATTTTTAAATGGTACTGATATTATAAAAAAAACAAAAAAAATCTCTATTTGTATTGATAACAAATTGGTATTTGTTTTTTATTCTGTCAATGGTTGTAGCCCATATAAGTTTTAAAGACTGGTAATCTATAAAAATTATTCCCTCTCCCTGCTAAAAAATAAAAAATTCCCATTTTTTTGTGTGAACCAATTTTTTTTTAAGTAGTGACTAGTAAAGTTTGTGCACATGAGAATTCGAACATACCATTAGTGAAAGATGATTAAATAACAACTTAGTTTATTGCTTGCATTATGTTTTCTTTTTCTGTCGCTTGTTTAAGCCAGTAACTTAGAGGCACCTTAAGTCTTTTGTTAGAAACAAAGAAAAATAGTACTGAACTGTTATGTAATATCTAATCTCCTATATGTCAGTGAATGCTGGACAATCTCCTCATGCCTTTCATAAACTAAGCAAAGTATTAAGAGATAGGAAAATGTTGTTAGAAACAAAGAAAAGAGTGCTGAACTGTTATGTAATATCTAATCTCCTATATGGCAGTGAATGCAGGACAATCTCCTCTTCCACAGATGAAGAGACTTGAATCAACGGAAACATGGTTTTACAGAAGGATGCTGAGAATTCCATGAACTGAATGTGTGTAATGAGGAAGTTTTAGGGAATATGGAAACAAAAAGGATACAGGGTGTTGCAGAAGCACCTCCCGCATATGTCTCCTAGAAATACTTCCCACCTAATGGTAAGACATTTGTGGCAATGGTGTCTTCATCTAGCTAATGTCTTACCATTATGTGGGGTGTATTTCTGTTCCATTCTGTACAATGAGAAAGAGCCAATTAAATTTTTAGGACACATAATGCAGAAAGAGGGCTTGGAGAATTTAACACTCACAGGATATGTTGAATGCAAGAGAGACAGAGGAAAGCAGAGAATAACCTATCTAATATTTTTATATAAATGGTTGACATAACAGAAATTGGGAAGACGGACACTAAGAACTATAAAGAAGTCATGGAGAGCCATGATCGCCCATGTCCTGAAAGAACATGGCACATAGAAGAAAATGCTTGTGTAAATGGTTGACAGAATAGATTTGGAGAAATAGAAAAAAGACACTAAGAAAGAGGTGCAAAGGACAGGAAATGGTGAAGAGCCATGATCACTCACGTCATGACATCTTGATTTCTCAGTATTTCTTAGAAGAAGCCATATTGTTATATTAAATGTTTTAAATGTAATTTTTCTTTCATTTAAAAAAAATAAAATTTGTATTCAAAGTTATCACATTTATTTCTTCATGTTTTTTACTATTTATCAAATTCTTTGACATTCTTTTTTTTTTTTCTCTCTCCAGGAATTCTGCTATTTTCTTGGTGCCTGCTTCTGTCTGTTCATTGCCGGTATTGTAGCTGCTGTATGGGGATATGTTCCAGCACTTGGTGCTGCCGCTGTAAGTATCTGTTAAGTTAAAAGCCACAGAACACACATCACTTTGTAGTCTCTACTTTTTTAAAAACAATAACCTGTTTCTGAAAATAAATTAGAATTGATAACAGAAGAAAATTGACTCTGTTTCTAGTGTTTATCTTACCTTTTTCAACTAGGATACTTAATTTTAGCAGCATTAACTAGATTACATACCATATTTTAAAAATGTTTCGTGGCCCTCCACAATATCCTATTTTTAGTTCAGATCTTGCTATCTGTCCCATTCCCCATTATTTATCTATTTACATAAACACTTTTGTTTCTTTTTAATCATGTCTCTCTAAGCAAGGCAATAAAGCCACTAAGATGCAAAGGGTTGTTAAATGTGAGAGAATACAAAAAAAACACTATTAAGGAGAGAGAACAATAAAAGAACAGAAATTAAGAAGACAGTAGATAATAATTGGCATAGTATTTAAATTTTTGAAGATCAAAGTTGAGTAGAAAGCAAGAAGCCAGAAAAGAGTTCCACAAGCAAGAAGTGTGAGAAAAGAAACTGTTAGCATAGAATTTACAGTTACATCTTATCATTTCAACTGTAAAATGATGAAACCTAGCTGCCAATCTAGTACAGATTTTAAATTCATAAATTCTAGGTACCTTAATGGAGGCTACCATGAAAGTATTTATAGAAAAAGTTCAGGGAAGCCATGTTATGGAGGTGAGATGCCAGGTTAGGACTGATAATATTGCAGATTCTTCTTTAGATTTTATCAAGAATCTTTAAAAGATGTAGCAGAAGTACCAAACCATGTATGGCAGCAATATTCAAAGCATGGACAAATAGTAGACTTATCAATGTGTAAGATAGATTCTGATGAAAAGCACTGTCTAGAATGACACAGGTGAACCAATGTTCCTAGAAGCAAACCAAGTAATTGGTTTAATATAATCTTTCTACTTCATGTCAGTAGAAAACATTAGCCAGAGAAAACACAATGAATCACTGTCCTGGCAGTTCCACACTGATGGAAGGCAGAAAGACTTCTCTCTGATGATTAAAATGAAGCAGTTTCATTTTGGAGGTGTTAAAATTAGCAAGCCATTTCTTGCCCCAGTTAACAGCAGATTGTAGGTCATTTTTGAGATCAGTTGCTTATTACGCTTTGTAACTCCATCAATATTTCTTTTTACTATCCTTCCTGTTGTTCCTTCCATTTTTATGAGCTTCTTAGGTAGGTGATCATGGCTCTCCACAGCATTCAATCCTTTGTAACTCTTAGCCATGTTTGTCTTTTTACTATCCTTCCAACTCCCTGTTGTTCCTCCCATTCACACAAGCTTCATAGATCAGTTACTCAATGTTTTCATCAGCTTCTCTTGTTTTTAGTATGTTCTCTGAGTGTCAAATTTGCCAAGCATTTATTCCTCATTATTCAACTCTTTTTTTTCCAGAATCCAAATAAGTATCTCTTTTGCTCCAATTTTCCTTAAAATTTTCTTGTTGCTCATTTTTCACTGCTTCAAATGCTTCTTTTTTTTCTTTTTTTAACTGATATTCACTCAATACAAAGCCCAAGATCCACTCAAGGTAGAGGGTTACTGTGTGGAGTTATATTAGCATAAGAAAGGACAAGCGTTAGATATCTAGAATTGAATTAGATTGTAGCAGGAACTGGAAACCCAATCCTAAACAGGAAACGAGGGATAAACCTCTACTCCTGTTCAAAGTACTGAAGAGGCAGTAAGGAACTTTTCAATTTACTGTAGATTAGGAGAAAAGACAGTGACAGAACGAGAGGGCAGAAGAAAATGATTGACATTTCACTTCAATTTTTGAGGATCAAAGTTGACAGTGAAGCTAGTAGAGTTTCACAAGCGAGACGTGCAATAGAAGAAATTGCTAACTGTTCACATATGTGTATACAGTGTGCGATGGATAAATTGTCGTCTAAATTATACAAAAATGAAAATAACACTGACATCTCGTTTTAACAGATATATTTACCAAAATTATACAAAAATATCTTGAAATACTAAAGAGTAAATTTATTCTATAAAATCGTCATTGGTTTCAACCATGGCCTCTAGATGACTTTGGAATCTCCTGCAACTCTTCTGGATTGTCTCCTTGTTTGAGTTAGCGAATACTGCCATAATCCTTGTCGTCAGTTCATCTTTGGTGTTACAAGGAGTGCTCAACATCATGCTGTTTTCAAATTTCTGGCAGTGAATTGTGTCATGGTGTTCTTCTTTGCACAGAAAGTGCTCAACTGACCCTATTATACTGTGCAGTTGACAAAATGAAAAAACAAACGATGCACATGAATGAATTAAAAATATAAAATGGCGATAATTTATCCATCGCGCCTTGTATGTATTTATGTATGCAGCTATATTGAAGGCTTGCAATCTGGTCAGCACCAAAGCCTCTAACATACAAAATTCATCACTTACAAGCAACAATTTGAAAGAAAGACAAAACTCAGATTAGCCAAATCCAAAATAACATTTTTTCTAAAACGATAGTATGTATTGAGTGTGTGTGTGATTTAGTTGTGTACAGTATTCGTGTTTGAGTATAGTGTGTAAATTACTCTTTTGAGTAGTTTGTAACACATCTATTTATCATTTCTCTGTTGCATCTCTGTCTTTGGGCAGGGTGGGGATCGGTACTCACACCAAGGCCAACGCAACTGACAGTTGCAGGGGCTGTGGGCAATTTTTGTTCCTTGCTCTGGTGTACACACTTAGGACCCCAGCTTAAAAAGGACCTTGTATCACAACTTGTCTTAGTGGGGAGACAGAGTAAATACCTAGTGTTCGAATATATAGGTAAAAGTAGTTTTACATGGTGAAGAGTTCGAAATGTCTTTTCCTTAATTACATTTACAAGATCAAATGTAGAAAGTATAGTGTCAGTGAAACGGTACTTAACTGGTGTCGCTAATATGGGGTGTTCCTAGTTCTTGACATAGGATGTAGTTGTAAGCTAAAATTCGCATCTATTCGAGATAAATGTTCATGGCAAGGAAAATGAGTGGACGAAAAAAATATTTTCTGACCAGTCGCTTTTTAGGTCCACTACATATACATTTTTTTTAATCATTTCTCTCCAAGCAAGGAAAAAAGCCACTAAGATGCAAAGGGATTACTGAGTGTGAAAGAAATATGAGAGAAAGAAAAGCATTAGTAAAGAGAGAACAATAAAAGAACAGGAATTAAGAAGACAAGATAACATCTGAAATTGCATTTAAATTTTTGAACATCAAAATTGACTGGGAAGCAAGACGACAGAAGAGTTCCACAAGCGAGAAGTGTGAGAGAAAAAAAACTGTATATTTCTGAGATGAGGTATTATATTTACATTATTCGGACTATTGTCCATATCTTTGTCACCATATTTATTACATTTCGGCCGTTGTATGCTCCGGCCTTCTTCAGATGGTTGGAATGTCGAAATGAAACCAACCACCTGGAAAAGGCCGGAGTGTACAATGGCTGAAACGTTGTGATAAATATGGCAACAGAGATTCGGACAATAGTCCGAATAATGTAAATTCTGAACAGTTCGAATGATGTAAATAGTTACAATATCTCAAAAATATAGGCAGGCAAATGAATATTGAACAGTAAAAATTTCAAATTAAAATTTAACTCATGTGTACATATCAGGCTACAGACCTATTGGTCTACATTTGCATGCAGCTTTTTTTTTTTCTTTTTTTGTTATTTTTAATCTATGAGATAGATTTTTTTTTTAATCTATGAGATAGATTTTTTTTTAATCTATGAGATAGATTTTTTTTTTAATCTATGAGATAGATTTTTTTTTTAATCTATGAGATAGATTTTTTTTTTTTTTTTTTTAATCTATAAGATAGATTTTTTTTAAGAATATGTAAATTTTTAATTTGTGATTCTTTCTGGTAGATTGATTGATTTATTGATTTCTTTCTTCTTAATTTGTTTATAAAAGCAAAAATATTTGGTTTTAATTGATGCAGAACAAAAAGGTATTAAATGTTAACAATTAATTTTTTTTTTTTTTTTTTTTCCTTTCCAGTTTTTTACGTTTGCTACTCTCGCTGTTGCAGCTGTGGAGACTTTTTTTTTGTATCGTGATTACCAGGCCTCAAAGTCTTCTGCTGGTACTGCTAACATCGGCACTGTAGAGTCAACCACAACTACAACATATGAGACCCATCCCCAGTACTAAGTGAATACCTAGTCTCACTGGCCAGGCAGATTTAAGGCCACTCCCACAAGCAATCGGGCAAGCCATTCAGTGTTCTTTTTTTTTTTTTCTTTTTTTTTATCAGGAAAAAAAAAAAAAAAAA
Organism: Acanthosepion lycidas; assembly: GCA_963932145.1. Classification (NCBI taxonomy): domain Eukaryota; kingdom Metazoa; phylum Mollusca; class Cephalopoda; order Sepiida; family Sepiidae; genus Acanthosepion; species Acanthosepion lycidas. The sequence goes on along the minus strand of OZ010603.1, from coordinate 71,278,480 downwards.
TGGTTCAAATTGGCAACAAAAAAAAAGGAAAAAAATCTGGAAGAGCAATAGCAGTAGTGTTATTGCAGTGTAGAATTTGACAGTCCTAATGTGCATCTGTCTTGGTGCGACTTTGTATGCTTACGTGTGTATGTGTGGGTGTGTGTCTATGTAAGTCTATAGATTCAGATATTTTGTGGAAGTGGTAACAATGATGTTTTGGTTTTTAATAAAAATATGATGTTAGTTAACTGTTAGTTGAGGTTCTGAGACATTGGTAAGAGATTTTTCATGATGCGTTACCAGCTTTCTATTAGGTTGGTGCAAAAATAATGACGTAATAATGTCGTTTTTTGACGTTAAAAAACACGTCAAAAACGACATTATTACGTCATTATTTTTGCATCAACCTAATAATATATTTTCTCTAAAAATGTTAGGTGTAAAAAAAAAAAAAAAATTTTAACATATTTGCAGGAAGAGATATTTAAAAACAAAATGAAATATATTCTTTTGAATATTGTCATATCAGAAAAGTTTAACCTTCGTACTGGCAAAAAAAAAAAAATGTGTGTCCAAAAGACAGTTTTTCCCTTGACATTGCTATTACTGTAGACTCTATTGGCAAATTTTTAATTTCTTATTTTCAATAATGTTAAAAAGCTATTTTTAGAATTTTATTAAAACCCAAATATATGAAACTGGATTTATGGTCTTTTTTTTTTTTTTTTTTTTTTTTTTTCTCGAAACTTGACATCAAAATTATTAAACACTGTTCTTGTAGCTAAACAGTTTAATAAATAAAGTAGTGTTTAACATTTTTGTTGTCACTTCTCAAGGAAAAAAAAAATTAGATGCCCTCAAACTAGGTTGGTGCATAAATAATGACGTAATAATGTCGTTTTTTGACGTATTAACGTCAAAAAACGACATTATTACGTCATTATTTTTGCACCAACCTAATATTTTAGTGAATTTATACGGCAAGTGCAAATGAAAAAAAATGCCTTAAAAATGCACTTTTTTCAAAATTTATAATTGGTTCTTTATTTAAATTTTCTTGTTCCGTCATTTTTATAAATTAATGAATAATATTGTTTATTTATAGTTATTTCTTTATATGATAAATATTGCATTGTAATTGGTTCACATATTGTAAAGTTGTAAATCTAAAATTCTTCCTTTAAATTATCATATAAGTGTTTGATTCTTTTGGTTTCAAAATTTGAGAAAGAAAGAACACATAAATCCAGTTTCATATGTCTGTGGTTTATTAAAATTCTAAACAAATAATCTTTTTAAGACAAGAAAGAGCCTACAGTTATGCCAGTGTCAAAAGAAAAAAAAAATCTGTACTTTTGGCCCACCATTTGTTTTTGTTTGTTTTTGTTTTTTTTAAACACACATTTCTTATACATTGCTGTTATAATAATGACGTAATAATGTCGTTTTTTGACGTTAAAAAATACGTCAAAAAACGACATTATTACGTCATTATTTTTGCACCAACCTAATATATAGTTTCATACCATGGCAAGTTATAAAAGACTTGCAGTGCCATTTACAATTATCTGATAAGACAGGATTTTGGTTTATAAAGGAAATGTTAAATTATACATTGATCTGTTCAGATTAGTGTCTTCATTTTCCTTGTTATAGTTGCACTGTTTCAGCCATTATACTCTCTAGCCTCTTCAGGAGTCTGTCATAATTGGTTACTGTCTGGGAAAACACTTTATTCAATCAGTCAGGGTAGATAGTTCTTTTTCTTCTGTCAGTGCCAGAAGAGATCCTGTATCTGTTAATTTTTTCCTTGCGATAATGCATTTTCTTCTTCCACTGAACCAGGGTATATCTTTTACTGCTTGACTGACCAACAGATAACTGGATCCACTTCTAGATCATTGTTTTTTTTTTTTTTTTTAATGGTTGGGAGTTCAGTCCCTGAGACAGACATGTAAAATCATGTGGCATTACAAGAGCATAACTTAAGATATCCCCTCAGTCTGAATTGCAAATTTGAGAACAGTACATCATTGTAGATCAAATAAATTGTTTGGCATAAGGTTCAAAATTCTCAGATGATGACTGGATATGAGAAACCTCTCTGAAGAAGGCCATAGATTGTATGAATGGAACTGTTGCTATAACAAAGAAGGTGAGGACACTAGTTCAAATAAATTTATGTAGAATGATGATAATATTCTTCAATATGGAAATTCAGACAAAAAAATAAAATTGTACATTTACATAAATCTCCAGCTAGATTTAATCCGAATTTTAAATTAGTTTATTACAGATTCTTTTATTGGAAATTTGATCATTTAAAACTTATTCAGTGTTATTTTTCTGTTGCATGTATGATAGCTTTTTCTTTTATGCATTGAAAATATAAATATTAATGCCTATATGTTTTTTTTTCTTTTGTTTATTAAGCTTAATGAATTAAGTTATTAAATAGTTTATTTTGAACCCCTTTTTTAATAGTTCCTTGTGCAAGAAATTCCAAACATGTTGTTCAGTTTTACATTTCATTTAAAATCTGGTATCCTTGCTGCCTAAAGTAGCATTTTGCTGTGTGGCGTTTTCTCTTTGCTAGTCTTAATATAATTTTGGAAGTTGTCATGATTTGATATAATTCAGGAAGTTGTTAATGCTCTAACCATGATTGGAATGGGCTGAAGGGACATTGGGCAAAGCTCCCATGGGCTGGTGATGCCTAGTGTCTAGTCAATAGGCTGGTAAACTGATTGGCCTCTTGAGGGTTTGTCAGGGCCATTCATGTTTCCAAGTTTGCTACACCACCCCTGTTTTAATGTTCTCTTGTTTCCTATTTTTGTACAAAATAGGAGAGCTTCATATTTTGTGTAATATAATAAAAAAAAAAACCCCAAAACTTCAGTAATTATAAATTTATTTATTTATTTATTTCCTAATATTCAGTTCAATTTTTTTGCTTATAATATAATTGCATCTTCTCATTGAATTTAAGAAAAGTTTTTTCTTCAAGAATCTCTTGTATTAAACATAAATTTGAAAATGTACATGGAAATTAGTTGGATAGTTTCTCTAAGACAATTTCCAAACATATACATATTTGCAAATTATTGTAATTATAGCCATAACGAATAACAAGTAAATTATTATGACAAGTATTACAAAAACAAAATGATTGTAACCAGTTATGTTTATTTGGTATTGCGGGGTTGAAGATCTTTTGCTGGTTATAGTATAGAACCTTTTCTTTATAAAATAAGTGAAATATTTTTTATAATGTCATGTTTCTACTTTTGTTGTCATTCAAGGCAATGAATTCTGGGAAAAAATGTGGGAAATTTCAATGGATGGTTACTGTTGTGTAGAAAAATAGTTGTAGAGAAATTGTTTAGTTGGATACCTTTAAATTCTATTTAGCAAAAAAAAAAAAAAAAAATTGAAAAAAACAGACAAAAAAAAAATGAAAGAAGCAGTGACATTGAATGTACAAGTGAAATATTTAGTCAACTGGAATAAATTTGTTCTTTTTAGGACTTAAATGGTGACAGGAAAAAAAGTCAGAAAAAAATCATGGGAGTAGTAAAGTTATTACTATTAGCCACTATTTAGGCTCCAAAATGCTATAATTTTGTTTTTTCTTATCAAAGAAAAAAAAAAAGTTTTATTTTAATTTAATAAAACCATGTTTTTAATAAAATAAGTGATTTAATTATTTCTTTAAATTAATAAGCAATGAATAAAAATGTTAGAATTTAGTTAATAATAATTAAAGTAATATTTTACTTTTAACAAATTAAAAAAAAAAGTGGCTGAACTATACAGATGGTCAACATTGTATAATTGTAATTAAAAGAAAAAAAAAAGAAAGAAAAGGGGTTATGACATAATAAACTCTAAACGCATTTTCTGCTTTCCCTAAAATTTTGAATTGCAGAATAATTTTCCTTTATAAGAATTTAAAATTATTATCCATTATAAAGTATGTGGCATTTGAAATGATTTTTCAGCCCACCCATGTCACGACTGAATGTGAGACACCTTCCAGGTGGTTTAAAGTGTGTTTATTACTTTAATGGTAATACCGTGAGGGGAAAAATTGCTCAAGCCTCCTCAGCACTTCCCCTATTGGGAAGGCCTCAGGTGTCGGGTAAGGACTAAGCCACTCCTGAAAGAGCTGTAATTCCTAGGAGGTGTAGCCCCATGGGGTTTTCTTGAGCTAATTATTAATTTCAACATTCCTGGCAAAAGCCAAGGTACATATTAAAAAAATCCATGTAAAAGGCTGAAGAAAATAAAAGCCCTGAAACCTCTACCAACATTCAATAAAAAAAAAATATAATGTTGTACACTGTTTTGTCTCCACAAAAATATTTATTTCATTCTTTAAATTAATTATGATTTTATGTTTATTTTATGAAGGTATGTTAAGATATGTTAAGTAAATGAGAATTTTTCTCCTAAAAAAATAATTACCCTGATAACTGATCATAAACGAAAGTTATGACTTTTTCTGCCCTAATAAGCATATATTATGACTTTGCTTCCATGACATTATTTTTTGAATGACCTTTTTTCCTTCAACCAAATAAAACAAACCAGACAGGTATGTGTAAGTAACTGTTGCACTTAGTTATTTCAATAAATATAAAATTAAAAAATCAATTTATGTAATTTTTTTTTTTCAGTTGAAAGGAAAGGAATGTTTCTCTCGTCATGAATGATTTTTTTTTTTTTTTTTTTTTTTTTTTTAAATGATTTTTATTTTTTTTAATTGTATTCAATATTATTATTTTCATCCTGTTTCTGCTGAATTATTTATTTCTTGTATCAGTTATTAATTTGATTTCAAGAGCAGAGAACTCTCCCGTTATTAATTTGATTTCAAGGGCAGAGAACTTTTCAGTTATTTGATTTCAAGGACAGAGAACTCTGCACGACTCCAATCTCTGTCACTTTAAAAAAACCTTAAAAAACCAAAATACTAATTCTATACAATAACAGACTGAACAGACGAGTCTTCATAAATAAGAAAGGGGGAAAGTTTTACTTGATATATTTGGAGCAGAAATTAATTTTAATTCAGTGCACTTAATTTCTCCTAACTTGTTCAGATTTATTCGTTGGAGAAAGTGACTGTTTTTATAAATTAAGAGTGCATTGTGGGAAACCAGAATGTGATTTTTTTTTTTCTCCCTAAAATCATTTGATAAATAAACTAATGAATGAATGAATGAATGAATATTTACCTATTTTTAAGAAAATTTTATTATTTGGTTAAAAAAAAAAAAAAAAAAAAATGAATTAAATATAGAACCAGATAATTGTTAATTTTTCTAAATCTATTTGTTTGTTTAAGGTAAAAACTGCTACCCAGGTTTAAAGTTCTTCTGCTAATTAATTCTCTTTTGCTATATGAAATACAAAGTCGTTTTGTTTAGTACGTCCAAAGGGTTTAAGGTGTATAAGTTTCCCTCGATTCATATGAAAGTGGCCAGTGAAGTTGTGGGGTTTAAACATGGGAGAATTGGAAATCTCTTCCCCATTTAGTCAAGAATTGCCAGTCTTTTGTCTTATGGCAGGCAGGAGGTGGGTGGGTGCATGCATGGTGGGGGTGGGGACATATATCAAAAAAAAATAATCCATAAATTATAAATACTTTATTTAAAAAAAAAAAAAAAAAAAAAAAAATTTTTTTCCAATCTGCCTTTATCATACTTTATACACATACTCATATTACACATGTGCATACACACACAAACAGACACACACACACACACACACACACATACACGCACTCTACCATACAAACTCATACTCACTTGTAATGTGCACATAAGACAGTCACATGCATATAATGCATACATATGCATTTTGCAGATTATATGTCTATGCAATAATGAAATTATTTTCTCTTCATATTTTTCTCTTTCATAGAAAGCAAATATTTAAAATTTCATTTTGCTTTTACCTTAAGGAAAATGTAATTGCTTGCTGCTTTTGGGTCTTTCAATAAATTATTTTTGCTAAAAAAAAAAAGAACAAAAAAAAAGACACAAAAAGCATAATATAATCCACCCCTTAATTCATTTCTGAAAATAACCGTTTTTTTTTTTTTTTTTATTTTTTTAATTTTTTTTTTTATTATAATTTTTTCTCTCTATTTCTGCATTTAAGTGATTATTCAGTTAAGATATTTGATTGAATAAAAAAAAAAAAAAAAAAAGAAAAATTGCAATTTTTACCCAATTTTTTAGTACTTTCAGTATCGGGTATTTATTAGTATCTCTTTCATCCCCTTTCTAATTTTCTTTATCGCAAGTAGCTTTTGTTTGTTTAGCAAAGCCTTAAATGAAGAAGAAAAATTCTGGCAGAATATAAAGATAAATTTTAAAAAATTGTTGAATTTTATTTTATTGTAACACAGAGAAACAATAACAACAAAAACCTTGAAATGGATTTGAGGATTTCCTCTCTTTTCAAAACTGATATTTTTTTTCCCATTTTAGTAATTGTTGCTTCAGTTTCATTTTTTTCCCTTTTGTATGATGATGACGACTCATTTCACTGGGTCTTGTTTCTTCTCTTAAAAGAAAAAAATACTTTCTATTTTCAAAATCTTTATCTGAAACTCCCCCTCAATACGCCATTTTGAATTTTTTTTTAAATTTCAGTTACCTTGTTTTCTTTAAAAAAAAAAAAAAAAAAATCAACAAAAAACAAACTGAAAAAAATTGTTCATTTTCTTATAATTATTACAATAATTATTACTATTATTATTATTATAATTATTATTATTAAAGTTATTGTGTTTTCAAAATCCTGGAAAATAAAAAAAATAAAAAAATAAAAAAATTCTTTTTTTATTTGTTTTTTTTTTTTATTTTATTTTTTAAGTTTAACATTTCTTTTGTGTTGACAATGTCTTCTTCGAAATTAAAATCAGGATTAAATCCAGTGAAACAAATAAACAAAAATGTACCATATATACTTGAGTAAAGTGAGTTTTTTTTTTTTTTTTTTTTTCATGGTCGCTTTTTTATGCAAGAATTATACATAGGTAATTTTTTTTGAAGAAATTAAAAATCCTGCATTTTTGGCTACCAGTTGTACTATATTCAGGTAACTATTTTATGTGCAGGGGATAAATTAACTCCCCAAATTTCAGGGGTCACATTATACATGAAGTCGGCTTATACACAAGTATATATGGTATTTATTTCATAAGTGTTTTTTTTTTTTTTTTTTTTTTTTTTTTAATTTTATTTAATTTATCTTTAAAAGGAATAATGATGAGTTGTTTTTGATTTTAAAATTCTACATTTAAGTTTTCATTGGTTGCCCCTAGACAGTATTGAGCTCGGCCAGTACTTGGATGGGTGACTGCTTGGGAACATTGGGTATTGTAAGCAACTGCCCACAATCTGGAATCTGTTTTGGCTTTAAAAAAACTCAGAGGGGTTGATAAAAAAAACAAAAACAAATCCATCAACTGATCATTGGTTACCCAATGAATGAAAACTAAACAATACAGAAATTGAAAAGGAAAAAAAAACCCAAAAAACTCTACATTATTCGGTTAAAAGAAACATTCTGGTGAAGTTAAATGAATAAAATGTTAGATTTATAAGTTTTCCTATTTGTTCCTTATTTAACACCGGAGTTTTATCCAGATAACTTGTGGTTTGAGCAGTTGCATTGTGACCTCTCTTCTGTATATACAGTACAATGCCTGCTTGATTATTCAAATTTCAGATTATTTGATCAAAATTTCAAGGCCTATGAATATTTATAACTTTGTATGACTGAAGACAAATCTGTTAAAAGGGATTGTTTATTGCTGTTATGAGGTTTATGAAGAGAACACGGTTGGTCAGCTTGTTTTCAGAAACAAAGTGAGCTGATTGACCTCTACTTAAAGATTCTGGCGTTAACGTTAATGAGGTGTTATACAGATGATAAATAGGTGGCATTAATTAAGAAGATTCAAGAAATATTTTTTATTTCATTTATTAAAATTAGCTTATAATTACAGGTGAAATAGTAGAGCAGACTGGGATCTTCATCAATAAGCTGTTAACCAACCTTGGAGAAGGAGAACTATGAATTTAAAAGCTGTATGTAGTCATGATGAAGCACATATATGCAACGAATGAAAGGATCATGGAGTCCACGGTGGCTTTGACCCTCCCCCCCTCCCGCGCAAACTGCAAGGTGGGGGGGAACATTACTTTCCCCATCCCCTGAAAAGAAAGCTATCAATGAGCTTAATGAAAGTGAGACCATTTAAAACACTGTTGAAATAATATTAACATTTAAATAGAAAGAAAAAAAAAAAAGTGTTTTAAAAACATGATCAAATTTCTATAGTAATGGTAATATTTATAAACCATTTCCTTCTACACTATTTACATTATTCGGACTATTGTCCTCATCTTTGTCACCATATTTATTACAACGTTTCGGCCGTTGTATGCTCCGGCCTTCTTCAGGTGGTTGCAATGTTGAACTGAACCCTTTATTTCGCTCACTGGGGTAGACTGTTCTAGTTCCACGTACCATGTCTAATGGATGTCAGTTATCATTTATCTCCTGTTAATTCCCCTCTCCATGTTCTCCACTGCCTTAACCGGGTATTGAACTCATACTCTTTGGGATCTGTAGACAGTTACGTTTCCTTCTAAGGAAACATTTGGCATTCATTGACACACCAGCCAGTGCTGCTGTCAGTTTGTAAAACATAAAATCTTTCTCATAAAACAATTTTTCAGGTAATTAGGTTTCTCAAGTCCACTAATTGTTTTTATTCTTTTGAGTACATTCTGGGACTAATGTCATGACTTGTTCTATGTACAAATCTGTCATAAGGGATGGAATTTACTACTGTCCCCCCTCTTCTCAGAAGAGAAAGCAGTTGACTAGCTTGATGAAAATTGGTCACTTTAAACAATGTTGAAATAATTTTAACATCGAAATAAAAATTAGGGAGAATGACTTAACGAGGTTTATTTATATCCTATTTGTATTACTTTTTTTTTTTTTTTTTTTTTTAAATTATTGCCTTGCATGGGATGAAATTAAGCCACTAAGATGCAAGGGGTTACTGAAAATTAAACATTAAGGAGAGGGAATTAAAAAAAAAAAAAAAAAAAAAAATAATGATATTGAGGATCAAAGTTGACTGGAAGCAAGAAACTGAAAAGAGTTCCACAAGCAAGAAATGCAAGAGAAGGAACTGCTGGATGCAACTCTGTCCTAACTGCCAATTTAGTACTACACTTAAATTGATTGTGTCTTGGTATCAAAAAAAAAAAAAAAAAAAAAAAAAAAAAACTCATCAGAACAATTACCATAAAAATATTGATAGAAAAGGCGCAGGGAAGCTATTTTATGGCAGTTGAAAATTGGCCGAAGTAGAGATGCCAGTTCAGGACTGATAACATTGCAGATTCTTCTTAGGATTCTATCAAGAATCTATGACTACATAGCAGAAGCACCAGACCAGATGTGGCAGCAATATTCACAGCATAGATGAATAGTAACCTTGTAAATGTGTAAGGTAGATTATATTAGGTTGGTGCAAAAGTAATGTCGTTTTCTCACATAGTAACATATGTGAGAAAACGACATTATTTTTGCACCAACCTAATAGCAAGAAAAATTGTCTAGCATAATAGAATGAACAAACTTTCTAAGCAGCAGACTTAACAATTGATTCAATATTGCCTGGACAGACTTAAAATAATCTAAGTTGTTATTACACAGATAAAACAATCCGGATTAAATAAACATCTTTCACTTTAAGATATGATAATTTAAAGTGAAAGGTATGGACTCTGTGTATTTCCTGCACTTGTATTTGTAACAGGCACCATGTTTGATTTCAGTGGCCAGTTTCTTCCAGACAAACGCTTGTGGCTTAAAAAATAACCCTTTGGTCAGATAGTTATCCACGAAATAAAACCATGAGACGATTGTAGCAGCAGGCAAATTTTATTCGGTTGTAACCCTCTGCTGTAGATGAGTGGTGGGGCGACCGTCTAATGGGCGTGTCTTCTTTTTCTCTGATTTAGGGGCCACTGTCTTAGAGAGAGCAACGTTCTTTGGTGAGATCTGTCTAAAAAAAAGTAATTCATCAAAAACTTAGGATCTGGTTTTATTCGGTGAACTTCTTTGTCAGGTTCATTTGATCTAGTTCTTGGGAAGTCCACGCTATTAAGCTGACCTTCTTTGCCAAGGCAGATAATTGTCAAAGAGATTTCTGTGACGCGTTTCAAGTGGATCCTTAGCAAGATATCTGCTGAAAGCTAAATATTGCTACATTTCTTTGTTCGCAATTCCGTTATGATTTCTTGAATTTTCAGTTTCTTCATTTCAGAAGGTTTTATTTGTAAAATAAAATATGAATTTTAAGCAATATTTTATGTGTTTTCTCTATTTTATCCATTCTGTCAGTTAATAAATAAATAAAGCTGTTATATTAAAACTTAAAAAGTATACGTTCTATCTCTACCGACGGTAGACATGGTTACAACCAACATTTGGCCGACGATACTGACCTTGAGGCGGGAATTAACAGTGAGCTGCAAGACTTGACCAACAAACTCGTTGAAAGAGTCGGCGCATACAGAACGTATCTAAATTGGGATAAATTGAAAGTAACTGTAAATAATGCAAGCAACATCGGGTGCTAGCGTCACCCAAGGGAGGGAGTGTACAGCTTCAAATACAGTAGAAGGTCTCATATCCGAACATCCCCAGTGTTGCCATTTAAATTTAAGAATAGGCTACATTGTAATAGTTTTCTTTTCTTTGCAGATAATTGTTAGTCACTTGAAATTTCTCAACCCATAATCTGCCACAAAGAAGAAAAAAAGTAAAGAAATTCTTTCACGTTTCGTCAGAAAATAGAGATTTAAAAAAAAAAAAAAAAAAATGGACGAATCTCTTAATTTGTTGAATTTGCAAATTAACAAACAAGGATTGAAGAATCTGAACGAAACTGGAAGAAAAAAGGAAAGAAATTCATTCAGCTTACGTCAAAAATTATTATTATTTTTTATTGAAAAACTGGACGAAGCTCTTAATTCGTTGAATTTGCAAATTAACAAGGATTGCAGAATCTGAACGAAACTCTAAAACTTGAATTTGAAGTTGATCCACTAAATCCTCTCACTTTGGATGATTTAAAAGAATGGATCAATGAAGAAATCTAATGAATTAGAAAAGAATTCAACAGTAGAATCACTTCAAAATGATTTGGATTATTATGAAATAGAGAAAGAATTAAATTCTTCCAATAATGGTAAAAATACGAAGGTGAATGAAGGAAATTGGGATTCAGTAGAGAAAGCTATTGATGAGGTTATCAAATTCATGGAGAAATAAATCTTTGTTCAGTAATACAGAAAGTACAAGTTCATGTAATTTACAGAAATAACTTAAAAAAAAAAAAAACTAGAACAGCGAAAAGTGAACGAAATGAGAAAAGAAGAAAGATAATTGAAAATAAAATTTATTAAGCATTAAACATTGTAAATTAATATTTACTTTTGTGAGACATTTCATGTTGTATATATTGCGATAAGTTCTTGTGTTTTGTTAAGCTATAGATCTATTACACATAACACATATTCGAACACGTCCTCATATCCGGACTACTTTGAAGGACTTCTATTGTACTTGGAAGCAACCCTGTCAAAAGATGGCTCCTACAAAGCAGAAATCATTGCCGGAACTCCTGAGAACCACAGACGACAGATCAACCGAGATGAGGCTGTCTGTTTTATCTGTCTTCAGGTCTCTCTCCACCTCCGAACCGCGTCCGTTGGAGAGGTTTTGTTGCGGTCCTATGTACCACAAGGAAACGAGAGGCATAGAAAAAAAATCCTACGTTCAGTACAACGTCACTTTATACAATTGTTTCAATTTGCGAAACAACAATAGTTTGAATAAAGCACGAGACGCTCCATGTTTGCTTACGGCCCTATCACGTTGAAATATCAGTTCGCGTTGATCACCAAAGTTAAGCAATGTTGAGACTGGTCATTATCTAGATGGGTGATTACTTGGAAATACCAGTTGTTGTAAGCTTGAATGTGCAGGTGGTGTAATAGATAATGACTCGGAATTGTTAATCGGAGAGCCGAGTTCCAATTCCAGTTGGGTTCGTTATATTCACTTTTGCGCAAGTACCATTGCGAAAAGAAAGAATTCACCTCTTCTTCCGCCAGCTACTATTAGTTAATTAGTAAGACTTGTATTACTAAATCATTATTATCTTAAAAAAAAAAAAAAAATGTACCGTCTATAAATGCGTAATTTGTGACGAAACATTAGGAATGGTTCATAGCAAAAGACACATTTACAATCCTGGCTTTTCCGAAAAGCCGGTGGAATATTTCAAACGGCTTATCTAATATCGCAATGCAAAAATATGGATCAAATATACAACGATATTAGCTAAGGCACAAAAATCGAGATAGACATTTGCAGAAATCATAGGTTAAAAAAAAAAAAAAAAAAAAAAAAAAAAAAAAAATCTTATGCAATTTTAACGACCTGCGGTGCAATTGTAAAAACAATGTTTGGAGAATAATATGAAAAAGAAGTTTTTAAAAATTCTACTCACAGATAATCCAATTTCTTGGTGCATTAACAATTTATCTTAAACTATAGAATTTTAAGTTAAATCTTCCTCTCAAAGAAGTAAACATTTTTGCGATGCTGTAATGGTTTCGTTTGGTTTATTTTGTTTTATGACATATCAACACCTCAGTGTGTTATTTAATGTCGACGAGATTTTTAGGGTAGACTCGTATGAATAGAATATGTATTCTTTGTATTAAATCAGTTTATAGATCTGGTTTCATAGATTTAAAGAGGGGTTTTGTCGAGATTCAAATCTATTGCTAATATTTTTACCATAAAAATCTATTTTTATATTTTTCGTAGTCTTTTGACCCCAATGTGGAAGTTAACTATTTGCCCGTAGCTGGGATCCTAACAGGTGCTACCACCCAGCGTCAGGGTGGATCTGGAAACAACAGCAATTACGAGGTCGCTCCTGAAAACTTTCGGATCGGAGACCTTGCTGCATGATGTAGTTTATCGTCATACCCTGGACGAGCAATGCTGTTGGATGACTCGACTGATGTCAGTGGAGAAACCCCAACTTTTAGCATTCTGTAGTTGTTTGTCAAGAAGTTTTTATATTGTCGACCATTGCAAACAACAACAAAGAGTCAAGATATATTTCCGATTTTATCGGCAATTACTTCAATTGTAATAATTTGTCTTGGGATTCATGCATAAATATTTGCACCGATGGAGACCCGTCTATGTCCGGAAGTGGAGAAGCGATTCTTTAAAAAAAAAAAAATGAAAAAAAAATAAAGCACAAGATTTTTTTAAATCATTTCATCCCAAGCAAGGCAATAAAGCCACCAAGACGCAAGAGGTTAATGAGTGTTAGAGAATATGAGGAAAAATATACTATTAAGGAGAAACTAAAAGAACAAGAAGTAAGAAAACAAAAGATATCGATTGACGTTGCATTTACATTTTTTAAGATCAAAGTTGACTGGAAAGCAAGAAGTGCGATAGAAGAAACTGTTACACTATTTATATTATTCGGACTATTGTCCTCATCTTTGGCGCCATATTTATTACAACGTTTCGACTGTTGTACGCTCCGGCCTTCTTCAGGTTGGAATGTCGAACTGAACCCTTTATTTCCACGTGCCATGTTTAAGGGATGTCAGTTGTCAGTTATCTCCTGTTAATTCCCCTCTCCAAGTTCTCCACTGCCTTAAGCGGGTATTGAAATCACACTCTTTGGGTCCTGTCACTGGATCTAACCAACGGCTTTATCCACTGTGCCAGTGGATAAAAGCGTTAGAGTGTGAGTTCAATACCTGGTTAAGGCAGTGGATAACTTGGAGAGGGGAATTAACAGGAGATAACTGATAACTGACATTCATTAAACATGGCACGTGGAACTAGAACAGTCTACCCCAGTGAGCAAAATAAAGGCTTCAATTCGACATTCCAACCACCTGAAGAAGGCCGGAGCGTACAACGGCCGAAACGTTGTAATAAATATGGCAAGAAAGATGAGGACAATAGTCCGAATAATGTAAATAGTGTACATAATACCTCATCTCAGAAATATAGACAGTGACTGAAGAAACTGTTAGCATAGAACTTACGGTTGCATTTCGCTATATCAATTATAAGACACACCATTAAATGTTAATAAACAGCAAAATATATTTTTAAAAAGAATTTTAATTATTATGTTTTTATTACAAATTATAATAAATTGTTTTGTCTGTGTTAATGAATAACTCACAAAAAGGCTACTCTTTTTTTGATTCTCATAATTGAAGTGCAACGTGGATGTTTAACTCTGAGTTCAAGTGTGACACGAGATAAAGAAAGGTTACAAAACAATAGTCGAGCACAATGGAATAGATTTTTTTACTCCATAGACAACCAGTGCAGTGATGACACAACATTTGCTGAGTAAAGGGCTGCCTCGGCTGTAGTCAACAGCAAGTACAGAGGATTCTAACGGAAGAAGATTTAATAGCGACATGACCAAGGTGAGCTTTCAACTTGGATAACATCGGCTGGGATTTGACCTGGAGAGGAATGGTCTCCACCAGGTTTACTTGCACAAGACACGCTACTCACGAATGAATAGCTCTTTGACTCCAGATAAGGTAAGGGAACTGGCCGGGTGTTTAGCTGTGCAGCCACCCGATGACCACACATGGTAAGGGGACTGATACGGATTAGGATTAGAGTAATTAAGGTTTGTTTTTTTTTAGTTAAAATTAATCAGAATAATTTATTTAATAAATTATTCTGATAATTACCTAAAAAAAATAACATATTTATAATAATTTCCATCATTCCTGAATAGTTTCTGAAAGTTTCATTAAAATCTGACAATCATTTCTATTTTTGCAAGATTTTCAAAATTAATGCCTGTCATAAAAAAAAAATGCACAAAAAATTCGCCATGTTATTTACTAGAGTTCCGGTGATGACGAGAAACAAGGTTTTTCAATTGAAAGTAAGAATGTTCTAATTATTAGGTTGGTTAAAAAATAATGACGTAATAATGTCGTTTTTTGACGTTAGAAAATACGTCAAAAAACGACATTATTACGTCATTATTTTTGCACCAACCTAATAAGACAGACATTTTTTTAAAAATAATTAAAAATTACTTTGTTCTTTCTTCTTAATAGCAACATAAACAATTCGACGATAAAATTTTGTTTTCGTCAAGTTTGGCGTCTTTTTCATTGCTCTTTTTAGCGATCTCATGCATATACCTATAAAATTTATTAGCATTTTAATTTTTCAATTCTTTTTACTACATAATTCTTTTTTTATGGTGATTTTGTAAGCGTAACTTAGATGTGGCACAAGGCCGAAAGTATCGGGCATTCAGTGAGGATGGAATTCACTATTCAGTTTTAATTGAACTAGGGAAACGAGTTTGTGAACCATTACACAACATCGAAGTACCCCAACAGAAATGCTATGAACATATTTGAGCTAAAAAAATCAATTGACAAGAAAATAAGTTCGCTAATTCATGAATATCTCATAAAGAAAGCCTGAAAAGTTATCTCCCTTCCATACACTTGGCAGAATGATATATTGCGCTAGACAAAATTATTTCCTTTTACTAATTTTCACTCAATACAAAGCCCAAGAGCCAATCAAGGTAGAGGGTTACTGTGTAGAAAAGAACAAGCATTATATGTATAGAGTTGAAGTAGACTTTAAAATAACCGGAAGCCCAATCTTAAACAGGAAACAACGGATAAACCTCTACTCCTGTTCAAAAGACAGGGGAAGTGTGTAAACCGGACGATAGGTAAACCTATCTACTCCTATTAAATACAGTGTAACCCGGATATAAGAGACCCGGATATAAGAGAAACCCACGGATATAAGAGAGATTTTCTCTGGTCCCAAATTAAAGTCATATTTACCTAAACAAAATAGACCAAATCCGGATATAAGAGAAACCCGGATATAAGAGACTTCTTCTCCGGTCCCGACAACTCTCTTATATCCGAATTACACTGTAATTTAATATTTACAGCTACTTTGCTTTCTACTTTGATTATTTACAATTTATAAAGATTTTTTTTTTAGAAATTTACTTATGGACTAAGCAAGTCAACATCGATTTCTATAAAAATATCATTTAAAATCTACAAAAACCAATCTTTCTTTACATTTAGAAATTCCTGAAAGGTTACCAACTGCGACAAACACTTCAGGGAATTATTAGGTAATAATGACGTAATAATGTCGTTTTTTGACGTTACGTCAAAAAACGACATTATTACGTCATTATTTTTGCACCTAGCCTAATATAACTGGGGAGTAAATAATTATACCCACCCCATACCGCTAATATTTATATATACAAAAATACACATAAAAATGAAAAACGGACATACGTGGAAACAACAAAACGAGTCTTATTTATTATTTGGTTATTTGATGTTGTAGAAACGAGAGATAGTAATACTGAGTAAAATTGTGATTTTGGTGTCAAATGTACATCAAATATGGATTGGAATCCGACAGGGGGATAAAATAATAAGCTAAATGCATACAGTCTTTCTTTCTTTCTTTCTAGATTTGTGTAATGAGTATCTAGGTTATTTAGTTGGAAAAATACAAAAAGGGTCTGGGGTTTTCGTATTCGAATTTTTGTTGAGTGCTAAGATAAATATTACTATTATGACATGAAAAAGATGAAATTATCGTTCACACACGTGTTAACGACCTGTCCGTGTGCATTGCTTGTCCGATAGTGAGAATGTCACGTGTTTCCTTGTAGAGAAGAGAAAAGTAGGGTTGATTCTCATTGGTTTAAAATGAGTAAATTAATGATATATAATTGTTATATTTATTTTATTATAATTATTTTTTTGACATTATAATTAATTTTTTTTATTTTCTTATGGACACGACACTATGACAGAATATAATTATTTTTTTTTTCATTTATGTATTTCTTTATAGATACAACGACCTGTAGAAGACCGTAGGATACAAAGGCTAAAACATTGTAACGATAACAACCAAGATGAGGACAGTAGTTTGGCCAAAGCAGTGTATACATAATAAGAGAATATTAGTTTTATTGCAAAATAATTACTGGTTTTTGATAGGATATAAAGGTCCCCCAACTCGCTGTAAATCAGCTTTCCTGTGTCTTTTCTATAAAGACTTTCATGGGAGTTGTTCCGAAGGACTTTCCTCTTTGGTGCCTACTTTTATGACTTGACTGCGAAGTCTCATCATTTGACAGCTGAATTAGCTAGATGTAAACGTAGGTTCTATGTTAATAGTTTCTTCTCTCGCACTTCTTGCTTGCGGAACTCTCTTCTGTCTTCTTGCTTTCCAGCCAACTTTGATCTTCAGAAATTTAAATGCATTATCAATCGTTATCTTCTGTCTTTTTAATTTATTTTCTTTTGATGTTTCCTCTTCTCTTTTTCTTTAACATATTCTCTTACACTCAGTAAACCCTTGCGTCTTAGTGGCTTTATTGCTTTCTTTGGCGGTGAAATTATTAAAAAACCCAAAAAACCAATATAGCGCATAACATATAAGCCAATGTATTTTTAGTTATAAATCATCGGAACTAAATTATTGAAATCCAATAAACTAAAAGTTGTCTCCCATGGTTTGCGATCTAAGTTCACAAATCAAGGGAGATAATTTTCAATATCTAAATATTTCTGAGTTTCTGGGATGAGGAGTAATTATTATTAAATAATAAATAATAAATAATTAAAGATGCTTTTTCGAAGAAATTTGAATAAAATTCGGATTCATATCCTGTAGAATAAAGGAAATAAAAAATTTATACAGAATAGTAAAGCAGAACGTAAGTTTCGTACGTAAGCAATTTCTATAGAATTGATAGATTTATTTTTGATTCGACAAATATATATATATATATGTCACTGTAAGTCACTGGGCGTGTTTCTAAAAATAAATGCGCTAAAAATCCACCTACGGCTTAGTGGTAGAATCTCCGACTGACACCAACTCAGTCGGGTTTCGATCCTAGCGGATGTCTAGCCACACTGATGAGCTGCGAAACAGTCTGTCTGTGGATGGCGTTTCATTTTATATTTTATTTATTTATTTTTATATTTATATATATATATATATATATATATATATATATATATATATATATATATATATATATATATATATATATATATATATAACACCACGAAATCGGTAAAAAAGAGCATAGCATGATGAAAAAGACGCCAAACTTGACGAAAACAAAATTTTATCGTCTAAATATTCATATTATTATTAAGAGGAAAGACCAAAGTTTTTTAAAATTATTTAAAAATTTTTTTTTTCTTTTTAGAACATTCTAAATTTTGATTAAAAAAAACCTTGTTTCTCTTTGTATCACAGGATCTAGTAAAATAACATACACAATTTTTAGCACGTTTTTTGTTGTTGTGTGACAGACATTAATTTCGAAAATCTTGCAAAAATAAAAATAATTGTCGGATTTTAATGAAACTTTCAGAAACTATTCACAAATGATCGAAATTATTATAAATATTTTTTTTTTTATTAAAATCATGGCAGAAATATTTTTTTTATATTATTTACCACCCCATAACTAATTTTATGAAAACGCTAGAAATTCGATCGCATCGGGTTTAGTGATTACAATAGTTAAAAGGACAAGGCTTTGAGGAATGCAAATTATGTTTTTTTTTAGTTTTTAATTTGACCCCCCCCCACGTAAAAATCAGCTCTGAATTGTAACATACAAAATTCCATAAAACAAAGATATTTAATTTTCAAATGCTTTTATTTGCTTTTATGAATATGGACAATATTTTCTGAAAGCAAAATTTTTTCGATGAAAAATGAATTTTTAATACAATTATTTGTTATTTCTTTAATTATAATAGATTTTTACATTTAAGTGGTTAAAATATTATAAAATTAGTTAAAAGCCGCATCGGGTTTCCTAAGTATCCTTATGAGATAGATCTTTTTTAACGCGTTGTAAACTGTATCATTTTGACTAATCAGAAGACCCGCCGTAATTAAGAAATCTAATTTTGTGTTTATAATCGGGCGGTAATTATAAAGTACGGAAGACCAACCAGAATACAATTAAGTTGTGTTATTTGAGTTAAGCATTGCTCTCCGCTGTTAAGGCCATTACTTTTTGTGGAGAAGTTAATTTAATTTTTCAATTTCAACTGAGAAGGGTACCTACAATTATCAGTATCATCTTATGAAATTTATATGATCTTATTTTTATATTAATCTCAGTTGTGACATTTTTCCATAAATGAAATATCAAAATTAATAATAAAATGAATGGAAATACAAATAACACAGTAAAATGTAATAAATGTACATAAAATTATAGTATTTTATGTACACTTCTGATAAAATTTCATAAGAAAGGTACGTATAAATTAATTAGATACCTTTCTTATGAAATATGAAATTTAATCTCACTCTTAACAGTCATATTTTAATTTCTTTATAATATATTTTCCATAAAGCATCGTAAATTTAAAGGTGAAAGCTAAGTACAAAAAACAAAAAAATAAAATTAGAGCACTGAAAGTTTTCGTTAAAAATAACGAGGTAAATAATTTGTTCACTTAAATCTAAATAACTTCACTTTTCGGCTTCCGTAGAACAAATTATGATCACGTAAATCCGTCAATACGTCATTCATCACCTGTCAAGTGACGCGAAAGGTTATGACCTGCTTTGTTTTACTTTCAAATTACATCTTTTCGGCGCAGAAGCTAAGTCAACCTTGGTTCAAAATATTTTAAATAAACATTATAATTTTTGATTTTCTCAAAATAAATTTTGAAAAATTGATAATTGATATTTAAAAGAATTTCAAAGCGAGATTTTCATCTTTTTTATAAAATGGAAAGAAATAGATGCCATAATCGATTATCTGTCAATTTTGCTGACTCAAAAAAACAAAAAAAAACAAGATTTTTGACGAAAATTTCAGACGTGCTCGGAACGATTAAAAAATGTAAAAAAATACCCCCAAAATACTTTCATCTTTCCTCTTAATAATAACATGAGCATTTAGACGATAAAATTTTGTTTTCGTCAAGTTTGGCATTTTTTTCATCATGCTATGCCCTTTTTTAGCGATCTCATGTAGGTACCTATATATATATATATATATATATATATATATATATATATATATATATATATATATATACACACACACAAATTTATTTGAACACACGCATACTCACATATAAATAAATGTAAAATTGGACACTGAGGTGACAATCTATTTCATGCTCAAACGCAATCTTCTACCCAAGTTTGCCATCTGCCTTTAAATAACCTGCAAACCGCTGATAAGCCGTAGAAATTGACACAATCAATCATTGAAATACTGATTAGTTACACAGGCACGTCTTTTAGACTTATTTACATTCTCTGGAATATCAACAGATAGAAACTACGGTGGCCACAAAGTGAAGGATCAGTTTATTTATTTAATGTGATATTGAATTGATCCCCCACTTTATATGCACATTATAATTTATTGTTTTCTGATTACGTATGAGTCTACTCTTCATCCTAAAAAAAGAAAATTCTTACCATGTAAAAATATTTTCTGACATTAAATAACCTGCAAAAGGTTGATAAGCCGTTAAAAACGAATAAATGACTCAATCAATGGATCATAA
This sequence comes from Acanthosepion lycidas, assembly GCA_963932145.1. Classification (NCBI taxonomy): domain Eukaryota; kingdom Metazoa; phylum Mollusca; class Cephalopoda; order Sepiida; family Sepiidae; genus Acanthosepion; species Acanthosepion lycidas. Next base: position 71,257,721 of record OZ010603.1, on the reverse strand, counting down.
CTTTCCGATCAAAATTCCTCAAACCTGCATTTCCCTTTGTAGGAGAAGCCACTATTTGATCCGGAGTATTTTACCGTTCGGCTACAGAGAGCGTAACGATTCAGCAAGTCTCTATTTTCCCTTTTAAGGATGGCAAACCCTAACCGTCACTCAGAACATTCTTTTCGAGTGACCATAGCTGCTCAGTTTCTTATCCGTAGCGTAAGCAAAGAAATTTACAAAGAATTATTTTTACAAAGATATATTTTTATTCTGCCATTTCTATTACTTCAAAAATTATTATTTAGTGAAAAATTCTTAAATGCCTATAATCGATAACAGAAGCCATTGGTTTATACCAACGGCTGCGACGCGATTTTCGCTTCCGCGTCTCGTATACACGAGTTAGTCGTTGCTTTGAAATCTTTCATGTAACAAAAACAGACTATCATTATTGTTTTCATCCGTGTATTGGTTGATATATTGAAATGTAATTGTCATCTTTGATAATGGCTTATGTAAGCCGAAAGCTTAGATTGGATTTAAACATGTGTCAATATGGTGATTTCCTTTCGTATTTCAATGATAATGTTATTAAGCTTATCAGACAATATGAAAGGAACTTAAAATGAATAGACAAAATTTGTCTATATTATTTAATGAAACATGCATTAATATATATGCATATATATATATTATATTACATTTTTATTATAATCTCTTATATATATATAATATTACCTTTCATTATAATCTCATATATATATATATATATATATATATATATATATATATATAGTCTTAAGGTGTGCTATATTTATGGGATAAAGTGCTCAATATCAGAGATAGAGCGTGTGTAAATATAAAAGTGAACATAGAAGTCAACACTTAGAGGCGACAGACTGTTTCATGCTATATGCAATCGTCAGGCCACGACGATTGCATATAGCATGAAACGGACTGTCGCCTCTAAGTGTTGACTTCTATATATATATATATATATATATATATATATATATACATATATATTTATTATAATCTCTTATATATATATATTATATTATATTTTATTATAATCTCATATATATTATATTTTTATTATAATCTCTTATATATATATATTTATTATAATCTCTTTTATCTATCTATCTATCTATCTATTTATTTATTATAATCTCTTATATATATATTATATTTTTATTATAATCTCTCATATATATATATATATATATATTTATTATAGTCTCTTATATATATATATATATATATATATATATATATATATATATATATATATATATATTTCAATTAAAAGGTGCAAATATAATTTATTAATTCATGAATCATTCATACAAAAAACAAATATAGAGGTTAATGATTTAAATGGCGAGAATACATCGTCGCAAACAATATAAATAAGATACATCAACCCCGAACCTGTATATGAATGATATAATCCCCGTTTATAAATTCCAGTTGCATAAGGTCTTTTTAATTTTACAAGCTTTCGTCTGTTCCTACAGGTATGGAAATAGATTTTGTTCTTGTTTTTACTTCTCAGTAATAAGAGGACCACGAAAATGGAGATGTTATCCGAAAAAAATGTTATGAGAAATGTGTTATTGTTTTGGAACGTGCGGTCGCAACGCTGAGTTTGAATTTAAATTTTAAGGTTCTGCGTTTTTGTACAAATATAGCTATAAGAGAATTCTTTTTTACTGGTAGATTTTCCGTGAATATGGCATGAACTATATTGTTCAATAATTACAGTAATGTCACACTTATTATCCGAGAGTTGCACGTTGGATCAGTTATTTTAATTTCAATTAAAAGGTGCAAATATAATTTATATAATTTATAAATTCATGAATCATTCATATATATATATATATATATATATATATATATATATATATTATCAATTAATTGATTTAAAATATGTTTTTTTTCGCTACACTGTTCTAACCATGTTTCAAAAATGGAAGCTGAAAGCTCCGAATTTAATTTTGTAATTAAATTAAAAACATTAGTTCCATTTCATCCTCAAGCAAATTTTGGAGTAACTTTTAAAATTACTGGGTTTTAAAGACACAGCAAAAATCATAATTCACATTTCCAAGGATACAGAGAAATCCAATTAAACCAGACAAGGGGTGTTTGCGTGTTCATTATGTCTGTATTTTGCTGTATCAGTTATTAGTTACGTTTTGGTAGGCGTAGGGGTGTATTTTTCAATGAAATCTAACATCCGTTAAATGCATGTCGTCTGGATTTTTAAAAATTTTATTGTTAACGGCAAAAATTCTTCCGGTATTTTTTTCTATTTGTATATTTAAAGATTTCTGTGGGGTGTTTAGGTTAGAATACATTTTATTTAACTACGATTTGAAAAATATTTTTACTTTTAATTTTTAATATACTATATTTCTTTTAAGAACAAGTAAATGTATTAGAATCCCTTACAGTATGTAGAATATATATATATATATATATATATATATATATATATATATATATATATATTGGTAAAAAATGTATGACAAAGTTAAATTCCCGCCATCTCTCGTTCATTGCGCATGTATAGTTGCACCAACGTAACCAATTGAGTCCGATGAAGTCCTAAAAGCCGAAACGCGTCACAAGAAAACTTTTTCCAACTCTACATCTTAAAAGACAACGATGAAAACAAAAAAAACAACAAGAAACCCCTTGAAAATGGCTAAAGAATAAGTGACCGAAAGAACTTGGTATAATATACAAAATGGACAAGTTTTAAACTCCTTTACCTCACTCCACAACAAACAAAGAATTTAAGATTCCTAGAAAAAGTCAATGCAAAATTAATCAAATTTTCCTTGTCTTAATGATTTACTCTATTTACATTGTTCGTTTCTACTGTTGTACTCTCCGGCCTTCTTCAGGTGATTGTAATTTCGAGCTGAACCCTTTATTTTGTCCCCTGGGGTATATTGTTCTATTTCTACGTGCCATGCCTCTTCCGGATGTCTCAGTTATCCCCCTTTAACTCAACTGTCCAAGTTTTTGGTCACCACTACAGTAGCCAGGGATTGAACTCAAACTCTTTGGGTCAAGTCACGGGATCCAACGAACGCTTTTATCCACTGAGGACGTCAGTGTATGAATTTTGGGAACTTATAAACTTACTGTCTTAGTAACCATTTTTACCAGAGCTCATACTGCAATTTTGTTTTTATTATTGCTTCCTATATTGTATTAATTTCTATGCTTGGCCCACTTGTCTGTTATATTCAACAAAACGTATTTGAAAGAAAGGTTGTGACCCAAATTGATAATTTCTGAGAAAACAAATGTTCAGAGTGAAGGAGCTGGGCGCCTGTCCTGCTTCTCATCTATATAAAGGTTTCAGCGAAGGCGACTTCAACATTGTATTTGTTAAATTACTTATACATTGGCATCAATAATTCTATTCAATTTATAAAACTGAAACGTAACATTTCCTTTTTTATGAAAGAAGACGTAATTTTCGAAATTGTAGGAAAAGCATTTCGAGTCGTAATGTTTGTTTAGTTTATCTTTGACTATTTGTTCAGTATAATCGATTTCTTTCTCTATCATTTATCATTAAAACATTTTTAACAACATTTGCCGATAATTTTATTCTTTTATCCTTTTCTTATTTATTGATTTTAACCTAATACTTTTTATGAGCGAAGACGCATTTTCAAAATTTGTAGGAAAAGCGTTTCGAGTCGTAATGTTTGTTTTGAATATCTTTGACTATTTTTCAGTATCGTCGATTTAGTGCCCTATCATTTATCATTTCAACATTTCAACAACATAGTTTTATTCGTTTACCCCTTTCTTATTTAATGATTATAGTAATGTAACATTTTTATAGACGAGAAATTTGTAAGAAAAACATTTCGAGTTGTAACGTTTACTTTGTTTTGCTTACATTTTCATTTACATAGGTTCAGATCAGAATAATAAATTTCTTCCTTTATTATTAACTTTTAAATATTTTAGGTTTAGTAGTAATTGTCTGAAGGTGACTCTGTTTCGGACTGCCTCTGACAGATAATGTAGTCTCGGCCAGTATCACAATTCCAATGTCTTGCAGTAATTGTCTGAACGCGACTTTCGGACTGCCTCTGACTCTGACTCGACTTGAACTACTGAGATCGAACTACTGACAATATTCAGTCACCCCCCCCCCCACTGGGGCATCATGTGACACAAGGTCGGTTATTTATTGTGGGCTCGGCCCCAAAATATGCCCATTGAACCCGTATAAACGGGATCAGGGCCGGTTTACCTCCCCGAACGAGACTCCGCCCCTCGGCGTAGCCTCGTTCGGGTTCCTCCCCGCCCGAAGGCAAGGGTTCAACCGAACAGTCGGTTCAGAAGTGAACGACTGACTAGATGGAACTACTGACTCCTTGCTTACTCCTGAGGCGCAGTATTTATCAAGTATGGAATAGTCCATTATTATTATTATGGGTAAGATCCTATAACATATATGATAGTAGTTTATCACCAACAAGCGGAGCAATGAAACATAAAAAAATTTGGTAGATTCTTACCAATAAAACACCATTATCACATCAACTGTAAAAATGGCTACAAAGAATTAATCATAAAAAGTTAAAACGCAACAAAATGTTATTAAATTAGGAATAATGATAAATAAATTCATATAGTTCCTGACCACTGACAATCCCTTTCTTCCTCATTACCAATGCAATTCTATAGCAAATGTTTATCTATTATACATCTAATAGCCCTGTTCAATCAGTAAAGCTTACATTAATTCTTGACCACTGACAATCCCTTTCTTCCTCATTTCCAATGCATTTCTATATTAAATGTTTATCTATTATACATCTAATAGCCCTATTCTGTCAATAAAGCTTGCATTAATTCCTGACCACTGATAATCCCTTTCTTCATCATTTCCAGTGCATTTCTATATTAAATGTTTATCTATTATACATCTAATAGACCTATTCTGTCAATAAAGCTTGCATTAATTCCTGACCATTGATAATCCCTTTCTTCAGCATTTGCAATTCATTTCTATATTAAATGTTTATCTATTATACATATAATAGCCTCATTCTGTCAATAAGGCTTGCAATAATTCCTGACCACTGACAATCCCTTTCTTCCTCATTTGAAATGCATTTCTATCTACATTATTTTCATTTCTTGCATTGGCTCCGATTTAGGGCGATTACCATAGCACATATTTTTGAATCCTGTGTTGTGAATGAGTTTCAACATTTAGTAGCTTCCACCCGCTCATTGGTGATTCAAAGATGTTACCTAGTCATTATTAATCGTGTTGCTTGTGTTCTTACCCGTTTAGCGCAAAATGAGATCAAAGAAATGAATACATGTTTCGATTTCCTTTCCACCTGGAATAACTTCCGTTACTGTTCGTCCCACCAGGATTTTCACCGACGCTGGCTTTCAAGTTGGCCCTCAGCGTTTCGCCTGTGTCTAAGTGATGTTCTTTAACCCACTTCCGCTTAGTTGTTTGCGGCCAGTATTTGTGTCCATCGTCGGGATAATCACTGACGGAGACGCGACCAGTGCGGCTGCGGCAGGCGTGGGTAGGAGTGTAAATTGTTTTATGCACAAAGGTCAATAATATCGACCTGAAGGGACAAGGAGATGAATGAATTATTCAATGCAAACAGCTTACGAGAAATAAACAGCTAAGCGGAGAAATAAACACTCAATATCGGACAGGTGTGTATCTGTGTTTTTGAAGAGGATCACTCTTATGAATGTGCCTGTATAAATATGTGTTTAACTCGAATGTGTATGTATGTGTGCGGGATAATATATATGTATACACATCACTGGTATATATTATTCTTTTTAATCATTTCACCCAAAGCAAGGTAACGATTCCACAAAGACGCAGTGAATTAAAGCGAGTGAAAGAGAATGAAAAGAAAATGAGAGTGAGGAGAAAGAACAATAAAGGGACGTGATTCATGAAGACAGAAGATTGTGATTGATGTTGCATTTAAAATTTTAAAGATCGTAGGTGGCAGAGATTAAAAAAAAAAAAAAACTGGAACAGAGTTCCACATGTGAGAAGTGTTCGAAAAGGAAATATAAAAATAAAATTAGGGAGAAGAAACCGGAAGAGAGATTCACGTGTCAGGAAAGAAACTATTAGAAAGAAACTAGGTAGAAGAAACTGGAAGAGAGATTCACGGGTGAGAAAAGAAACGATGAGAATGAAACTAGATAGAATAAACCGGAAGAGAGATTCACGGGTGAGAGAAGTAACTAAAAGAAGGAAACTAAGTAGAATAAACCGGAAGAGAGATTCACGGGTGAGAAAAGAAACTATTAGAATGAAACTAGGTAGAAGAAACCAGAAGTGAGATTCACGGGTGAGAACAGAAACTATTAGAATGAAACTAGGAAGAAGAAATCAGAAGTGAGATTCACGGATGAGAAAAGAAACTATTAGAAAGAAAGTAGGTAGAAGAAACCAGAAATGAGATTCACCGGAGAGAAAAGAAACTATTATAATGAAACTAGGTAGAAGAAACCAGACGTGAGATTCACGGGTGAGAAAAGAAACTATTAGAATGAAACTAGGTAGAAGAAACCAGAAGTGAGATTCACGGACGAGAAAAGAAACTATTAGAATGAAAGTAGGTAGAAGAAACCAGAAGTGAGATTCACGGATGAGAAAAGAAACTATTAGAATGAAACTAGGTAGAAGAAACCAGAAGTGAGATTCACGGGTGAGAAAAGAAACTATTAGAATGAAACTAGGTAGAAGAATCTAGAAGTGAGATTCACGGGTGAGAAAAGAAACTATTAGAATGAAACTAGGTAGAAGAAACCAGAAGTGAGATTCACGGGTGAGAAAAGATACTATTAGAATGAAACTCGGTAGAAGAAACCGGAAGAGAGATTCACAGGTGAGAAAAGAAACTATTAGAATGAAACTAGGTAGAAGAAACCAGAAGTGAGATTCATGGGTGCGAAAAGAAACTATTAAAAGAAAACTAGGTAGGAGAAACCAGAATTGGGATTCACGGGTGAGAAAAGAAACTATTAGAATGAAACTAGGTAGAAGAAACCAGAAGTGAGATTCACGGGTGAGAAATGAATCTATTAGAATGAAACTAGGTAGAAGAAACCAGAAGTGAGATTCACGGATGAGAAAAGAAACTATTAGAATGAAACTCGGTAGAAGAAACCGGAAGAGAGATTCACCGGTGAGAAAAGAAACTATTAGAATGAAACTAGGTAGAAGAAACCAGAAGTGAGATTCACGGGTGAGAAAAGAAACTATTAGAATGAAACTAGGTAGAAGAAATCAGAAGTGAGATTCACGGGTGAGAAAAGAAACTATTAGAATGAAACTAGGTAGAAGAAACCGGAAAAGAGATTCACGGGTGAGAAAAGAAACTATTAGAATGAAACTAGGTAGAAGAAACCAGAAGTGAGATTCACGGGTGAGAAAAGAAACTATTAGAATGAAACGAGGTAGAAGAAACCAGAAGTGAGATTCACGGGTGAGAAAAGAAACTATTAGAATGAAAGTAGGTAGAAGAAACCGGAAGATAGATTCACCGGTGAGAAAAGAAACTATTAGAATGAAACTAGGTAGAAGAATCTAGAAGTGAGATTCACGGGTGAGAAAAGAAACTATTAGAATGAAACTAGGTAGAAGAAACCAGAAGTGAGATTCACGGGTGAGAAAAGATACTATTAGAATGAAACTAGGTAGAAGAAACCGGAAGAGAGATTCACAGGTGAGAAAAGAAACTATTAGAATGAAACTAGGTAGAAGAAACCAGAAGTGAGATTCATGGGTGCGAAAAGAAACTATTAAAAGGAAACTAGGTAGGAGAAACCAGAATTGGGATTCACGGGTGAGAAAAGAAACTATTAGAATGAAACTAGGTAGAAGAAACCGGAAAAGAGATTCACGGGTGAGAAAAGAAACTATTAGAATGAAACTAGGTAGAAGAAACCAGAAGTGATATTCACGGGTGAAAAGGGAAACTATTAGTATGAAACTAAGTAGAAGAAACCAGAAGTGAGATTCACGGGTGAGAAAAGAAACTATTAGAATGAAACTAGGTAGAAGAAACCGGAAGAGAGATTCACAGGTGAGAAAAGAAACTATTAGAATGAAACCAGGTAGATGAAACCTGAAGTGAGATTCACGGGTGAAAAAAGAAACTATTAGAATGAAACTAGGTAGAAGAAACCAGAAGTGAGATTCACGGGTGAGAAAAGAAACTATTAGAATAAAAGTAGGTAGAAGAAACCTGAAGTGATATTCACGGGTGAGAAAAGAAAGTATTAGAATGAAACTAGGTAGAAGAAACCAGAAGTGAGATTCACGTGTGAGAAAAGATACTATTAGAATGAAACCAGGTAGATGAAACCTGAAGTGAGATTCACGGGTGAGAAATGAAACTATTAGAATGAAACTAGGTAGAAGAAACCAGAATTATGATTCACAGGTGAGAAAAGAAACTATTATAATGAAACTAGGTAGAAGAAACCAGAAGTGAGATTCACGGGTGAGAAAAGAAACTATTAGAATGAAACTAGGTAGAAGAAACCAGAAGTGAGATTCACGGGTGAGAAAAGAAACTATTAGAATGAAACTAGGTAGAAGAAACCAGAAGTGAGATTCACGGGTGAGAAAAGAAACTATTAGAATGAAACTGGGTAGAAGAAACCAGAAGTGAGATTCACGGGTGAGAAAAGAAACTATTAGAATGAAACTAGGTAGAAGAAACCAGAAGTGAGATTCACGGGTGAGAAAAGACACTATTAGAATGAAACTAGGTAGAAGAAAACGGAAAAGAGATTCACGGGTGAGAAAAGAAACTATTAGAATGAAACTACGTAGAAGAAACCGGAAGAGAGATTCACAGGTGAGAAAAGAAACTATTAGAATGAAACCAGGTAGATGAAACCTGGAGTGAGATTCATGGGTGAAAAAAAATACTATTAGAATGAAAATAGGGAGAAAAATACAGAAGTGAGATTCACGGGTGAGTAAAAAAACTATTACAATGAAACTAGGTAAAAGAAACCTGAAGTGATATTCACGGGTGAGAAAAGTAACTATTAGAATGAAAGTAGGTAGAAGAAACCAGAAGTGAGATTCACGGGTGAGAAAAGACACTATTAGAATGAAACTGGGTAGAAGAAACCAGAAGTGAGATTCACGGGTGAGAAAAGAAACTATTAGAATGAAACTAGGTAGAAGAAACCAGAAGTGAGATTCACGGGTGAGAAAAGAAACTATTAGAATGAAACTGGGTAGAAGAAACCAGAAGTGAGAATCACGGGTGAGAAAAGAAACTATTAGAATGAAACTAGGTAGAAGAAACCAGAAGTGAGATTCACGGGTGAGAAAAGACACTATTAGAATGAAACTAGGTAGAAGAAACCGGAAAAGAGATTCACGGGTGAGAAAAGAAACTATTAGAATGAAACTACGTAGAAGAAACCGGAAGAGAGATTCACAGGTGAGAAAAGAAACTATTAGAATTAAACCAGGTAGATGAAACCTGGAGTGAGATTCATGGGTGAAAAAAAATACTATTAGAATGAAAATAGGGAGAAGAATCCAGAAGTGAGATTCACGGGTGAGTAAAGAAACTATTACAATGAAACTAGGTAAAAGAAACCTGAAGTGATATTCACGGGTGAGAAAAGTAACTATTAGAATGAAAGTAGGTAGAAGAAACAAGAAGTGAGATTCACGGGTGAGAAAAGACACTATTAGAATGAAACTGGGTAGAAGAAACCAGAAGTGAGATTCACGGGTGAGAAAAGAAACTATTAGAATGAAACTAGGTAGAAGAAACCAGAAGTGAGATTCACGGGTGAGAAAAGAAACTATTAGAATGAAACTGGGTAGAAGAAACCAGAAGTGAGATTCACGGGTGAGAAAAGAAACTATTAGAATGAAACTAGGTAGAAGAAACCAGAAGTGAGATTCACGGGTGAGAAAAGACACTATTAGAATGAAACTAGGTAGAAGAAACCGGAAAAGAGATTCACGGATGAGAAAAGAAACTATTAGAATGAAACTACGTAGAAGAAACCGGAAGAGAGATTCACAGGTGAGAAAAGAAACTATTAGAATGAAACCAGGTAGATGAAACCTGGAGTGAGATTCATGGGTGAAAAAAAAAACTATTAGAATGAAACTAGGTAGAAGAAATCAGAAGTGAGATTCACGGGTGAGTAAAGAAACTATTAGAATGAAACTAGGTAGAAGAAACCTGAAGTGATATTCACGGGTGAGAAAAGTAACTATTAGAATGAAAGTAGGTAGAAGAAACCAGAAGTGAGATTCACGGGTGAGAAAAGAAACTATTATAATGAAACTAGGTAGAAGAAACCGGAAGAGAGATTCACAGGTGATAAAAGAAACTATTATAATGAAAATAGGTAGAAGAAACCAGAAGTGAGATTCACGGGTGAGAAAAGAAACTATTAAAATGAAACTAGGTAGAAGAAACCAGAAGTGAGATTCAAGGATGAGAAAAGAAAATATTAGAATGAAACTAGGTAGAATAGACCGGAAGAGAGATTCACGTGTCAGAAAAGAAATTATTAGAATGAAACTAGGTAGAAGAAACTAGAATTGAGATTCACGGGTGAGAAAAGAATCTATTAGAATGAAACTAGGTAGAAGAAACCTGAAGTGAGATTCACCGGTGAGAAATGAAACTATTAGAAAGAAACCAGTTAGAAGAAACCAGAAGTGAGATTCACAGGTGAGAAAAGAAACTATTAGAATGAAACTAGGTAGAAGAAACCAGAAGTGAGATTCACGGGTGAGAAATGAATCTATTAGTATGAAAATAGGTAGAAGAAACCGTAAGAGAGCTTCACGGGGGAGAAAAGAAACTATTAGAATGAAAGTAGGTAGAAGAAACCGGAAGAGAGTTTCACGGGTGAGAAAAGAAACTATTAGAATGAAACTAGGTAGAAGAAACCAGAATTGGGATTCACGGGTGCGAAAAGAAACTATTAGAATGAAACTAGGTAGAAGAAACCAGAAATGAGATTCACGGGTGAGAAAAGAAACTATTAGAATGAAACTGGGTAGAAGAAACCAGAAGTGAGATTTACGCCTGAGAAAAGAAACTATTAGAATGAAAGTAGGTAGAAGAAAACCGAAGAGAGATTCACAGTTGAGAAAAGAAACTATTAGAATGAAACTAGGTAGAAGAATCCAGAAGTGAGATTCACGGGTGAGAAAAGAAACTATTAGAATGAAACTAGGTAGAAGAAACAGGAAGAGAGATTCACAATTGAGAAAAGAAACTATTAGAATGAAACTAGGTAGAAGAAACCAGAAGTGAGATTCACGGGTGAGAAAAGAAACTATTAGAATGAAACTAGGTAGAAGAAACCTGAAGTGAGATTCACGGGTGAGAAAAGAAACTCTTCGAATGAAACTAGGTAGAAGAAACCAGAAGTGAGATTCACGGGTGAGAAAAGATACTATTAGAATGAAACTACGTAGAAGAAACCGGAAGTGAGATTCACAGTTGAGAAAAGAAACTATTAGAATGAAACTAGGTAGAAGAAACCAGAAGTGAGATTCACCGGTGAGAAAAGTAACTATTAGAATGAAACTAGGTAGAAGAAACCACTAGTGAGATTCACCGACGAGAAAAGAAACTATTAGAATGAAACTAGGCAGAATAGACCGGAAGAGAGATTCACGTGTCAGAAAAGAAATTATTAGAATGAAACTAGGTAGAAGAAACCAGAAGTGAGATTTACGCCTGAGAAAAGAAACTATTAGAATGAAAGTAGGTAGAAGAAACCAGAAGTGAGATTCACGGGTGAGAAAAGAAACTTTTAGAATGAAACTAGGTAGAAGAAACCGGAAGAGAGATTCACAGGTGAGAAAAGAAACTATTATAATGAAAATAGGTAGAAGAAACCAGAAGTGAGATTCACAGGTGAGAAAAGAAACTATTAGAATGAAACTAGGTAGAAGAAACCAGAAGTGAGATTAACGGGTGAGAAAAGAAACTATTAGAATGAAACTAGGTAGAAGAAACCTGAAGTGAGATTCACGGGTGAGAAAAGAAACTCTTCGAATGAAACTAGGTAGAAGAAACCTGAAGTGAGATTCACGGGTGAGAAAAGAAACTATTAGAATGAAACTAGGTAGAAGAAACAAGAAGTGAGATTCACGGGTGAGAAAAGAAACTATTAGAATGAAACTAGGTAGAAGAAACCAGTAGTGAGATTTACGCCTGAGAAAAGAAACTATTAGAATGAAACTAGGTAGAAGAAACCAGAAGTGAGATTCACGGGTGAGAAAAGAAACTTTTAGAATGAAACTAGGTAGAAGAAACCGGAAGAGAGATTCAGAGTTGAGAAAAGAAACTATTAGAATGAAACTAGGTAGAAGAAAGCAGAAGTGAGATTCACCGGTGAGAAAAGTAACTATTAGAATGAAACTAGGTAGAAGAAACCACTAGTGAGATTCACCGATGAGAAAAGAAACTATTAGAATGAAACTAGGTAGAATAGACCGGAAGAGAGATTCACGTGTCAGAAAAGAAATTATTAGAATGAAACAAGGTAGAAGAAACCAGAAGTGAGATTTACGCCTGAGAAAAGAAACTATTAGAATGAAAGTAGGTAGAAGAAACCAGAAGTGAGATTCACGGGTGAGAAAAGAAATTATTAGAATGAAACTAGGTAGAAGAAACCGGAAAAGAGATTCACGGGTGAGAAAAGAAACTATTAGAATGAAAGTACGTAGAAGAAACCAGAAGTGAGATTCCCGGGTGAGAAAATATACTATTAGAATGAAACTAGGTAGAAGAAACCGGAAGAGAGATTCACAGTTGAGAAAAGAAACTATTAGAATGAAACTAGGTAGAAGAAACCAGAAGTGAGATTCACGGGTGAGAAAAGTAACTATTAGAATGAAACTAGGTAGAAGAAACGACTAGTGAGATTCAGCGATGTGAAAAGAAACTATTAGAATGAAACTAGGTAGAATAGACCGGAAGAGAGATTCACGTGTCAGAAAAGAAATTATTAGACTGAAACTAGGTAGAAGAAACCAGAAGTGAGATTTACGCCTGAGAAAAGAAACTATTGGAATGAAAGTAGGTAGAAGAAAACAGAAGTGAGATTCACGGGTGAGAAAAGAAACTTTTAGAATGAAACTAGGTAGAAGAAACCGGAAGAGAGATTCACAGGTTAGAAAAGAAACTATTAGAATGAAACTAGGTAGAAGAAACCGGAAGGGAGATTCACGGGTTAGAAAAGAACCTATTAGAATGAAACTAGGTAGAAGAAACCAGAAGTGAGATTCACGGGTGAGAAAAGAAACTGTTAGAATGAAACTAGGTAGAATAGACTGGAAGAGAGATTCACGTGTCAGAAAAGAAATTATTAGAATGAAACTAGGTAGAATAAACCAGAAGTGAGATTCACGGGTGAGAAAAGAATCTATTAGAATGAAACTAGTTAGAAGAAACCAGAAGTGAGATTCACGGGTGAGAAAAGAAACTATTAGAATGAAACTAGGTAGAAGAAACCAGAAGTGAGATTCACGGGTGAGAAAAGAAACTTTTAGAATGAAACTAGGTAGAAGAAACCAGAAGTGAGATTCACGGATGAGAAAAGAATCTATTAGAATGAAACTAGGTAGAAGAAACCAGAAGTGAGATTCACGGGTGAGAAAAGAAACTTTTAGAATGCAACTAGGTAGAAGAAACCAGAAATGAGATTCACGGGTGAGAAAAGAAACTATTAGAATGCAACCAGGTAGATGAAACCTGAAGTGAGATTCACGAGTGAAAAAAGAAACTATTAGAATGAAACTAGGTAGAAGAAACCCGAAGTGAGATTCACGGGTGAGAAAAGAAACTATTAGAATGAAACTAGGTAGAAGATACCTGAAGTGATATTCACGGGTGAGAAAAGAAACTGTTAGAATGAAACTAGGTAGAAGAAACCAGAAGTGAGATTCACGGGTGCGAAAAGAAACTATTAAAATGAAACTAGGTAGGAGAACCCAGAATTGGGATTCACGGGTGAGAAAAGAAACTATTAGAATGAAACTAGGTAGAAGAAACCGGAAGTGAGATTCACGGTTGAGAAAAGAAACTATTAGTATAAAATTTGTAGAAGAAACCGGAAGAGTGATTCACGTGTGAGAAAAGAAACTATTAGAATGAAACTAGGTAGAATAGACCGGAAGAGAGATTCAAGTGTCAGAAAAAGAAATTATTAGAATATAAACTAGGTAGAAGAAACGAGAAGGGATATTCACGGGTGAGAAAAGAAACTATTAGAATGAAAGCAGGTAGAAGAAACCTGAAGTGTGATACACGGGTGAGAAATGAAACTATTAGAATTAAACCAGGTAGAAGAAACCAGAAGTAAGATTCACAGGTGAGAAAAGAAACTATTATAATGAAACTAGGTAGAAGAAACCAGAAGTGAGATTCACGGGTGAGAAAAGAAACTATTAGAATGAAACAAGGTAGAAGAAACCGGAAGAGAGCTTCACGGTTGAGAAAAGAAACTATTAGGATAAAATTTGTAGAAGAAACCGGAACAGAGATTCACGTGTGAGAAAAGAAACTATTAGAATGAAACAAGGTAGAAGAAACCAGAAGTGAGATTCAGGGGTGAGAAAAGAATCTATCATAATGAAACTAGGTAGAAGAAACCAGAAGTGAGATTCACGGATGAGAAAAGAAACTATTAGAATGAAACTAGGTAGGATAAACCAGAAATGAGATTCACCGGTGAGAAAAGAAACTATTATAATGAAACTAGGTAGAAGAAAACAGACGTGAGATTCACGAGTGAGAAAAGAAACTATTAGAATGAAACTAGGCAGAAGAAACCAGAAGTGAGATTCACGGATGAGAAAGGAAACTATTAGAATGAAACTAGGTAGAAGAAACCTGAAGTAAGATTCACGGGTGAGAAAAGAAACTATTCGAATGAGACTAAGTAGAAGAAAACAGAAGTGAGATCCACGGGTGAGAAAAGATACTATTAGAATGAAACTAGGTAGAAGAAACCGGAAGAGAGATTCACAGGTGAGAAAAGACTCTATTAGAATGAAACTAGGTAGAAGAAACCAGAAGTGAGATTCACGGGTGAGTAAAGAAACTATTAGAATGAAACTAGGTAGAAGAAACCACTAGTGAGATTCACGCATGAGAAAAGAAACTATTAGAATGAAACTAGGTAGAATAGACCGGAAGAGAGATTCACGTGTCAGAAAAGACATTATTAGAATGAAACAAGGTAGAAGAAACCAGAAGTGAGATTTACGCCTGAGAAAAGAAACTATTAGAATGAAAGTAGGTAGAAGAAACCAGAAGTGAGATTCACGGGTGAGAAAAGAAATTATTAGAATGAAACTAGGTAGAAGAAACCGGAAAAGAGATTCACGGGTGAGAAAAGAAACTATTAGAATGAAAGTACGTAGAAGAAACCAGAAGTGAGATTCCCGGGTGAGAAAATATACTATTAGAATGAAACTAGGTAGAAGAAACCGGAAGAGAGATTCACAGTTGAGAAAAGAAACTATTAGAATGAAACTAGGTAGAAGAAACCAGAAGTGAGATTCACGGGTGAGAAAAGTAACTATTAGAATGAAACTAGGTAGAAGAAACGACTAGTGAGATTCAGCGATGAGAAAAGAAACTATTAGAATGAAACTAGGTAGAATAGACCGGAAGAGAGATTCACGTGTCAGAAAAGAAATTATTAGACTGAAACTAGGTAGAAGAAACCAGAAGTGAGATTTACGCCTGAGATAAGAAACTATTGGAATGAAAGTAGGTAGAAGAAAACAGAAGTGAGATTCACGGGTGAGAAAAGAAACTTTTAGAATGAAACTAGGTAGAAGAAACCGGAAGTGAGATTCACGGGTGCGAAAAGAAACTATTAAAATGAAACTAGGTAGGAGAACCCAGAATTGGGATTCACGGGTGAGAAAAGAAACTATTAGAATGAAACTAGGTAGAAGAAACCGGAAGTGAGATTCACGGTTGAGAAAAGAAACTATTAGTATAAAATTTGTAGAAGAAACCGGAAGAGTGATTCACGTGTGAGAAAAGAAACTATTAGAATGAAACTAGGTAGAATAGACCGGAAGAGAGATTCAAGTGTCAGAAAAAGAAATTATTAGAATATAAACTAGGTAGAAGAAACCAGAAGGGATATTCACGGGTGAGAAAAGAAACTATTAGAATGAAAGCAGGTAGAAGAAACCTGAAGTGTGATACACGGGTGAGAAATGAAACTATTAGAATTAAACCAGGTAGAAGAAACCAGAAGTAAGATTCACAGGTGAGAAAAGAAACTATTATAATGAAACTAGGTAGAAGAAACCAGAAGTGAGATTCACGGGTGAGAAAAGAAACTATTAGAATGAAACAAGGTAGAAGAAACCGGAAGAGAGCTTCACGGTTGAGAAAAGAAACTATTAGGATAAAATTTGTAGAAGAAACCGGAAGAGAGATTCACGTGTGAGAAAAGAAACTATTAGAATGAAACAAGGTAGAAGAAACCAGAAGTGAGATTCAGGGGTGAGAAAAGAATCTATCATAATGAAACTAGGTAGAAGAAACCAGAAGTGAGATTCACAGATGAGAAAAGAAACTATTAGAATGAAACTAGGTAGGATAAACCAGAAATGAGATTCACCGGTGAGAAAAGAAACTATTATAATGAAACTAGGTAGAAGAAAACAGACGTGGGATTCACGAGTGAGAAAAGAAACTATTAGAATGAAACTAGGTAGAAGAAACCAGAAGTGAGATTCACGGATGAGAAAGGAAACTATTAGAATGAAACTAGGTAGAAGAAACCTGAAGTAAGATTCACGGGTGAGAAAAGAAACTATTCGAATGAGACTAAGTAGAAGAAAACAGAAGTGAGATTCACGGGTGAGAAAAGATACTATTAGAATGAAACTAGGTAGAAGAAACCGGAAGAGAGATTCACAGGTGAGAAAAGACACTATTAGAATGAAACTAAGTAGAAGAAACCAGAAGTGAGATTCACGGGTGAGTAAAGAAACTATTAGAATGAAACTAGGTAGAAGAAACCACTAGTGAGATTCACGCATGAGAAAAGAAACTATTAGAATGAAACTAGGTAGAATAGACCGGAAGAGAGATTCACGTGTCAGAAAAGAAATTATTAGAATGAAACTAGGTAGAAGAAACCAGAATGAGATTTACGCCTGAGAAAAGAAACTATTAGAATGAAAGTAGGTAGAAGAAACCAGAAGTGAGATTCACGGGTGAGAAAAGAAATTATTAGAATGAAACTAGGTAGAAGAAACCGGAAGAGAGATTCACGGGTGAGAAAAGAAACTATTAGAATGAAACTAGGTAGAAGAAACCAGAAGTGAGATTCCCGGGTGAGAAAATATACTATTAGAATGAAACTAGGTAGAAGAAACCGGAAGAGAGATTCACAGTTGAGAAAAGAAACTATTAGAATGAAACTAGGTAGAAGAAACCAGAAGTGAGATTCACGGGTGAGAAAAGAAACTATTAGAACGAAACTAGGTAGAAGAAACCAGAAGTGAGATTCACGGGTGAGAAATGAATCTATTAGAATGAAACTAGGTAGAGGAAACCGTAAGAGAGCTTCACGGGTGAGAAAAGAAACTATTAGAATGAAACTAGGTAGAAGAAACCGGAAGAGAGATTCACGGGTGAGAAAAGAAACTATTAGAATGAAACTAGGTAGAAGAAACCCGAAGTGAGATTCACGGGTGAGAAAAGAAACTATTAGAATGAAACTAGGTAGAAGAAACCAGAAGTGAGATTCACGGGTGCGAAAAGAAACTATTAAAATGAAACTAGGTAGGAGAAACCAGAATTGGGATTCACGGGTGAGAAAAGAAACTATTAGAACGAAACTAGGTAGAAGAAACCAGAAGTGAGATTCACGGGTGAGAAAAGACACTATTAGAATGAAACTAGGTAGAAGAAACCGGAAAAGAGATTCACGGATGAGAAAAGAAACTATTAGAATGAAACTAGGTAGAAGAAACCAGAAGTGAGATTCACGGGTGAGAAAAGAAACTATTAGAATGAAACCAGGTAGATGAAACCTGGAGTGAGATTCACGGGTGAGAAATGAATCTATTAGGATGAAACTAGCTAGAAGAAACCGGAAGTGAGATTCAAGTATGAGAAAAGAAACTATTAGAATGAAACCAGGTAGATGAAACCTGGAGTGAGATTCACGGGTGAAAAAAAAAAACTATTAGGATGAAACTAGGTAGAAGAAACCAGAAGTGACATTCACGGGTGAGTAAAGAAACTATTAAAATGAAACTAGGTAGAAGAAACCTGAAGTGATATTCACGGGTGAGAAAAGAAACTATTAGAATGAAACTAGGTAGAAAAAACCAGAAGTGAGATTCACTGGTCAGAAAAGAAACTATTAGAATGAAACTAGGTAGAAGAAACCGGAAGAGAGATTCACAGGTGAGAAAAGAAACTATTAGAATGAAAATAGGTAGAAGAAACCAGAAGTGAGATTCAGGGGTGAGAAAAGCATCTATCATAATGAAACTAGGTAGAAGAAACCAGAAGTGGGATTCACGGATGAAAAAAGAAACTATTAGAATGAAACTAGGTAGGATAAACCAGAAATGAGATTCACCGGTGAGAAAAGAAACTATTATAATGAAACTAGGTAGAAGAAAACAGACGTGAGATTCACGAGTGAGAAAAGAAACTATAAGAATGAAACTAGGCAGAAGAAACCAGAAGTGAGATTCACGGATGAGAAAGGAAACTATTAGAATGAATCTAGGTAGAAGAAACCAGAAGTGAGATTCACGGGTGAGAAAAGAAACTATTAGAATGAAACTAGGTAGAAGAAACCAGAAGTGATATTCACGGGTGAGAAAAGAAACTATTAGAATGAAACTAGGTAGAAGAAACCTGAAGTGAGATTCACGGGTGAGAAAAGAAACTATTCGAATGAGACTAAGAAAACAGAAGTGAGATTCACGGGTGAGAAAAGATACTATTAGAATGAAACTAGGTAGAAGAAACCGGAAGAGAGGTTCACAGGTGAGAAAAGAAACTATTAGAATGAAACTAGGTAGAAGAAACCAGAAGTGAGATTCACGGGTGAGTAAAGAAACTATTAGAATGAAACTAGGTAGAAGAAACCACTAGTGAGATTCACGGATGAGAAAAGAAACTATTAGAATGAAACTAGGTAGAATAGACCGGAAGAGAGATTCACGTGTCAGAAAAGAAATTATTAGAATGAAACTAGGTAGAAGAAACCAGAATGAGATTTACGCCTGAGAAAAGAAACTATTAGAATGAAAGTAGGTAGAAGAAACCAGAAGTGAGATTCACGGGTGAGAAAAGAAACTTTTAGAATGAAACGAGGTAGAAGAAACCGGAAGAGAGATTCACAGGTGAGAAAAGAAACTATTAGAATGAAACTAGGTAGAAGAAACCAGAAGTGAGATTCACGGGTGAGAAAAGAAACTATTAGAATGAAACTAGGTAGAAGAAACCAGAAGTGCGATTCACGGGTGAGAAAAGAAACTATTAGAATGAAACTAGGTAGAAGAAACCAGAAGGGAGATTCACTGGTGAGAAAAGAAACTATTAGAATGAAACTAGGTAGAAGAAACCAGAAGTGCGATTCACGGGTGAGAAAATAAACTATTAGACTGAAACTAGGTAGAAGAATCCAGAAGTGCGATTCACGGGTGAGAAAAGAAACTACTAGAATGAAACTAGGTAGAAGAAAGCAGAAGTGAGATTCACGGATGAGAAAGGAAACTATTAGAATGAATCTAGGTAGAAGAAACCAGAAGTGAGATTCTGATATATGTATTAGTTAAATGCAAGAATTTAAATCATCAATTTCCTTTACCGAAAATCATAAAATAAAAAAATGTGATAAAACTATGGCGGTTGATTAGAATATCTTTTAACTGCTTTTATAAATAAAATATATTTAAAAAAAAAATTTGTTATGAATTTTTACAAGAATTATTTGCATTTTTTAAAAATTTTAATTCGAACAATGTATTATGATTTAAGTTTTTTCTTTTAAAATTCTGTATTAATTTCAGCCTTTTAGATGATACTATTATTAAGTGAAATATATATATATAAATATAAATAAATATATATATATATGTATAATTATTTATATATTATATGCGCGGTACTTATTAGAAACATTGTCTGACGATCGCTAAAGCGTGAAACCCAGGGTCACAAGCTCACATCTATCCAACCATATATATATATATATATATATATATATATATATATATATATATATATATATATATATATATATATATATCGCTGATTGAGCACTATGGAGAAAGGGAAATTTTAAAAGCTGCTGCTCCTGCTTAACTCATATCTCTTCGTCAGAATTGAGCAGCCTGGCGGTCGGTCTAGCGTTTATATAATACGTTGAATGATTCCCTTTCTCTGTCGTGCGCCGATAGGTTAGGGGTAGAGTCTTTGACTGATGGCCTATTGGTCGAGTTTCGATCTCGGCTGGAAGCAATCGGATTCCCTAGCCACATTGATGAGCCGTGTAAAAGGGTGTGTATATATATATATATATATGTGTGTGAAAAATTGAAAAACGTTTTTGTGACGCGTTTTAGCCGTCAGTATGTCATCGGATTGGGCTTTGTTGATGTTGTCACGTCTACACATGTGCGCGAAACGAGTGACGCTGGAAGTTTAAAAGTTTTTGAAAGAATATTTATTTCACACTAGCCAAATTCATCTATAATCTTTATGTTTTTCTTTCTCTCTCCATCACCTTTTCCCTTGACAGAGCCCACATCGTGACAACAGAAAATCTGCCAAGGATGGCGATATATTGTAAGAGCCTGGACACCGATTTGCTTATTTCTGTAAGGCTTGCATTCATTCCTAAACACTGACAATCCATTTGTAGCACAATTCTATTGCAAATATTTTTCCATTACACACACACACACACACACACACACATCAATTTTAATTTCATTTTTCATTTCATTTTTGGAAGTGCTATCTGATGATCCGGCGTCCTTTAAAAGGGCTCTGGTGAAATAAATTATTGTAATTGTACCTTAAAGTGGTCAGTTTTTCTTTAATACATACATACATATATATATATATATATATATATATATATATATATATAAATATAATCTTTTAATGATCTTTTTACCTTCTAGTAGCAGCATAGCTCATGAAAATCTCTATTTTGCTAAGTCTGCTGCTAGGAAAAGTGATGCATTGTGTGCGGAAACTATCTTTTTGTGTCCTGTCCCTTAAAAACATTAGTGATCATATCCCGCACACAATTTCCTCTCCTTTGTAAATTATGCCTTTTTGTTGTCCCTCGTAAATCCTGTCCTGTCACCCATACGCTCGAGCTCACGAGGTATGTTAGGCGTTGTTTTCCTCTGTCCCTCTTGACTTCAAACTGTCCTGCATCAAATTTTCCAAACACTCTTTCTCATAAATGGCCCTAGAAATGTCAACTGTTTCTAGTTTTAACTATAAGTGTCCCATTTGTTTAGCTTTTGAAATGTATCTTTCGTCATCCCCAATGTGCCTTCGAATTTCAGTGTCGCACTTTCTGTCCTCTGTTAAAACACTTCCCAGATGTTTAAATTTTGTACTTGTTTGATTTTTGGTTTCCCCAACTTGCAATTTGGGTGTTGGGCTGTTCCTTTTTGCTAACAACCATGCATTCTGTCTTGCAATTAAGTCCTTTCTTCTCGCTTTTCTCCATTACCTTCTGTCGGAGTTCTTTTAGTTTTCTTTCCGTCTCTGCTATCAACACTATATCATCTGCATATGTGGTTAAGAACGTGGCCGCTAATAATAAATCCTGTCAGGACTTCTAATTCTCTCATAATCGCTTCACTGCATAAGTGAAATGATTCTGAGTGAATTAAAATTATCAATGTTCGAGATATATATATATATATATATATATATATATATATATATATTAATTTCAATAAAGGTGCAATTAATTTATAAATTCATGAATCATTCATACAAGAAACAAATACAGAGGTTAATGATTTAATTGGCGAGAATCCATTGTCGCAAACAATTCAAATAAGATACATAAACCCCGAACCTGTATATGAATGATATGAGACCTCGTTTATAAATTTCAGTTGCATAAGGTCTTTTTTATTTTTACAACCTTTCGTCTGTTCCTACAGACATCCTCAGTAATAAGAGGACAACGAAAATAGAGATATAATCCGAAAAAATACTATGAGAAATGCGTTATTGTTTTGGAACGTGCATTTCTCATAGCATTTTTTCGGATTATATCTCTATTTTCGTTGTCCTCTTATTACTGAGAGTAAAAACAAGAACAAAATCTATTTCCATGCCTGAGGATGTCTGTAGGAACAGACGAAGGCTTATAAAAATAAAAAGACCTTATGCAACTGAAATTTATAAACGAGGATCATATCATTCATGTTCAGGTTCGGGGTTTATGTATCTTATTTGAATTGTTTGCGAAGATGGATTCTCGCCAATTAAATCATTAACCTCTGTATTTGTTTTTTGTGTGAATGATTCATGAATTTATATATATATATATATATATATATATATATATATATATATATATATATATATATATAGGTAACACCACGAAATCGCTAAAAAAGAGCATAGCATGATGAAAAAGACGCCAAACTTGACGAAAACAAAATTTTATCGTTTAAATATTCATATTATTATTAAGAGGAAAGAGCAAAGAGCAAATCGAAAATCTTGCAAAAATAAAAATAATTGTCGGATTTTAATGAAACTTTCAGAAACTATTCACAAATGATCAAAATTATTATAAATATTTTTTTTTATTAAAATCATAGCAGAAATATTTTTTTTATATTATTACCACCCCCATAACTAATTTTATGAAAACGCTAGAAATACGATCTCATTGGGTTTATTGATTACAATATTTAAAAGCACAAGGCTTTGAGGAATGCAAATTATTTTTTTTTAGTTTTTAATTTGACCCCCCCCCACGTAAAAATCACCTCTGAATTGTAACATACAAAACTCCATAAAACTGTTGCACCCGATATATATATATATATATATATATATATATATATATATATATATATATGTATGTATATATATATATATATATATATATATATGTATATATATATATATATATATATATATATATATATATATATATATATATATATATATGAAAATTTCCAGTATTTAACCAGTATTTTGCTTTGATAAAGTCCACATTGGACGAAACGCGTCAGCAATTACTAGTTTTCCTATTGTCATTTTTATTCAATATATATATATATATATATATATATATATATATATATATATATATATATATATTGGCCCGTTGAGTGCTGGTCGGGTTCACTAATTGGAGGGCTAAGCCGTTGTGCTTGGCGCTGGAGTCGAAGACCATCCTGATTTTTCCGTTTTTCTTTTAGTGGGTGAGATACACAGAAGATGGACAAATGCCACCATTCTTCTCCCATTCCAGGTGGAGGGGCTGTTTCAGTGTGACTATTTGTGAACAACCCTTCCATGAACGAGAGGAAGTGTCTTTGCATTTCTGCTGCCCCTATCGAGGCTACGTCTGAGCGAAGAAAGTCATCTTTCCGCCAGTACTCTATTGTGTGAGAGAAGCCTTCTAGGAGATTTGAAGGGTAATGAGGCACCCCAAATATTATTTTCGTTTTCCTTACATAGTTCCATGATATTAAGGAAATTAATGTCCTCGATGGAAAGCGTTTCCTGCTCATCCTCCTTAATCTGTTGGAACATGCTTCGCTCTAAATGATCTTCTACCTCGTAACAGTATGTCTTGCTATTCCAGTCGGTAACACCATAGCTCTCTTTGATTTGGAAGGTGCTCGGATACGGTTCATAAAGGGCAGGGCGTCCTCCATCGGAGATATAGATGTGAAGTATGTTTACTGTGGGTAGTTTGTAGATCTTTCCTAACCAGACGTCACCTACTATCACCCATCTTAGGTTGAGTTTCTTGGTATATGAAGCGTTGTGGGGGCTGTTGATCTAACACCTTGTGGATTCCGAGTATATCGCTTCCCCGAAGAAGCATTATTGGCGTTTCGGGCTGCAATGTTGGGATGAGGTGAGCTATTGTTTTTAAGTGATGATGGTGAAGGGCCAACTCGGGAGTTGGAATACCGGACCTATCGTCAGGTATTTCATTACATTCGATTCAAGCCGATCCCGTATTCTTTGAAGACCTTTTTCTGGGTTGTCCGGATTGACGGACCTAATTCGTTTGGCTTATATTTCTGACTCTTTACTGAGCCATTTTATGAGAAGGTCCATTTCCTCCTTGTGCGCGAGGCCAAGGTTTCTCGTGGCACTCTGGAAGGAATGCTTCCACGCTCGGTAATACTCTGGCTTGTCATTAAACTTAGGTAATCCGGTGGTGACGAGCTCGCGTCGCGTGAATTACCTCACGAGATCTGACAGAGTTGGGGGGCGTTCTGTCTGGCATCACAAGGATAGAATCAGGTAGTTTGGTACCTCTGACGTATGGATTGGGTGAGTGATAACTGATCACCGGAGGCGTGTTGTCGAGTTTGCCTGGGTTCCCTAATCCGAGGGAAGAAGATCGATCCTCGTGTTTTAGCTGTCTCCAAGTCTCCATGATCAATTTCTCTATCAAAAGCGACTCGGGGTCGAGCACTTGTGCCTAGGACTGACGTTCTTGATCAGCCAAGTATTCCCTTATGCGTCGACCGGGGTTATGGCTGGCTGGTGTTGAGTCAAATCTTGGGTGGTCGTAGCTGAGCCTTTCATTTAGGTTGTCAGAGGCTGCTTTGAGAACACGGCCGTTTCCTTCTTCAGCCTTCCTCGTTTCCATTTTTGTTCTGTATTCCTCCTCGATGGACGTAATAATGCTCGCCTTGGCTGTCTCAGCCTTTGTTTTGGCAGGAGCGTCGTCGGCGGCCGCTCTGGACGAAGACCTGGAGTAGTAGGAGGCATGAGACCTCGATCGGTAGGAAGAATTACCTGCCGTAGTCTAAAAAGGAAGATGTGTAATTAGTGGGGATGTTGAGATACAGATATTAGGTTTGTGCAAAAATAATGACGTAATAATGTTGTTTTTTGACGTTAAAAATACGTCAAAAAACGACATTATTACATCATTATTTTTGCACCAACCTAATACATAACTATAAAAATGTTAAAAAAAATTAAAAGATAACAGCTAAAATCAAAAACATAATAATTAAAATATATAATACATAAATTAATCTCAATCTAAATAATAATTACATTATTAAAAAGAAATTCAACATTATATATATATATATATATATATATATATATATATATATATACACCCAAGTATTTTTAAAAGTGCATTTTTAAGGCATTTTTTTTCATTTGCACTTGCCGTATAAATTCACTAAAATATTAGGTTGGTGCAAAAATAATGACGTAATAATGTCGTTTTTTGACGTTAACGTCAAAAAACGACATTATTACGTCATTATTTTTGCACCAACCTAATACCTTCGTTAAGCGAATTGTAGGAATACTGCTTTTTTTTTCGTATGTTCTATCCTTAATTTGGATTGAATGTTAATCCCTGTTTGCGGTAAAGCCGTTACACTTTTAGGAACTATATGTACGCTGTTGTAGTTGTCATTTTTTTTTCACGGTAACTCGTAGTTTTCTAGTAGTTGGCGCAGACCGCGTAAATCCGAGAGATATGAAGACGTCGTTTTATTGTATTGTCTCCGGACATGCGTCCATTTTGGGAAACGTTTGCATGTCTCTAACAGTCAGTTAAACACCATTCGGCAACTAAAACTCTGAAGCAAAGTTCGGGCTCATCTACAGGTTTATTAATCACCAAAAAGTGTAAAACTGAAAAAAGAATAAAATAAAAAAGTTCAACAAAATGTAAACAAAATATAAAAAAAACAGGGAATCGTTAGCAGGGGCTGGATTCTAATATAGCTTCTAGAGCCGAAGACTTACTTAACTGAAGGCTCGTTCATAGAAAACACACA
>OZ010603.1:71081626-71226626 GCA_963932145.1 Acanthosepion lycidas | reverse complement strand
TATGTTTATACGTTCTTTTTGTATTATATATATATATATATATATATATATATATATATATATATACATATATATACATGCATATATATATATACGCATATATATACACGCATATATATATATATATGCATGTGTGTGTATATATATACACGCACATATATACAAGCATATATATATATGTATATATATACAGGCACACATTCATATATATATATATATATATATATATATATATATATATATATTATATATATATATATATATATATATATATATATATTTATATATATATATATATATGAAATGAACAAAGTCCGACAATTATTTGTTTTAAGACATTTTTTACGTTTATACGTTCTTTTATAGATGTTTAAGTAAATGTTCTGTTTATAATAATATTATAATAATATTTATGAAAAGTACGTATATATATATATATATATATATATATATATATACGAAGAAATATAGTATTAAGTATGTGCTATATTTATGGGATAATCAGATAGAACGTATGGAAACATAAAAGTTAACATTGAAGTCAACACTCATATTCTGATAGAATAATAAAGTTTCTGATAGACTCATTGAATGGATTCCTGGTAAACCATCTCTTAAAGAAGTACAAAAAAGTTGTACTCACAGGTACAGTTAGCACATTACAAAGAGCTTTATCAACTTGCCTCCGGGGTAAGTAAACTTGCCTCCGGGGTAAGTAACAGTCTAACTCTCTTTCGGGTGGAGAGGAAACCAGACGAGGTTCCGTCGAAGGGCAGTGTCTCGTTCGGGGTGGTTGACTGAACCCGTTTATGCCGGTTCAAAGAGGGAATATTTTTGGCCGAGCCTACGGGCTCGGAAATCCCACGTTAAACCCGGCCTTGTGCCATATGTAACCCTCGTGGGTGGGGGGCTAAATATTACAAAGAGCTTCATCTATGTAAAATGTATGCGATTTTGTTTATTTTTCTCTATTTTTGTAAAAATAATCAGTAGAAAATGTCATGAAGTCATTTCTAACCTTAGGTCTCTGGTTGGGACCCGGAAGGAAATGTGTATACAACAGAAATCAAAGGAAATAATAATAATAATAATAATAATAATAATAATAATAATAATAATAATAAAATCCGTGCCCTTCAATGGTTACGTAATGCAGCGTTAGAAACTGAAGCTGAAGGTTTTATTCTTGCTGCACAGGACCAATGCTTGCCAATTAGAAATTATCAAGTACACATACTGAAAAAATGTGTTGACCCCAAATGCAGATTCTGTGGTAAATAACCTGAAATAATCGGCCACCTTGTAACAGGTTGCACAATATTAGCACCCACTGAATATAAAATCCGGCATGATAGAGTGGGCCAATATCTGCACTTGAAAATATGCAACTTTTATGGGAAGGAAACTGCAAGAAACTGGTATGTACATCACCCAGACCAGGTTACGGAGATAGGACCTGTAATAATTTCATAAGACTTTACAATACATACTGACAGAACAAAATAACAGAATGTGCTTTCTTATTGACATCGCTGTCTCTGTAGATTTTAAATTATCTTTGAAGATCTTAAAAAAAAAAAAAAATAACCCAAAAAACTCCCAAAATACAAGGATCTTGAAGTGGAGATCTCAGAAAATGTGGCACAGGAGGACATCAATAATTACAGTTGTAGTTGGAGCCCTCGCATTAATTAGACAAGGTTTCGATAGGCTCATTGAAGTGATTCCTGCTAGCCCATGGCTTAAAGAAATACACCCCCACCCCCACCCCCAAAAAACATTCTTACAAGTACAGTTCACACATTACAAAGAGATTTATGTATGTAAATTGTGTGTGATCTTACTTTTTTGTCTTAGGTCTCTGGTTCGGACCCAAAAGGAAATGTGTATACAGCAAAAGTCAAAGGAAATAATAATAATAATAATAATAATAATAATAATAATAATAATAATAATAATAATATCGGAGAAGTCAAAAAGAGAGGATACAGATATAGAAAAGAAGCATTTTAAATTAGTGCTTTCAAAAGTTAACAAAACATATATCTTACATATTATTAGGTTGGTGCAAAAATAATAACGTAATAATGTCGTTTTTTGACGTTAAAAATACGTCAAAAAACGACATTATTACGTCATTATTTTTGCACCAACCTAATAAAACGCTTTCAAAGTAGAATTGACTATGGTCAGTTATTAAGGCTTTCGGTGGATTTGGCGTCATTTAAAGAGGAGGGGATAGAGGTGTCTCTTAGATTATATTATTTTTCAGAATAAACAACCTATTTCCCTGCCACGGTGGGGATGGGAGGTCAATCATCAAACCTTATAATAATTCTCAATGTGTATTTATTTATATATTTGCTGTCCCCATCCATAGGGGGAAAGGGAGGTAAATCAAATTAAGTTAGTAAATTTATGAATGATTGCTTTCCTTAGACGTTTTGATAATCTATACAAATAAAATTTTTGTCTGCATTTAGACAAAATTAGTTTCCGAGAAGAATGAGTCATTAAGGCAATCAACCCCTACGTTTCTTAGACTGCAGTCACTTTTGTTCAAACTTTTCATGTGAGGCACTCAGATATCTTTGTCTGTTAAGCGATCGTCTTGCTTCAACTTGGATTTGAAATAGGCTTTGTTGTCGCCGTCTTTGTGGTTCTGTTGCTAACGTAAGATATTCAGCAAAAAGCTGTTTATATAATATCAGGAGTAATGGACAAATTATAAACACCATTGGGTGTCTAATAAATATAAAGTGAACGGATTAATTAAACGTTTCACTGACCTCGATTTTAGTTGTGTTTTTTTTTATCCCCGTTTTCTTGTTTCAAAACTTTTGTTTCCCAATACGTAGGATAGTCAGATAAAGATATGCTTATTAAGTTAAATTTGCAGTCAAGTATAAGAACAAACTTGACCACAGTGGCAATGAGAGGGTATCATTGGACGCAGGGCTTCCTAGACTGAAGTCATCGGTTAGGGTTAGGGTTAGAGGGTTCCGCCGCTGTAAACAATAGCCATGTATGTGTGACCAAGACGAGCCTTCAAGTTGAAGGACATCCAGCTTCCCAAGACACGTTATGCATGAATGATCATCTCTTCGTCTTTCAACCCATACATGTGGATGGAACTGATGAGATACTCAGCTGCGTAGCAACCCTCCACTGATGATGATGAAGTGCTCTACACGAAGGCCCTTATGCCATACTAAGTTATATTTAGCAAATAAACGTAGGTAGACACTGAAAAAACATGTAATAGAAAAAAATCAAATTCAAACCAACATAAAAAAAATAAACCAAATTAAAATAGTCTTGGCCTAGAGTTTGATGAAAGAAAAAAGTGTAAGCGCATAGATGGGGCACTCAGTGAGAATCGAACACGCTACTAATGGTCAAGCAAGTTAGCTCGCTAACCATGATCAAATGCCGAGGTGTCTGAGCATTAAGTGCAGTTGATGCCGTGGCAAAAAGATTGAATTTGATTTGAAACAAAAGCAGTAATATCATTAGACACGTAATAGCGTGACCTTTGACCCCTGGCAATTTCCGGAGGAAATTGAGAAGCAAAGGATGAATAAACTATTGGGAAAATGAGATTTTGTGCCATTTGCGTTTTCAGAGACACGAGATAAAACAAATACACATTATATGCACACCTATATCTCTCTATACCTACCTATCTCCATATATATATATATATATATATATATATATATATATAGAGAGAGAGAGAGAGAGAGAGCGTGAGAGAGAGAGAAAGAGAGAGAAAGAGAGAGTGAGAGAGAGAAAGATATATATATATATATATGTATATAATTTTAGCGCTGTTATTTTACATCAAGCAGTTTTATTGCCATCAGCACTCATTGCGCCCTAATTTCTATCTATACCTCTCCCTTTCTATTTCTCATTCTCTCTCTCTCTCTCAATCTCTCTCTCACTATATATATATATATATATATATATATATATATATATATATATATATATTCCGTCAGATTGTCTCGCTCCCTCATCTAATATCTAATACTCCCATCACTCTCTCACTCACTATATATTCATCTCTTTCTTTTTCTCTCTCTCTCTCTCTCTGTGTCTATTGTAGCCTTTTCAGATTTATCTATATCTAGAGATCGAGAGAGAGATAGAGATAGAGATAGAGAGAGAGAGAGAAAGTTAAGGAGGAACACACACACGCATATATATATATATATATATATATATATATATATATATATGAAGAAATATAGTCTTAAGGTGTGCTATATTTAAGGGATGAAGTACTCAATATGAGAGAGCGTATGTAAATATAAAAGTGAACATAGAAGTCAACACTCAGAGGCGACAGTCTGTTTCATGCTAGATGCAATGGCCAGGTGGCCTGACGATTGCGTATAGCATGAAACAGACTGTCGCCTCTGAGTGTTGACCGTTATGTTCATTTTGTATATATATATATATATATATATATATATATATATATATATAATAAAAAGGCTTAAACACTAATATTCCATGGTCATAATTTATTCCATTGGAATCGTAAATACGATCCAATTCATCAGACCTACAAATTCAAAAAGAAAACAGTTGGTTCAACCCACCATATTGCAAGCTCTCTAACATTGATATAGGAGTTTTTTTTCTGAAATTAATTGATAAACATTTTCACAGTAAACATCCATTACGTAAAATTTTCAATAGGAAGACTCTGAAAATGAGTTACTCATGCGTTAGAAATATGGAGAAAATCATATCTTCCCATAATTGCAGAATACTTAGAAACTTCCATTGTAATGTAACTCAATCGAGTAACCCTACCTGCAATTGTAGGAATAAAGATCATTGTCCAATCGGGGGTAAATGTAACTATAAAAATGTAATATACGAGGCAACAATCTTTCCCGAGGAAAATATAAACGAGAAAAAAAGATATATAGGTATATCCGCCGGTGATTAGAAGCAGCGTCAATACAACCATAGACACTCTTTTAGATATAGATGCCTCAGAAGTCAAACTTCCTTATCCAAACACTACTGGGATCTGGTGGATAAGGGGTTAACCCCATTTTTGAAATGGAGATACCTATCAAGAGCCAAAACACCTAATAACTTCCGCGATCGGTGTGATCTGTGCTTGGCGGAAAAAATTTTTATTATCAAAGATAAGAATCAAGATGAACTGTTGAATCTTCGTAATGAGATCTTTCTAAATGTAGACATAAGAAAAGATTCAAAACATAAACACCGTTTTGTAACTTTCTGTCACTTATGTCAGTTCCATCTTGGTTCAAAGCATCGGGCATGACATTTTAACGGAATGACTATTATGTTTATTTTGTTTATCTCTATATAGATCATTGTGTATGTTTTTGTGATGCGCTATGTGTATTTTTTTTACCCCCAAATTGTTGAAATTTTACTTATTTAGTTCTTAAATTCTAATTTATATGTATGTATATGTACGTATATGTATGTATGTGGGTATATGTGTGTGTATATATATATATATATATATATATATATATATATATATATATATATATATATATGTGTATATGCATGTATGTGTGTATGTGTATGTATATATGTATGTATGTATGTACTTGGCTACGTGTATATATAGGTATATATTTAGGTGTGTGTGTATTGGTATATGTATGTATATGTATGGATGTATGTGTATATGCATGCGTATGTGTGTATATGTATATATTCATGTATACGTATATGGATGTAGGTATATGTAGATGGATATATATGCAGGGATGTGTGTATATATATATATATATATATATATATATATATATATGGGTGTGTGCGTATGTTTTGGTATATATGTACCCATATATATGTATATATATATATATATATATGTATGTGTATATATATGTGTGTATGTGGGTATATATGTGCGTGTATATGTGTATGTATGTATAGCTAGACGGATAGATACAGGGATACATTGTTTTTTTGTTTAATTGTATAGAAATGTAAGGTTTTAGGTATATATGTTTATGCGCATGTATGCGTATGTTCATATGTACATGTGTGGGTAAATGTGTAAGGAGTGGATGCGTATGGATGTAGGTGTGTATATGTAGGTATGTGTGTGTGCATTTTTGTATGTATGTATGTATATATATATATATGTTTTTTTTGTGTGTGTGTGCATGTATATACGTGTATATGTGTGCATGTGTATTTATGTATGTGGAAAATGTGTGTATATGGTATAGGTGGATATATGTGTATATATGTGTGTGTATGTATATATATGTATATGCATGTGTATTTGTGTATGTATATATATGTGTATGTGTGTGTACATGTATATGTTTATGTATGTGTGTATGTGTATATATATATATGTATATGTATATATATATGTATGTGTGTGTGTATATGCATGTATGTATGTGTGTAGATGTTTGTGTATATGTATGTGTGTGTGTCTATGTATATATATATGTATATGTGTATGTATATATATGTGTGTATGTGTACATATATATATGTATGTGTGTATATATATATATATATATATATATATATATATATATGGAGGTGTGTGTCTATGTGTATGTGTATGTGTATATGTATATATGTAGGTGTAATTATTTGTATATCATATGCGCGGTAATTATTAGAAAGCGCTTAGTATCAGAGATATTTAAAAAGATATATGTATATGTGTATATGTGTGTGTGTATGTATATGTATGTGTGTATTTGTGTGAGTATGTGGATATATGTGTATGTGTACATGGATATATGTATGTGTGTATCTAGGTACAAGGCGATGTGTATGTATATACGTGTATAAGTTATTGTGTATGTGTGGATTTGCTGCGTTTTGAACATAAAAATATAGGTCCTTGCTAGATTAGATAATCGTCATATTTATTGTTTATAATATTTGATTTGTAACCTGTAGTCAATATTATTTTTGTCAAATTTTCTCAATTACACAGCGTCCCTTTCAATTTTAATTTCACCCGCCCCATCTTTCTCCCCCACCACTTCTTTCCTTACCTCTCCCTCCTTCTTTAAGATTTGATCGGCCATGGTGTGTGTATGTCACCACGAAATGTATCTTTATTGTATTAGACATCCGACAACAATCATTTTTCCCCCTTCCACTCACAACTAGTTTTTAAATAACCCTCTCTGTTAAACCTCTCTCTTATGAACTAACATTCGTCCCACACTCTCATACTTACACTCTCTCTAAATTCTATTTTTATTTCCGGAGTAGTTTTTTTTTCTGTTTTCTTTTTGAATTTGTAGGTCTGATGAATTGGATCGTATTTAAGATTCCAATGGAATAAATTATGACCATGGAATATTAGTGTTTAAGCCTTTTTATTATATCCTTACTCTGTCCTGGACATTAAGTTCTACCTGGATTCTATCCTCTCGGAATTTTTTATTCAAAAAATATACATGTGTGTATATGCACCTGTGGATTTTGCATATATATGTATATTTACCACTAATATTATATATATATATATATATATATATATATATATATATATATATATATATATATATATATATATATATATATATATATATATATATAATTTCTTTCATTGTCTTTCATTAGACATACAGTATTTCATTTATATACATACAGAACTCAGCAAGCTTATGGCCGCATCACGTTAAAATACCAGTTCCCGTACGATCATCGAAGTTAAGCAACGTCGAACCTGGTTAGTACATAAATGAGTAACCGCTTAGGAATACCAGATGCTTGGATGTGCAGGTGGTGTAATGGATAATGGCACGAAATTGTTAATTGGAGAGCCGAGTTTCAATTCCAGTTGGGTTCGTTATATTCTCTTATGCGTGAATACCCTTGGGAAAGTGGGGTATGAATCCACCTCTTGTCCCGTAATTATGAGTTAATTCATAAGACTTGCATCATTAAAACAATTATTATCTCTCCGCGCAAATTCTTACAATCGAAAAATATTTTCTGGCTTTAAATAACCTGCAAAAGGTTGATAAACCGTAGAGAATCAAACAAAGAACTCTGCAAAAATCAATTTGATGTGCATAAACACACACACATATTTAAATAATATAAACTATATACACTCTCTTTCGCTTTTGCCCTCTCTCTCTCTTTCTGAAACACAAAACACACATAAACACACACATACAGACACATATATGTATATATATTGTTTGAAAGTTGCTATGTTTATGGTATCTAGATAGAGTGTTTATAGATGCACCCAGTATGGACACAGGAATAAATGCTGCTTAGAGACTGTCAATTCTACGGCTCAATCGATTTTCGGATCATGTGTCACCTACTTAGGTGGGCTCTCGATATATGCCACTGGGGAATTAAGGGAAGTGAAAAAATGAGTAAAAAAGTTTTATTTGTTTAAATATTATTATAAATATCTTATTTACACATCCGTTTATCTTCAATAAGATTGTAGTTCCAAATGTTGATATTTGAAGTAAACTTAATTAGATTTTAATGTATAAATCAACCATTCGTCCTTGCATGGAATATTGCTGCCATATATGGACTGCTGCGCCTGCTGTACGTCTCGAGGTCCTCGACAAAATCCAGAGACGAATATGCAAGATGATAGGTCTTGATCTGGCATCTCGTCTACAGTCGTTATACTACAGATGTGCGGTTGCATCGCCCGGTTCTCTTCTACAAATCTTTTCATAACAACTGTTCCGACGAGTTACTTTCGCTAGTTCCCAGATTGTATGAATTTAAGCGAGCTACCAGGCTGGCATCTCGGTCCCAACCTTTCATTGTCAAAACGGTTAAATGTAACGGTCTCTTCTACCCAAACAGCTTCTTCGTCTGCACTTCCCGTCTGTGAAACTCCCTTCTCCTTACTTGCTCCCCCGATGACTATAATCTTCAAATATTCAAGTGTAATGTCAATCGACATCTGACACCGTGAGCTTGTTCCCCGTCCTTTTCTGTATCCTTTCCTCAAACACGCCTCTTTACTCTTCTCAATCATCTGTAACCCTTTGCGTACTAGTGGCACCCTCGCCTTACTTGGGGGTGAATTGCTTAAAAAAGTAAGTTATAAAATTTTTGCTAGCTATTCTGGTCATGCTATGGTTGTAGGTAGCGTCGTAGTGATTTGCTTATGTGTATGGAAATGAAGCTAGAGATAATTCTTGCTATATCCTCCTCTAGGTAAATGTTGCATGTTTTGAGGTGTTGTTGTAAGCCCACCTTATTTTTCTTATTGTCTGCGTTATTTTTGCTGTTTGCATATTTGTATTGTTAAAAGATATGTTGTGTTTCCAACAGAATTCGCCCCCCCCCCTCCAAAATGGCCCACTTGACTCGGGAAAGGTTGCGCGTATCATCTTCATGATCATGTAACTTCTGATGATCTGAATGCCACCCCAGTTGGGGAGGGGGGATGATTAAAACTGGCTTGTAACATTCAATACCTCAATAAAGAAAGCTAGTGCCATTTCATAACCAACGTTCAAATCCCCAGCTTTCTTCAGTCAATTCCGAAAACCAAGATGATCCGCACCTTGCAACAGATCTCTCCCCCGATCTCATGGTTGTAAAGAGTCTGGCTTGCAACTCTCGATACCTCAAAAAGGAAAGCTATAACTCGCCATGTTGTGTGCAAGAAACCGACCAACCCTCATTTTCCCTGTATTCCAGTTGTAAGAAGGAAGTTCCAGACAGCTATTTTCCAAGAACCGCTTCGTTGTGGAGCAGATACCTTCATGGATACTATAATCTTAACCTAGTCAAGTCAAGCGTCAATCATTTATCTGTCCTTCATATTCACAAAATTCTCACTCCCCACTTTATAGTCTTGCATCAGAAGTAGTGGCGGCACCCTACCGGTTCGCGTCAACCGATTCTTAAAATTATAAAAGCTTAGCGAAACGATTGTTGGATTATCCGAAAATAATCTTATATATTAATATCTGGTGATAGCATCTGATTAATATCTTATATATTAATGTCTAGGTAAAAATGTTACTTCCGTCACGCACGTGTGCATGCCTATTGAAACTCTAAACCCCCACTCAGTCAGTTATGTGCCATGTATGGTACAAGCGTAGGCGATCATGTATCTTTCGATACATGACTGACGAGGCAGATTTATCCAGCAGTAGGTTGCCATTTCTTTCTTTCAGTGGTAGACCAGTCGTTATCCAAGAAACCGGTCTCTTCTGCTATTTACCCATGAGAAGAAGAGGATTCATAATTTTCCCAAGGGTTTTATTCACATAAGTGAATGTAATGGATTCGACTGGTATTCGAACTCGGCTCTCCGATTCCTCAATCCAAGCCGCTATCCATTACTCCACTGTTCCTCCTCCTACCACAACAATAAACAGCAGTCAGTGGGGAAGAACAAAAAAAAAAAAAAAAGAAAAAGAAAAAAAAAAAAGTAAAAGAAAGTCAGAAAAATATTATAAAAGTCCCCAAAATAGATACAGAATCTGAACCAAATACAAAGGATGATATTTTGAAGTAGGTTTTGGCCATCTTTATCGCCTGATTTATTCTGACAAAAGAACTCATCCCGAGTTAAAAATTTGGCATATCTTCTAGCCATAAATTTAGTAGATCTTCCATCAGATCTTTGTGACTGTAGCGATTCAGTTCAAACTAAGAAACTATAAAAAAACCCTCAGACTTATGAACAGAAATATGATGAGAACAAAATTTAAATCTGGAAATCATACTTATTATAAAACCCAGGTTGTGTGTGTGTCTGTTCGTTTATATATTGGATCGGATTTCCTACATTTTTCAACCGATTTCAACAAAACTTCACAGGACTACGTAAAATTATCTTGCGTTGGTTCTGACAGCGCCAAAAATCGGAAAAACACAATTGTTTTTGCACAAAATCAATTTGAAAACACGATTGAGGCATCGCAGTTTCGAGAATGAAAGGGGGACAACTCATATCGAGTTATACTTATTATAAAACCCAGGTTGTTTGTGTGTGTGTGTGTTCGTTTATATATGGGATCGGATTTCCTACATTTTTCAAACGATTTCAACAAAACTTAATTTTTTTTTGGCAGGTAGTGTTTCTTATTGTCTTGCACACTTTTTCTTTATTTTTACATTCAGAATGCTTTAAAAATTCCATTTACAAGACAATTGTTTATAATAAAATTGAAAAATTCTATTCAATCGGTAGACTCATAACGATTGAAAACAATGTTTTTGTGAGTTTGGGTTTGACCAATTCGTAAAAAAACAAAAAAACAAAACAAAAAAACAAACAAACAAAACAAAAAATAAAACTAATTAAGATGTCCGTCAACCTTAAACAATAATCTTTGTGAATTTTATTTTTCAGTCTTTATGATGGTCGATACTTGATCTATCTCTTACTGTTACATCTCCGGGCAACGCCGGGCTCTACTGCTAGTATTTTAATAAATAAATGCTTTCTATTAAATTATCAAAATGGTTTAATTCCTTTTGATACTATAAAGTGATTTATTCTTAGATTGAAAAGAAAATAAGCAGAATAGGTTCCTGGAGGTTACTTGCCTTTATAAAACCAGTTCCTGGAAATTTGGGATATCATTATTGATCACACACGCCATTCAGTAACGCTCTACCTTGAATTGTTCTTGAGCCTTGTATTGGATATATATTGTATTGGGCATGATATATATAATTACGTCTACGGCCATATCTGTTGAGTACGACTCAGACCTAAATTCATCCCTGTGCCACATTTGATCGCATGGGACGGTTAGTAAATATACTAACTGGGATCTGTTACTCAGCTCTTAGCTGTTGTCGAACTCTCTGCCTTTGGACAGAGAGGAACCCAGACGTGGCTATGCCGAAGGGCAGAGTCTCCCCCTTGTCACAAAGATTGAATTTCCCCGTATCCTTAGAAACTAATATTATGAATGTATGTGCCTATAAAACTCAGTAAATTTCAAAATAAGTTATTCCAAAATTCGTTTGAAAATGAAACAGAACTAGGTACTTTAATTTAAGTCTCTAATTGAATTTGAAGTTTTTAGTTTCTGTTTTTGAAACATGGTAATTCCTGTGTAGCGATAGAACCATATTTTTGAATTATTAAATTTGTAATATATATATATATATATATATATATATATATATATATATATATATATATTAGGGTGGTGCAAAAATAATGACGTAATAATGTCGTTTTTTGACGTTAAAAAATACGTCAAAAAACGACATTATTACGTCACTATTTTTGCACCAACCTAATATATATATATATATATATATATATATATGTATATATATATATATATATATATATATATATGTATATATATATATATATATATATATATATATATATATATATAGGGTGATTGTAAAATAACTCCTTATTTTATGTATGATGGACTCTCCCGTCTAACTATAATTTTTACAAGACGGGAGAGTCCATCATACATAAAATAGAGAGTTACTTTTCAATTGGCCTGTGTATATAATGCGTTTTTGCGTGTTATAAATATAAAAATATAAAAATAAGTAAAAAAACCTTTCGAACTCAAAGAAAGATGGCGCCTTTTGTCGAAGTTCTAAAATATTAACGGATTTTAACTGAAAAATGTAAATATTGCTTTTTTTTTAAAAAAATGTGAAATAATAATTTAATGTAATTTGTAATTATTATTTAATTTATTATATATATTTTGATTATTATATTTATTTGAAGTTATATATGTATTGTTTATTATTATTTCTATCATCTGTTTCTAAAGTTACTGGATTTTTCTGTGTTAGTATTTATTTGTTTTTGTACAACTAACCTGAAGATTGTCTGTTATATTTTTACTTACTCTTTTTGCTTACCTAAAGTTATATTTATCAAGTTTGCATTTTCTACACTCATTTTTATCAATTGATAGTTTAGGTATTAGTAGAGTAAAAAAGGCAATATAAATTATTTTATTGTATGTTAACTAATGACTTCATAATCTACGAGTATTTTAGATAGGAAAATCAAAAATTCGCTAAAAAGATGAAAAAAAGCTCCAAACTTGATTAATATTTTGTTTATTGTCTAAATATTTATGTCATTATTAAGACTTTTAAGTATTTTTTGGTTATTTTTCAAAATTTTTAAATCCTTCCTAGCACGTCCGAAATTTTAGCTAAAAATCTTGTTTTTTTGAGTCATCAAAATTGACA
Organism: Acanthosepion lycidas; assembly: GCA_963932145.1. Classification (NCBI taxonomy): domain Eukaryota; kingdom Metazoa; phylum Mollusca; class Cephalopoda; order Sepiida; family Sepiidae; genus Acanthosepion; species Acanthosepion lycidas. Next base: position 71,213,426 of record OZ010603.1, on the reverse strand, counting down.
TAAAATCAGTCATGTCAGCCATTATTGACAGTTTTATAAACAAAAGTGAAATTCCCCGTTTACAAATCTTGTAAAATTCAATTATTTTTTTTCAGGGGATTTAGAAAATTTAAAATATACTTAAGGTAATTTGAAAGAAACATTACTTACGTTTTTAGCAGAAAATTTTTAAGAGAGACATGTCCAACAGTGGTAATTGGTTTTGGGAGGTGTCAGTTGACGTACATCAATGTATTGACAACTTATGTCATGGGAATTTATCGGATGGTAGGACAGAAGTGACAAAATTTGTGATAATTTTAAGTGAACCTGATTAGTAGAGTTAAATAAAAAAATACACTTTCAAAAATTTTTTTTATCTTACGTTTGAGGGAAAATTCTGGAATAAAGAAAACATTTAAACTACGAAAAAGACATTTAAAATTCAAATTTTGTAACAGACATAAAAAGAGTAGCATAAATGTTACGTACACCTATTATAATATTGTATGGTATTTTTTTAAATTAAGTTTTATATTGTCTCAGTTACGAAGATTTTTCCTTACTGCGACAATATAAAAATTAAATAAAATACCATTACATTTCATAATATAATAATGAATGATTCCTCGCAACCAGGGGAAATAATTCTAGCACACGTGACATTATTTCAGAAATGTGCTTCCATAGTTTTGTCGGAGACGATTTTAATACATTTTTTGCACAATAAAAATATTTTAAAAATAATTCATGTAACAGATTGTTGTAAGCTTTCTTATTCATGATCTGTACAAATAGACATTTTTAATAATAGCATTTCCAATTTCAAACTTAATTTAAAACATTTATCGAGTTTTTCACATTTTTCATTTAAGAGTGAAAAAAAAAAGAAAACAATTTTTGTAAAAAAAAATTCATTTTTGAGCGAAAAAAATTTTGGCTTCAGTTCTAAAACGTCCTTAATATATATTATTCATAAAACCCATTAAAAGCTTTTCTAATTAAATAATGTCTTAGTTTTAATGAGTTTTGTATTTTACAATTCAGAGGTAAAGTTTGGGTATTTTCATATAATTCTTTAATATTTACATTTATATTCTTCAACGTCTTCATTTAATTAAAAAAAATTTACAAAGACACACTGTTTCGAGTTTTCAAGTTTTCATAAAATTAAGTAAAATTAACAGATGTGAAAAAATATTTTTACCATGTTTTTCTAAAAAAACAAACATTTCTGAAATAAATTAGTTCATTTTTTAATAAGTTCTGAAAGTTTCATTAAAATTCGACAATTATTTGATTTTTGCAAGAATTACCGCATTAATGTGTCTTCAATTGAAAAAGGCGCTAAAAAAACTAATGCTAAATATGGCGTCGACTTCTGACCCAAGAAATAAAACAAGATTTTCAACCAAAATTTCAAACGTGCTAAAAAAAAAATAAAATTTTATAAAAAATAGTTAAAAATATACTTTGGTCTCTCCTCTTATTAATAACATAAACTTTTTCGCGATAAAACTTTGTTTTTATTAAGTTTGGGCCTTTTTCATCAGGGTATGCCACTTTTGTAGCGAAAAGGGGACATTCCTAATTTTAGGCATAAATCCCGATATATATTTTCATTTTTTGTTTCTGCAATCCTTTTCTAAAATTAACAAACTTTTCGATATTTGTGTTTTGTTTATTTATGTCCAACCATTTCACAATTTATCTTGCTTTCTAGTGTTTTTGTTTATCTAACGTTTTATATATATATAAAAAAACGTTATTTTTTGGTAGGTAACTTCTAAGAAACGTAATATATATAAATATTTATTTATATACGTGCATTATGGTCAAAAGGAGCAAACTCCCATTGTCTTTAAAATACTTCCGTGGCTGCGTCTCAAATAGACTTTGACAACTAAGTCAAGCTCAAGGCTGGAGAATGGGGAAAGGCGGAAAACTGGCGCCTCATAACCAGCTGCTTCGGGTAGATAGAGCTCGGCAACCCAGAAAGGCAGTTCACCTAGAGGAAGGAAAAGCCTGATTTTAAATCTCTGTTGCCTTGCGGTTAGATTCAAAACACAGAAAAGACTATGGAAGTAAATCCAGACAGGAAACCCGGAGTGGGAACCCAAAGATGATTAGCTGTCAACAATGACAACATTGCAGCAATTCCTGCCCTGTATTCCTTTGGATATTGTGGGTACAGCAGAGAAGACGGCGGGTATGTAATCTGGGAAGCGCATGGCCTCCATATACCATCGCCAGTCCAAGAGAAGGAAAACTCTGAATTCAGACCATCATCTGCCTTATAGGACTCGCCTCTTTAACATTTCAGAGGAGGGACAGGGTAGCCTGGACATCTACAGTGCAAAAAGAACCGGCAAGCGATTGCACTATTCTGCCTTGAATGTCACCCATGAACCACAATTGTGAGATGGGCGGGAATGCTGGCCAGAGCGGCGGGGCAAAATGCGCTAACTGGATAAATGAATGAAAGTGTGTATGTATGTGTATATTATGAAACAATTTGTCTTTATCATGCCAAGAAATTCCAGAAACCTGTTGTAAATGTACCACAAAAGTACTGGAAGCAACAAGTACCCAGTCAACACCCACCCCCGGCAATAATAAACCTTTATTTCGTCGTTCCAACCGTCTTAAACATCTGCATGACTTACTCTAAGGAAGAGTTATGAACATATTCACTTTTAAATCACACGCACACACACACACACACACACACATACAGACACACACAATGTATATATATATATATATATATATATATATATATATATATATATATATATAGATAATATTAGTGGTAAATATACATATATATGCAAAATCCACAGGTACATATACAGACATGTATATTTTTTTGAATAAAAAATTCCGAGAGGATAGAATCCAGGTAGAACTTAATGTCCAGGACAGAGTAAGGATACAATAAAAAGGCTTAAACACTAATATTCCATGGTCATAATTTATTCCATTGGAATCTTAAATACGATCCAATTCATCAGACCTACAAATTCAAAAAGAAAACAGAAAAAAACTACTCCGGAAATAAAAATAGAATTTAGAGAGAGTGTAAGTATGAGAGTGTGGAAGGAATGTTAGTTCTAAAGAGAGGGGTAATATACGAGTGAATTTAACAGAGAGGGTTTTTTTTTAAACTAGGTGTGAGTGGAAGGGGAAAAATGAATGTTGTCGGATGTCAAATACATTAAAGATACATTTCGTGGTGACATACACATACCATGGACCGATCTGATGTTAAAGATCAGAATAAGAAGGAGGGAGAGGTAAGGAAAGAAGTGGTGGGGGAGAAAGATGGGGGTGTGAAATTAGTTGAAATGTTGCTTTAGGCGTTTATATAACTTCATATCGTCTAGTTGTCTTGTGTGCATTACTTCTCTTGGGTGGACAAATTCTTGCGTGGATGCTTCCACAAAGAGGACATTAGCGATCATGGCTCTCCACGATTTCCTCTTTTTGTAGCTCTTAATAAATTTTGTCTTTTTGCTATCTCTCCTAAACCCTGTTCTGCCATCCATTTACACAAGCTTATTCTTCTTCGTCTTCTATGTGTCATGTCCCTTCAGGACATTAGCGATCATGGCTCTCCACAATTTCCTCTTTTTGTAGCTCTTAATAAATGTTGTCTTTTTGTTATCTCTCCTAAACCCTGTTCCGCTATCCATTTACATAAGCTTATTTTTCTTCGTCTTCTATGTGTTATGTCCCTTCAGGACATTATCGATCATGGCTCTCAACAATTACCTCTTTTTGTAGCTCTTCATAAATTTTGTCTTTTTGCTATCGCTCCTAATCACTGTTCTGCCATCCATTTACACAAGCTAGTTAGGTAGATTATACGTAGTTTTTATCTGTCCTTCATCTTGATTTCGGTCTATGCTGTGAGTATCAAATTTTCAAAGTCCTCTTTCCACATTATGTGCCCTAGAAACACCCACTGCCTCTTTTTGAGGTTAAATATGTGTCCTCTTCGTTTCCATTTCTCTAAAACTTCGTCGTTGCTCACATATTCGGACCCTAGTATTGTCAGCATCCTTCGGTAGAACGACATTTCTGTTGCTTCAAGCTTCTGCATCATCTGTGGGGAGATTGTCCAGTATCCACTGCCATATTGGAGAAATGACATTGCATAAAAGCTTTGTTTGTTTCTAACGAATTTTTTTCTGTTTCCTAAGACTTTTTTTTAAAATTTGGAAGGCATCTTTCACTACATCTAAACATGCCTTCAAATTTCAGTATCGCATTTTCCGTCCACTTCCCAGATATTTGAATTTTTGTATTCTTATACTCTTGGTACCTCCAATTTTTAATTTGCCTGTTGGGCTATTCCTTTTGCTAACAGCCATGGAATCTGTTTTGCAATTGAGGTTTAGTTATTTTCTTCTTACTTTCCTTCACTACCTTCTGTAGGTGTTCGTTTCCTTTTTACAAATTGTCCAGTATTCACTGTCATACAGGAGGTAAGTGTTCGGTACTATTTTCTTGTTTCTTATCACTTTCCTCAGCTTTTGGAAGGCATCTTTCGCTATTCAAAACTCTTGAAGGTCTCTTATGATATTCCGATGCTCCTTCGGATCTCTGTGCCACACTTTCGTCGTCTGCTATTCACCCTACGCAACAGAATAATTCCGAATGTCTGACATAGGTGTCTTATACGGCTTGCAGGTGATAAATGCTATACTTTTCAAAATTGTTTCCATATGGGAGTCTTTAATAAGAACTAAAAATAGTGTAACAGATAGGGATACATCGTGTTGACAAAATTAATGTCAAAGGTCAGACTAATTCGGTGAGTTGTATGATTATTTGGAGCTGATATGACTTGTTAGGCAACGACACACAGACAGTTCATTCGTTCGGTAAACGTACCGAGAGCTAATATGATATCAAAGCTGAGATGACGCCACTCGTGATGTCCTTTCTGCAATGATTTTGTTACTGTCATTAAATGAAGAAGTTTTATACGCGGCAATAATTAAACAGACGACGGCCTGAATATTTTATGCTGATTTGGTTTATGGTCTAAATTTTGTACGATCTCCTGTACGGATCAAAATCACATTATATATATATATATATATATATATATATATATATATATATATGTATATATTGACCACTAATATTATCAATATATATATATATATAAAGAATAAATATGATGATTATCTAATCTAGCAAGGACCTATATTTTTTATGTTCAAAACACATGCAAATACACACATACACAATAACTTATACACGTATATACATACACATCGCCGTGTACCTACATACACACATACATATACCCATATACACAGCGTCCCTTTCAATTATTCTGGTCTTTAACATTAGATCGGCCATGGTGTGTGTATGTCACCACGAAATGTATCTTTAATGTATTAGACATCCGACAACAATCATTTTCCCCCTTCCACTCACACCTAGTTAAAAAAAAAACCCTCTCTGTTAAATTCACTCGTATATTACCCCTCTCTTTAAAACTAACATTCGTCCCACACTCTCATACTTACACTCTCTCTAAATTCTATTTTTATTTCCGGAGTAGTTTTTTTCAGTTTTCTTTTTGAATTTGTAGGTCTGATGAATTGGATCGTATTTAAGATTCCAATGGAATAAATTATGGCCATGGAATATTAGTGTTTAAGCCTTTTTATTATATATATATATATATATATATATATATATATATATATATATATATATATATATATATATGTATGTATATTTATTTGGTTGGATAGATGTGAGTTTGTGACCCTGGGTTTCATGCTTTTGTGATCGTCAGACAAACTGATTAATTTTTAAAATTTTTTTTTGGTTTATGTAGATTGCGTGTATTAGTGTTATTATGGAAGTGGTAGGGGAAACGTCGTCGTGATGTTATCGTACTAATATAAAAGGCTCAAACACTAATATTCCATGGTTATAGTTTATTTCATTGTAATGTAACCATGGAAATTTAGTGTTTGAGCTTTTTATATTATATTTTTACTCTGGTCTGGACATTGAGTTCTACCTGGGTTCTATCCTCGTGGGAATTTACGTCGTATGTATGTATGTATGTATGTATGCATGCATGTATATATATATATATATATATAATATATATATATATATATATATATATATATATATATATATATATATATATATATATATATATATAATAAAAATACATATACAAATACCTATGTTTAGGTTTTCCAGCTCATCGAACACAAAGTATATCTTAGTATAGCTTATGTTTTTTTTAAATAATACACAGTTAACAGATGCCAAGAATGCTGTTTCATAGGCGAAAATAAAAATAAAATAAAACAGAACGAAAGATGCAAGAAATAAATTTGTAGATAGTGTTCATTTAAAATAAATAAATAAATAAAGTGAAATTTAAAATTTAATATTAATACTGGAGTGTAATCTCCTTTGGTGTATATATTCCAATTCATCAACAATACTTTGATCTAAAGCACTTTTAAGGGCTAAAACTAATGATGTTCAATGTTAATATTACAACAAGAAAATGTAGAGTATTATTTTTAATCATTTCACATCAAGTAAGGCAATAAAGCCACTAAGACACAATGAGTGTGAAAATAAGAAAAACTATTAAGAAACGAGAATAATGAAAGAAGAGGAATCAAGACGTCAGCAGATAACGATGGACATTGCATTTACATTTTTGGAGATCAAATTTGACTGGAATTCATTAATCCCGAAGATAGTTTGTTGTAATGTCAGCAATGAGTATGCTGAGATTGGTTCGGAAGATCACCTAACCGATTACTCTCCCGACCAACTACGGGGGTAACTGGCATAGTGGGGAAAAAGTCGGAAGGCAACAAAGATGACAATGCCTCGAAAACCATAGCAGCTTTGGAAACAAAGTGCTCACGGGACCGATTTCACATGACACCGTGTCTACGATTTATTACTGATTAAATACAGTAATTGTAGCACAAGGCCTAAAATGAGGAGTTGGGTTAAGGCTGGTCGACATTAGCTATCCTATATCTAGCTAATCAGATTCACGATCCATTGTTTCATTACGATTCATTTATTCACCACAAAAACTCGTTCCTCGTCATTCTCTCCTGCATATACCACAAATTTGCAGTGACCCCATATACACCTCAGAGCATAAAAATTCAATATGTACAATTGTATATACAAAAATGTATAAAATGATATCAATATTATTATATGATGCGGAGAGGGATAACCCTGAAAACAAATTGAAATACACGTCCATCCCTCAAAAGTAAGCGTGGCTGCTCTGTTTTGCCTTCCGACAAAATCAAGAGGCTCTCTGGCTAAGGGTGGGGGGGAAAGATAAAAAAATATGGACATTAGAAAATTCAAAAACCTGATCCAGTCGAGATGAAAAGGGCAGACCAAAACAAACTGGGGAGTTTGGGAATTTCGACTTAGATCATAACAAAAAAAAAAAAAAAAAAAAAAAAAAAAAAAAGCCGGTAACAACACTTTCTCACATTAACTAGGTACACAAAAAGAGACTATCCTAATCAGGGGTGGACTCCACAGGAAACCACTCCGTTGTCCCTTGGTGGATCTTGAAAAAGAAAATCAAGGCTAGTCCCATTCATGCGAACCAGGCTCACCATAGTTACCCACCTTTCGTTGAAACCTGTCGATACCAGACACTTTCTATCCGTTCTAATCTTCATCCTGGGCTGGTGCTCAAAGAATCTGATCAGATCCTGATGAGAATAGTGTTCACATCGCAAGATTTCCTCTATTCGAGTCGTCCAAATCACCATTCTAGTCACTGCTAGCAGCGCCAGAGACACCATCCGTTTCATTCCAGAATACACGTATGCGAGGTCCATGAGCACGAGCTTTTTGGGAGCAATACGAGCCGTTAACTCGCCGACGTAGTTCCAGAACGGGCCCACCCGAGGACAATGGTAGAAGGCGTGCGAAGCCGTTTTCTTCTAAACCAACGTCACAATGATGACATGCAAATCCGTCAAGCCTCATCAGAATGCCACGTCGTTGAGAGATAGCCTATTCTGAACCAATCACCAGGTAAACGAAAACTCAGTGTTGCTGGGGAAACCACCGCTGGTACCCAAGATCAGAAAGAGCGTAACTCGGTACAAGACACCGTATCTTGCTAACTGCCTCCTTTTCAGTTACTTTTACTTGCAGGAGGCATCTTACAAAGACACGGATCTTGACCAGTTGCAGAGAGGCTCGTATCTAAACATCCCAAGCTATCCCGTCGCTAGCGGTGAAAACCGGGATGTAATTGGTGCTGACAAACATGTCCACACGAGATCCGGGGCCTCTTTTGCGCCTGCAATGATGCGCGTTCGCCACATAGTTCCACAGGGGAGAAGTGCAAGAAGAACTGAAACATAAAACTCATGGTTACATCTAGCCAATTCAACTGTAAAACGGCGAGACCTTGCTGACAATCTAGTACTGCGCTTAAATTCATAAAGTCAAGGTGCCATAGAGCAAAGTTCAAACGGCAGTAGAAAAGTGGAAAAGTGACTGAAGCCAGGATGACAGGTCAGGACCAATAACATTGCAGATTCTTCTTTAGATTTTCTCAAGAAGCTCTAGATATATAGCAGGGAGATCAGATTATACGTGGCATGGACGAATAGTAGACTTATAAATATGTAAGATAGATTTTGGCGAGAAAAATTGTTTTGCACGACACAGGGAACCAACTTTCCTAGCAGCTGACATAGCAATTGATTCAATGTAAACGTTCCACTTCATGTCAGCAGAGAACTTTGGCCCAAGAAGGCGCAACAAGTTACTTTCTTGGGGGTTAGCATCAGCTATGATGATGGAAGACAGAAATAAGTTTCAATAGGAAGCAGTTTTTTTTTTGAGACGTTAAAATTAATAAGCCATTCCTTGCTCCAGTTAAAATAATCTCATTATCCGTGGGAAGTGAACTTAAAAACACAGTAATCTCGGATAGTACAGAATACTGTAGAAACGCTATAATCTTTTTGTATGTACATGATAAAGTTTAATTTATAAATTTGGCACAATAAGAGATTAGCAATAATACCCAATAATGAAATAGGACAATTATAACAATATATTGTAATAAAATTTATGTGACGGATAAAAGATTTGTTCGTACCGTAAGATTTATTAGGAATAATAAGAGATTAACAACAGTAACTAATAATAAAATAGAAGAAGTTATATGATAGATACAAAGAGTTTTCATTGGGTAATGTTGAATATTAGCTAGTTTGCCAGTGGTTTAGCACACAAGTAGGCAAATGTAGCCAAAGCCAAACTGACTTGAGTCATTTATGGAGAAATATATAGGTGAATAAAGACCCCTCATGCCAATGTATTGGGAAGGTCCATTCTAGCAAAATGGACCAACCCAACTGGTGTATTAGGCACTCTCCTATAAAATAAGGTAAAATCAGCTGGCTTGCCTTTACAAGGAAACAGAAGGAGGCAGCCATGTTGGCAGGTAAGTCACTTGACTTCTACAGGTAAGACACACACACACACACACACACACACACACACACGCACGCAACTCCCTGAAACATTAGAAAAGCTGGTTTCTCATAAGGGTAGATTAGATTAATCCATAATATTTATTGGGTTAAACGGTCTGTGAACGGATTGAAAATGTGTTTAGTGAATACGAAAAAATAGAAAGAGGACAAGGATGAGTCTTCTCACCGGAATACAGTCTAACTTTAGACTAGTCATTGGGCAAATTGCGGCCCACGGGCCATCCGCGGCGCACCTGCGGCTCGTTTGGTCTTTCTGAATTTTAATTTAATTTCATAAGTAAAGTTTGTTAAAATTTTATTTTATTTCATTCTCACTTGTTGACCCACACATTCTCTCATACATTAGCTGTATACATAAACAACGAGTAAGTACACTGTTTCATGAATTTAAGAAAAAATTCGGGAAAATTAATGTTATCAGCATTTTAAACCATTGTCGATTTTCACTACGGAAAATCATATGTGTAAAGATTTTTTTTTTACTTTTGAAACAGGAAACGTTCATAAGAATTTTTCTCTAAAGAAATGTTTTCATTTTCTGATGAATAAATTAGAAATAAATCACACATAGCGACATGTTTTAATCACAGTGATAATATTAGACCAAGTCTTCAATTTTTAAGTGTAAGATATCTTTTCTAAAAAATAAAGCTTTCCTACCATTTCTAAGGTCTAGGCTTAGGCGTTTGGTCTTCTGTAGCAAAATCGCTGAGGTACGTAGTACAAAAAAAATATCTTGAAACTTTTAGTAGTGCGACCCGTCTTGTGATGAGTCATAGATGTTGCGGTTCGAAAAAGGTTGCCCAAGTACTTGCCTTAGACAATCGTAAGAGAATTTGAGGATCTGCCAGAATTAGCGGTTTAAATTAACAACTGCGAAAGGAAACAAAAAGAACACGTCGAAAAGGTAGCAAAGGAGAGCATGAAAAAAGGACTATTCATTGAAAGAAGACAGAAAGTATCGTTTTCAGCAAAAGAGATAGCTCAAGTGGCTAGTTACTTCTATGTGCTGTGTCTCTTAAAGGACTTTGGCGATTATGGTTCTCCACAATTTCTTGTCCTTTGTATATCTGAGTAAAGTTTGTCTTTTGCTATCTCTCCTAATCCCTATTCTGCTAAGCATCTACACAAGCTCTCTAGGCAGATTACGCGCTGTTTTCTTTTGTCACTCTTGCCTTCAATATGCTCCTTTGAATATCAAATTTTCCGAGCACTCTTTCCTAATCTTATGTCCTAAAAATTCAACTGTCTATTCCTGTTTTATTTAATAATGTAGATTATGAATTTTGACGTCATCTTAAGAAATCAGTTTTTTCTTAAAAGTCGAAACAGAGTTTGTAACTTTTTTCTTCTTCTTTTTCTATGTACCATGTCCCTTCAAGATGTTGGAGATCATTTCTCTTCACAACTTCTTAGCCTTTGTTGATTTTAGCAAATCTTGTCTTTTTGCTATCTCTCCTAAACCCTGTTCTGTCATCCATTTACTCAAGCTTGTTCGTTTTCTTCTTCTATATGTCTCTTCAGAATGTTTGTGTTCATTGCTCTCCACAACTTCCTGTCCTTTGTAGCTCTTAATAAATTTTGTCTTTTTGCTATCTCTCCTAAACCCTGTTCTGTCATCCATTTACATAAGCTTATTCTTCATCGTCTTCTGTGTGCCATGTACCTTCTGGACAATTACGATCATGACTCTCCACAATTTCCTCTTTTTGTAGCCCTTAATAAATGTTGTCTTTTTGCTATCTCTCCTAAAACCTGTTCCGCTATCCATTTACACAAGCTTATTCTTCTTCGTCTTCTATGCGTTATGTCCCTTCAGGACATTAGCAATCATGGCTCTCCACAATTTCCTCTTTTTGTAGCTCTTAATAAATTTTGTCTTTTTGCTATCTCACCTAAACCCTGTTCTGCCATCTATTTATACAAGCTTATTCTTCTTCGTCTTCTATGTGTCATGTCCCTTCAGGACATTATCGATCATGTCTCTCCACAATTTCCTCTTTTTGTAGCTCTTAATAAATTTTGTCTTTTTGCTATCTCAACTAAACCCTGTTCTGCCATCCATTTACACAAGCTCGTTAGGTTATGGGCTGTTTCGCTCTGTCTTTCTTGCTTTCAATATGTCCTGTGAGTGTCATTTTTAAAGCCTTCTTTCCTCATTATGTGCCCTAGACGTTTCAACAGTCTTTTTCTGATTCTAAGCAGGGTATTTTTTTCTTATCTATTTTCTCTAAAACTTCATCGTTACTCCGTTGTTTGGTCCATGGTATTGTCAGCATCCTTCTGTAGAATAATATTTCTGTTGCTTCGTCTTCTTCATTCATGAGAAGATTGTCCAGCATTCATTGATACATTGGAGGACCAATATTATATAACAGTTCATTACACTTTTTCTTTTTTAACGAGTTTTTCCTGGTTTTCAATACTTCTCTGATCTTTTGGAAGGCATCTTTCATTATCCCGATGAGCCTTCCGTATGTTAGTGTCACATTTTTCGTTCTCTGTTAAAACGCTTTCTGTCTGCATTCTCACTAGACAGTGAAGCAGTCATGAGAGAATTCGAAGTTCTACCAGGATTCAGTATTAGACGACACAATCTTAACCATAGTGAGAATACACTGTTGATAGTAGACACAAAAATGAAACTACATGAACTCCTACAGGTGGCAATAAAAGAAAGTGAGAAGAAAGGACTAAGAGTTTGTGCTAAAATGTTTACAGACTCACGATGAAGGAGTGATGACAGAGCTGTGAAAGTTGTTTCTTCCCAGTTTAACTAACATCTGGCTGTTCAAAGAAGACTTCAGAAGTAGCGACTTCTCTTGAAAATTGACAAAATTTGCAATCTTGGCGTTATCAAGTACCAGCAGAATAAGAATTTAGCCCCAAAGACTATATTAAATCCATTACTATCAGCTGCTAAGAAAGTTGGTTCAACTCTGTCGTGAGGGATAATTTTTCTCACCAGAATCTATCTATAGATATCATATTTATAAGTCTACCATTCGTCCATGCTTAGAATATTGCTGCCACATACGGTCCGGTACCCCTGCTATTTATCTTGAACGCCTTGATAAAATTCAAAGAAGAATCAGCAATATTATTGGTCCTGATCTGGCAGCACTGCTTCAGTCACTTCCCCATGTGAAGTTGTCTTTGTGCCTTTTCTATAAATACTTTCAAGGTAATTGTTCAGATGAGCACTTCACTATGGTACCTAGTCTTTTTGAATTTAAGTGCAGTACTAGACTGGTGTCGAGATCTCATCAATTTAGTTAAGTTGGCTAGATGTAGGCGTAAGTTCTATGCTAACTTCTTTTCTCGCGCTTCTCGCTTGTGGAACTCCTTCCTTGCTCCTTTTATTCTGCAACAATTTAAATGCAATGTCAATCGCTATCTACTGTCCTCTTGATTACTCTTTCTCTTCCCGCTCATTATTAATGTTTTTCTTACTAATTCTTCCACACTCTGTAACACTTTGTCTCTTAGTGGATTTACTGCCTTGCATGGTGTGATACTGATTATATAATGACCTCTCCTCCCGTCGCTTTCGCTGTATGATTATCTGACAGCTTAATTGTTTCAGTGATGAAATTTTGTCCGATAATCTTAAGTAATTTAACTGATTATATATATATATATATATATATATATATATATATATATATATATATATATTGTTGTGGTGTCTTACCGCTAATGAAGGTTAACGGTAAACTTGGCCTTGTAGCACATACATCCCACATGGGAGGGATGTTAAATATTAACAGTGCTCTAGCCTGTTCAACTGTCGAACTCTCCGCCTTGAGCGGTGGTAGACAGGCCCTGAACCCGTTTAGCGGGTTCTACTGGAATATTTTGGGCCGAGCCTACGGGCTCGAAGAACCCACAATAAACTCGGCCTTGAGCCACATACATCCCTCGTGTGTGTGTGGGGTGGGGGAGGCTGTTAAATATTAACAGTGATATAGACTGTTCCACCGAGGTTGTTCGCAGCTCCTGTCGAACTCTCTGCCTTTGGCAGTGAGGAACCGAGACATGGCTGTTCCGAAGGGCAGAGTTTCGTCCGGGTAGGTAGACAGACACGAACCGCTTTATGCGGGTTCTACGGGGATTTTTTTGGTCGAAACTACGGGCTCGGATGACCCACGTTAAACTCGGCCTTGTGCCACAAATATCCCTCTTGTGGAGGCTGTTAAATATTAACAGGGATATAGACTGCACGCTTGTAAACTGAAACACATTCCCAAGTCGTGTAACACACACTTCTTTTGTATTTACTGTTCAATACACTATTTATCTGCAACCTCTTGTTTTGTTATTTCTTAACAGTTACTTGGTCACAACATATGAGGTGAGCTCGTACATCGTGATGGTAGTGGGCAGGTGCTCCACAGTAACATTTCAGGACAAACTTACTCTCTTCCAAACTAAGTTGTTTTCCTGACATGCCGTGATTAATTAATTACACCTGCATAAAAAGCAAAAAAAAAGCATGTTAGAGACAGTTAAAGTGTGAGTACATTTTTTGAGACACCCTGTATATAGAATGCATACACATACACTACATATATAAATCCACATATGTACACAATCATGCCCCCACATATATATATATAAATATATATATACATACATACATACAAATAAATGTACACATATACATACACACAAACACATGCATAAACTTACACATAAATACCGACATAATATATATATATATATATATATATATATATATATATATATATATACAATTAGAAAAAGGAGTCCAGAAATGTTTCATATAGTTTATAAAATAGAGTAGATAAGTCAGTTAATAAAACAAAGTCAAAGGAAATTGTACCAATGAAATCAGTCCGAAAAACATTTATTAAAATTAACCAGGCGACAAAAATGAAGCACTGAGATTAAGGTTCCAAGTTCGGAATTTTCGAAAACGCCTGTGTTCTCCCCTCTGTTTATTTCTCGCATCCTCTGATGAAGAACACAGGTCTGTTCGAAAATTCCGAACTTGAAACTTCAGTCTCCGTATTACATTTTTGTCAACTTTATATATATATATATATATATATATATATATATATATATATATATATATATCGTTCACTGTAGAGATATGATTAGAATACTCTCACAGGGTGTTACTGTTGAAGTCAAACACCTACCCGACCCCATTTTATACGGCGTCTACGGGGAATTTTTGGCTGAGGGCTCGAGAACCCTACATTAAATTCGGCCTTGTGCCACATCTGACTGCGTGTGGCAGTTGGTAGACAATCCCCAGCCCTGTTGAAGTGAGTTTGTTCCTCAGCAACTGCTCGACGCTCTAGGGTTTGAGTCGTAATGTAATAAACTCTGCTCATTCCAAGTTCTGAAACGTGATTCTAGAAGTTTCGCCCTGCTTCACTTTATTGCACAAGAAGGCTTCCATACTAATCTGTACTACGTAACCTGTCGCAATCTTATCTCTCGATAACGATAACACGGAGATAATATTCCTTTGTTCTATTATTCATATAAGTTAAACTAGATTTCACTCCCTGTCAGAAATGACGACATATAGGAATTAGAAGTGCTTAACTCTTTACTATTTGAATATATGTGAATCATTATTGTAAAACTTTAATATGGCGAGGGATCAGTTTATCTGCTGATAATTACAATAGAAAAGCGATCTTCTTACTTGATGTCTCGTGAAATCATATTATGAATACTAGTTAAATATTACTCGTAAGAATCAACCTGTAAGTAGATACCGAGGTGGTTAACCACCTCACATCCCATAACGTTCTCTCAGACAAGCAATATGGTTTCCGCTTTGCCCTATCTACAGCTGATGTGCTTACGGCCATCACTGAAACTGTCTAACGAGCTCTTCAAAATAACGGGGAAGCCCGTGCCGTGGCACTAGACATCTCCAAAGCATTTAATAGGGTTTGGCATACCGGCCTTCTTCGCAAGCTCAAGGGTTATGGCATTACGGGTCGATTGTATAACCTAATACAATCATTCCTGTCTAACCGTGAATTGAAGGTCGTTCTCAACGGATTCTCATCCAGTGCCTATCCCACGAACGCAGGTGTTCATCAAGGCTCCATCCTAGGCTCCATCCTAGGCTCCACTCTACATAAATGACCTTCCTGACGCCATAAATTCCCAAGTTAGCATCTACACGGATGACACCACAATTTATTCCTGCCTCAAAAACAAATCTAGTGTCACTGACAAAACTCACCTGGCTGTGCGTCTCGAAAAGGACCTCCAATCGGTTGTGAACTGGGGCAAGAATTGGCTGGTCAACTTCAACGCTTCGAAGACAAAACTGCTCTCTATTAATCATCACAGAGAGCCTTCCCTGCCCTCCATTAGAATGTCTGACGCTCAACTTCTCGAGAGCAAATCTCTGCGGCTGCTCGGTCTCACGTTGACTGCTGACCTGAGATGGAATAAATACATTGAGTCAATTGCTTCGTCGACCGCAAGGAAAATTGGCTCCCTGAGCCGCGCCAAGAAATTTTTCTCCCCGGAATCGATCCTCCAGATCTACAAATCAACAATTCGCCCTTGCATGGAGTATTGCTGCCATATATGGTCTGGTGCCCCTTCTGTTTGCCTCGGGGTTCTTGATAGGCTCCAGAGGCGGATATGCAATGTAGTTGGCCCTGCTCTGAAATCTCGTCTACAGTCACTTTCTCACATACGCGCCGTCGCCTCCCTCTTCCTGTTCTACAAATACTTTCATGGCAATTGCTCCGAGGAGCTGCATTCGCTGGTTCCCAGTCGTCATGAGTTCAAGCGGTCTACGAGGCTGGTATCCCGCTCTCACCCCTTCACTGTCGAAACTCCTAAATGTAGCCGTCTCTTCTACTCCAATAGCTTCATGTCTCGCACCTCTCGCCTGTGGAACTCCCTTCCCTATTCCTGTTTCCCGGAGAGCTATAGTCTCCAGCTATTCAAGTTCCACGTCAGTAAAATATCTGTATCGTATAAATATTTGAGTTTAACAACTGTAACAAAATATTGCAATAACAATCATAAAAATGAATGCTGTCTGTTATTTTAAGAAGTAAGGGGATACAAATGAAAAGATTTGAAATTAATAACTTTTTCCATTTCACTGAAACAACCGTTAAACACTTCTTTCTTTCTTTCTTTCTTTCTTTCTAAATCAAGTGGTGTCCTTTCCCTTCTTTCCCCGCCATCAAAATGGAATAGTCCATTATTTACGAGACATTGACAGATGTTAAACACTTCTATCGTCCCTTCTTTCTTTCTTTCATTTATTTTCTAACTGAAACCAAGTAGCGTCTCTGATATGTGTTTTTTTTTATTGTTTATCACCTTTCATTAAAAAAGACGAAAAATAAATACAACTAGTTTTCACCGGTAAAAATTTAACGGTTTTCCTATATTAAATTTCTGATGAATCTTAATTAAGTCAATGATTAAAGAAACTCATACACTCATGCGACAATAAAATATCCGTAGAAATCCACCCCCTATCGCATCGTGTAAATATTTGAGCTTAACAACTTTAACAAAATATTGCAATAACAATCATAATTATGAATGCTGTTTGTCATTTTAAGAAGTAAGGGGAAACAAATGAAAAGATTTGAGATTTACAACGTTTTTCATTTCACTAAAACAACCGTTAAACACTTCTGTCTCCCCTTCTTTCTTTCATTTTGTCACTGAAACCAAGTAGCGTCTTTGATATGTCTTCTGTCTTCTCACGTGATCAAAACGGAATGGTCCATTAATTGTGAGCAATTGGCAGGCCATAACGGTCATGTGAATTAAAGAAGCGAAAGACAAGCAGGAATAGAATCGGATATATATTAGGTTGGTGCAAAAATAATGTCGTTTTTGACGTATTTTTTAACGTCAAAAAACGACATTTTGCACCAACCTAATATTAGGTTGGTGCAAAAATAATGTCGTTTTCTCACACAGTAACATATGTGAGAAAACGACATTATTTTTGCACCAACCTAATAGTTATTCTGAGGATCAGGTTATGTAATATTGACAATAGAAAACCAATACCCCCTTTTATGTCTGTATGTTTTCAGTGACCTAGTGAGTAAAAGCGTTGGTTTGTGAATTTAGTGGAGTTGTGAGTTCAATCCCTGGCTTCGTTCTAAAATTCGCTTGAAGATGAAACAGAACTAATTTTGGTTCCAAAATTCGTTTGAAGATGAAATATTAGGTTGGTGCAAAAATAATGACGTAATAATGTCGTTTTTTGAGGTATTTTAACGTCAAAAAACGACATTATTACGTCATTATTTTTGCACCGACCTTATAGAACTAATGGCTTTAATTTAATATAATTGAATTTGAAGTTTTTGGTTTCTCTTTTTGAAACATGGTAATTCCTGTGTAGCTATGTAACGACATATACAAATGAAACATTTTCTAGCCCATTACTATCCTTAGGTTTTAACATGTGAAGCTTTAAATATATTTTCTGGTTATTACAGTAATAAGTAATATAGGGGGAGGGCAGTTTATACATTAATGAAATAGAAAACTGAATTACCACTTTCTGTCCAATAGAATCCTATCAATAATTTTTTAAATAATATCGTCAAAATGGCAACCTAAGTATTTATATGATTGAAATGTTTTTACATGTGGGTCTTTAAATATTTTTGTAATTATTATTTTAATATATAGTAATTCTGGGTTGGGGGTGAAAGTTTACATATTAATTATAATAGAAAGCCGATCTCCCGCTTTACGTCTCATAGACCCTCACATTAATTCTTGATAATCAATGGTCTAAAAATGATAGACATGAAATTGATCTTTTAAATCCTCTTTTTATTCTTTGAAGGTTTTCCCATGTGGGTCTTTAAATTTATTTTCTCTAATTATGTGAGCACTGACGAAGTTTAACAGAAAATGGAAACAAAAAAAAACTTACACTTAACATCAAGAAGAGACAGTTGAAATTTCTAGTGTATATAATGAGGAAAGAGGGCTTGGAAAATCTGATACTCATAGGACACATTGAAGGCAACAGGGATAGAGGAAAACAACGCATAGCATACTTAGCGAGCTTGCCGGAATAGGGTTTGAGAGGATTACAAAAGTACAAGATTTATTAAGAGCTACGGACAGGGAATTGTGGAGAGCCATGATCGCCTATGGTCTAAAGAGACACGGCACATAAAGAGAAAGAATCACTATATTAAAATGTATTAGTTTTGGAGGGATCAGTTTCTTACTTTACAGCAGTAGAAAACCGTTCACTCACTTTATATCCAATATAATCGCATGTTAATAATAAATTGAATACGTTTCACTGTAGATAACGCCATGGAAGAGTATTCACGCATGCGTAGTAAGCTTCCCTCTGATTTTTGGCAGGAGAGTCAAACTAAGACAATTCAACCGGCTTGTAAGATGTTCAAGACAATCAAAACGTCTAGATAATCTGTGCTTAATGACTTCAGGATTACATATTTTAAGTGTTTTTTTTCATTATCATTATTATTATTATTACTATTATTATTATTATTATTATTATTAAGGGTTTCCCGTTTAAAAAGGAATCCTCTGCGTTGACAAATATTTTAAAGTAAAATTAGCATTTATAAAGATTTTCTTTTATATACTTAACTTGTATAGGCGAAAGCCTATCCGAGGGAGTTTAAAAAAATATTAAGCACAAGTAGCCCCCAGGGTACCTCTCCATCAGTAGGGAGCTGAGTTTATTGTTCGGGAGAAGTGCCGAGTTGGTTTGGGCAATTTTCCACGGTACTGCCGTTAGACCCACTCTAAACTCGGGAGGGGACTGAGTTTATTGTCCGGTGTCCCCAAAACAAGAAATAACAAGCTTGAACAAAAACATTAAAAGATAATTTAATATTATTATTACAAAAGGTTGTAAAATGACGGTTTGAATAGCAGCAATAAAAAGGAAGCGATATTAAAAGGAATAAGTACAAGTGCAGCAGAAATACCTCCCACATATTAGTAAGACTTTAGCTAGATGAAGGCATCATTGCCACTAATGTCTTACCATTATGTGGGAGGTAATTCTGGAAGGTTTTTCTGGAAGGTATTTCTATCACACTCTGTACATTTCAAGAAAATTAAATGAATAAAAATTCTAAGAAATTAAAAATAATATTACTACAACGACCGTAAATATCTTCTAAGATATTTACTCAACCCCCACGAGGTCAGGTTGTGACACAAGGTCGGTTTAATGTGGGGAGCCCGAGCATGTACACCCGGGCAAGGAACAAAAATACCCCGAGCCCCCGAAACCGTCGGTTGCGCTGGCCCCGGTGCGTACACCGATCTTTCTCTCTAGTGCAATGAGAAAGCGCGGCCTCGAGCAGCTGTTCCACATACCAACGACCGTAGAATAACGATCTGAGTAGCGGCGATAAAAATGAAGCGAAATTAGAATGATAGCAAAATAGGATTGCTACTACTATAACTAATAATTGTAGAATGACTATCTGGAAGTAAAGAAGAAGACGAAAAAAAAAAAAAAAAAGCAAAATAAAAATCAAGCGGAATTAAGACGAAAGAAACGCTTTTCCACAAATGATAACAGACTATCTTTATGTCGTTCAGTTATAATAATGAGTTCAACCGTCAAATAAGAAACATCTTCAAGCATATCGACTTTTTTCTCTAATGTAATATTTGTCATATCAGTATTGATGACATAAGCGACTATTGTTTTCTTTTGTAATTTTTTTCTTGCCCTTTTCTGTCACTGAGAGAAAACAGATTTAATACACGTATACGGTTGCTAATAAGGTGTGTCGGTACAAGATGTCTATAATTGTAGATTAATACGAGGGGTCAACCTGGGGGGAGGAGATTGCAGTAAGGGGTGGAATAGGAAGAAATAAAGTCGCGAAGAAGTAACTCCTTGTCAAATATTAAATACATATATATATATATATATATATATATATATATATATATATATATATATACGAAATAATATAATTGGAAGTCTCAAGCGTTTCGCTGTACAAAGACGGGTATCAGGTTTTATATCAATATTTTTTTAATGGTTTCACCTCAAGCAATACGACAAAAGCCACTAGAATGCAAGGTGCGGGTTACTGAGAGTGAATGAAACTGAGAGAACAATAAAAGAACAGGATTCAAGAGGATAGAAGATGACGATTGACACTGCATTTACATTTTTGAAAATCCCCATTTTATAGATGCTATACACAAATAAAATAGCCTCTGGGTCTGTCTATATTTCTGAGATGAGGTATTATGTACATTATTTACATTATTCGGATTATTGTCCTCATCATTGTCGCCATATTTATTACAACGTTTTGGCCTTTCAGTATCTGTCTATATTTCTGAGATGAGGTATTATGTACATTATTTACATTATTCGGATTATTGTCCTCATCATTGTCGCCATATTTATTACAACGTTTCGGCCCTTCAGTATCTGTCTATATTTCTGAGATGAGGTATTATGTACACTATTTACATTATTCGGACTATTGTCCTCATCTTTGTCGCCATATTTATCACAACATTTCGGCCGTTGTACGCTCCGGCCTTCTTCAGGTGGTTGGACAGTGACAGGACTCAAAGAGTGTGAGTTCAATACCCGGTTAAGACAGTGGAGAACTTTCAGAGGGAAATCAGTAGGAGATAACTGATAACATGGCACGTGGAACTAGAACAGTCTACCCCAGTGAGCGAAATAAAGGGTTCAGTTCGAAATTCCAACCACCTGAAGAAGACCGGAGCGTACAACGGCCGAAACGTTGTGATAAATATGGCGACAAAGATGAGGACAATAGCCCGAATAATGTAAATAGTGTACATAATACCTCATCTCAGAAATATACACAGATACTGAACACGGCCGTAGCGTACAACAGCCGAAACGTTGTAATAAATATGGCGACAAAGATGAGGACAATAATCCGAATAATGTAAATAATGAAAATAGCCTCTATTCAAAAATCCGAAAAATTCTGAAAACCGTATATGGATATACATCCACGTTTACTACAAATTATTTATTAGCTGTTTAACTAAGCCTCAGGTAGGTACATATTCCCAGGTATGCCGTTACTCCACAAACTTTATGTATACGAGGATAAGTAAAAAATTATATGCACTATCGCCAGAACACTGACTTCGTATCGTGCGTGCTTATAGTTTGTACTATTGTGGTCACGTGATCGTACCACTTTTCTTGTTGCCGTTACAGTCTAAACATGGCCTCTCCGTTAGCAGTGTGCACCAAGGAGGAACAAAGAGCAGTGCTCCGAACCTGCAGCGAATATGCTATCTCATCGATGATAACTCGCCGGTTCATCGTTACCATCTCTCGAGCTTGCTGAATCTTCTCGTCAGTGTTGGAGGTTGAGAGGCGTCCTGCTTCTTCTCCGTACGTCACGCTTGTCCGGCCAGTTTTAAACTTACTAATCCACTCCTATGCACCGGTGCACTGTCGCCGTATTGTGCTAAAAGCCTCCGATGAATTTCAGCATCGGACACACCTTCCGATCAGAGAAATCGGATCACTGCTCTTTTTTCCTCCTGGGTGCACACTGCTAACGGAGCGGCCATGTTTACACTGTAACGACAGCAAGAAAACTAGCGCGATATAGCTCAACATTTAAGCACGCATAAATAGAAGGCAGTGTGACAAACGTAAAGATATGGTATAGCGAAAGTGCGGATAGTTTTTGCCTTACCCTCGTACATAGAAAGTCTAATTACATTAGCTGAAAGAGAAAGACGGCTTGGTAAATCTAACACTCACAGGGCATGAGTAAGA
The DNA here is from genome assembly GCA_963932145.1 of Acanthosepion lycidas. NCBI lineage: Eukaryota > Metazoa > Mollusca > Cephalopoda > Sepiida > Sepiidae > Acanthosepion > Acanthosepion lycidas. The sequence goes on along the minus strand of OZ010603.1, from coordinate 71,191,076 downwards.
GGGACAGAGGAAAACAGAGAATAATGGGCTTGTGCAAATGGTTGACAGAACAGGGATTAGGAGAGATAGCAACCAATGCTAAGCGCGACAAAGTACAGGAAGTTGTGGAAAGCTGTTATCGCCAACGTCCTGAAGGGACACGGCAAATAGAAGAATTGTGGCCCAAGATCCACTCAAGGTGGACGATTACTGAATAAGATTCTTATAAAGGCGTAGAGGAGTAAGTGATGTATATTATTAGGACATGTAGGATAGATGACCGTTGACATTCAACATGAAGAGGTTATGGAAAATCGATGCGATCGGGAAAGCATCCTTTTGGAAGTCTCTCCCCCAAAGTAACACATCTTTTGAGTAGGACTTCCTCCTTACCAAAGGAATTTGAGTATGAATGAGTTGACACCGTGTACGTGATATGGTGGGTCGCAGCTGTGAAGGCCTGAACTGGGGAACAAAGGAATGTCTTCGTTTGAACATTTGCCATAGAAATAGCGATAGAATAGTGAGAGCTGAATGTTTGGTCTGAGGGAAAGGGTTTACAGAGTGGGAAATAATTCACGAGGAAATAGGTCGCTTAAATTCGTGCAGTCGAAAGATGAAGATTAAAGATTATTTTTTAAAAAAGTAGGATAGTGAGTGAAAACCGAGTTGCCAGGTTAGGGCTGATAACATCACAAACACTTATTTGGATTTTATCGAGGACCGCGAGATACCTGGTCCAGTCTTTCTTATCAAATCTTGAAATGAAAGACATTTTGAACGGCCACTCTTCTAGATCCTTTTGTCCGAACGCAAGTGTTCTCCAGGTCTCTATCCTCGGCCCTACTTTGTTTTTAATTTTCATTAATGACCTTCTCGACGGCATCAGCTCTCAACTTGGTATCTGACGACACAACCATTTACTTCTATCTCGATAGTAAGTCTGATCAGTTTGATAACGTCAAATTAACAGCTGATGCCATAAACGACCCTTAGTCTGTTCTTAACTGGGGCAAAGAATGGCTTGTTCATTTTAACGCCTCGAGAATAAAACTGCTCTCTATTAATCATCAGAGAGAGCCCTTTCTGATTTCCATCAGCATGGCTGATGCTAACCTCCAGGAGAGTAACTCGTGGCGCTTTTTCAGGCTAACATTCTTGGCTGACATGAAGTGGAAAGTCTATATTGAATCCATTGCTAGGTCAGCCGCTAAGAAATTTCATTCACTCTATCGAGCGAGACAATTTTTTCTCTAGAATTTTTATCGCTATCTTACAGATCTATAAATCTATCATTCGTCTATGCTTAGAATATTATTGCCGCATATGGTCCGCTGGTCCTGTTATATATTTAGAGATTCTTGATAAAATCCAAAGGAGAATCAGCAATATTATTGGACCTGATCTGGCGGCTTCGGCTTCGGCTTCAGTCACTTTCTCACCGTCGTAAGGTTACCTCTCTGTACCTTTTCTATAAATACTTTCATGGTAATTGTTCGGATGAGCACTTCGCCGTGGGACCTAGATTTTCTGGATTTAAGTGCAGTACTAGATTGGCAAGCTAGGTCTCATCATTTTACAGTTGAAATGACTAGATGTAACCATAAGTTCTATGCTAACTGTTTCTTAATCTGATAAGTATGTTCATGGTAATTGTTTTGATGATCTATCCACTTTGGTATCTAGACTTTATGAATTTAAGAGCAGTACTAGATTGGCAGCTAGGTCTCATCATTTTACAGTTGAAATGGCTAGATGTAACCATAAGTTCTATGCTAACAGTTTCGTAATCTGATAAGTATGTTCATGGTAATTATTCTGATGAGCTATCCTCTTTGGTACCTAGACTTTATGAATTTAAGAGCAGTACTAGATTGGCAGGTAGGTCTCATCATTTTACAGTTGAAATGGCTAGATGTAACCATAAGTTCTACGCTAACAGTTTCGTAATCTGATAAGTATGTTCATGGTAATTATTCTGATGAGCTATCCTCTTTGGTACCTAGACTTTATGAATTTAAGTGCAGTACAAGATCGGAGATGAGGTTTCATCAATTTGCAGTTTAGTTGGTTAGATGTAACCGTAAATTCTATGCTAACAATTTCTTTTCTCGCACTTCTCGCTTGTGGAACTGTATTCCGGGTTCATGCTTTCTAGTCAACTTTTACCTTCAAAAATTTAAATGCAATGTCAATCGCTATCTACAGTGTTTCTACTACTTTTAAAATTTTTTTTTATTAAATCTTTTATTGAATCTGTCTTAATTAAAGAATAACAGGCATTACTTTTTGACCGATCTACGGTATGAACGCAAATCGGCACGAAGAAAAACACCCAGGGGGAAGCAAAGTAGATCAGCGGAGCATAGTGTGTCAAACAAATTTACTTTTCCTTGTAAAATTATTATTTTTTTTTTCAGAATCCCTAAGAAATAGCGAGGGTACCCAGTAGCCTATTTCGGGAATACAAAAATATCTATGACAAAGTCACGACCCGGGGTGGATTTGATTTATTGTATAAAATATGTGTATAAGTAATGGAGAGGGTGTTAACTGGGTCATCCAGGTACATACAGAGATGACCGAAAGGAGTGTGAAGATTTATTGTGCTTTACGAAAAAGAAAGGACAACAGTATTTATTTGTCACTTCCAAATGAAAATAAAGTCTGACACAAGGCTAATAATATATTTTCGAGATCCGTATCACTATACCTGATACGCTGCTCAATGTTAAATCCCCCTTTTTTTTTTTAATGTGGGTCTTTTTTTTCTTTTAAAAAAAAATCGTTTCACCCCAAGCAAAGCAATAAAGCCACTAAGACGCTAGAGGTTACTAAGTGTTAGAGAATATGAGAAAAACTACTATTACTAAGAGGAGACAAGAAAAGAAAAAGAATTAAGAAGATAGAAGATAACGATTGACATTGTATTTAAATTTTACAAGATCAAAGTTTACTGGGAAGCAACAAACCGGAACAGAGTTTCACAAGCGAGAAGTGCAATAGAAGAAACTGTTAGCACAGAACTTACGGCTACACCTTGCTATTTCAACTGTAAATAGATAAGACCTTGCCACCAATATAGTAATGCATTAAAATTCATAAAATCTAGGTACGATAGAGGAAATTAATATTTATTTCGTGTAATAATACAAAAATGCGGTTCTAGATCAAAATGCGGGTATAGGGGAAGGCTGTTCTTCAGTCTGTCTTATCTTAAATTCAGCTCGACACAAATACTGACACAAACAAACTACAAGATGACTTGTGTCAAAACAATACATTCTTACTTAGCATTCACCGCAATACTTCAGAGTCTCTATGAAATCCTAACTGGTCCCATTATGTACCAAACTGGAAAGCTCATCGGAACAATTACCATGAAAGTATTTATAGAAAAGACACACGGAAGTTGCGTTACGGCGTTGGGAAAGCGATTGAAGCCGATGTGTCAGGTCAGGACGAATAACATTGCAGATTCTTCTTTGGATTTTATCAAGAATCTCTAAATATATAGCAGGAGCACCAGGTTAGATATGACAGCAACATAACCATTCCTGCCTCCCATTAGAATGTCTGACGCTCAACTCCACGAGAGCACCTCTTTGCGACTGCTCGGTCTCACGTTGACCTGAGATGGAACAATTACATTGAATCAATTGCTTCATCCACCGCTAGGAAAGTCCCTGTGCCGAGCCAGGAAATTTTTTTCGCCTGAGTCGATCCTTCAAATCTACAAATCAACCATTCGCCCTTGCATGGAGTGTTGCTGCCATATATTCCCCTTCTATTTGTCTCAAGGTCCTTGATAAAATCCAAAGACGGATATGCAATATAGTTGGCCTTGATCTGGCATCTCGTCTCACAGACATGCTGTTGCCTTCCTCTGTCTTTTTTTTTTTTAGAAATACTTTCATGGTAACTGCTCTGATGAGCTGCTTTCGTTGGTTCCCAGACTTCATGAATTTAAGCGTTCTAATAGGCTGGCATATCACTCACACCCTTTCACTGTCGATACTGTTAAATGTAGCCGTCTCTTCTACTCCAGTAGCTTCATGTCTCACATTTCTTGCCTATGGAACTCCCTCCCCTCTTCCTGTTTTCCTGATAGCTATAATCTCCAACTATTCGAATGTAATGTCAATCGACGTCTCCGGATACCTTGATCTATCCCCTATACTTCTCTTCATCCTTTCCTCTATCACTCCTATTTGCTCTCGCTCCAACTCTCTGTAACCCCTTGCGTGCTAGTGGCTTCCCGCCTTGCTTGGAGTTGAATGCTTAAAAAATATGTAGGATAGATTCTGGAGAGAAAAATTGTCTAGCTTGACACAGCGGACCAACTTTCTTAGATGTTGATTTAGCAATAGATTCAATAGAATCTTTCCACTTGATAAAATAATTATTTTTTTAAAATAAAAACTATTTTACTCCGTCTATTCTCGGAGCAACCGAGTGTGTTTACTTTTTACCTAATCTCAGTGAAATAGGAAGATCTTACCTTGAGTCACTAGAATTTTTAAAAATCATTTCACCCCAAACAAGGCGAAAATGCCACTAAGACACAAGGAGTTACTGAGAGTCAAAGAAATCGAGAAAATAATTTTTGAAGATAAAGGACAATAATAAAAAAAAGAACAGGATTCAGGTAGAGAGAAGATGACGATTGACATTGCATTAAAAGTTTTGAAGACTGTAGTTAAAAGGAAAGAAAGAAGCAGGAAATAAGGTAGAAGTGCGAGAAAAGAAACTATTAACCTAGAACTCACGGTTGCATTTGAGAATTTCAACAATAAAATTATGAGACTTAGTTGCCAATCTAGCACTGCCCTTAGATTCGTAAAGACAACAGGAGTAAATAGATTTACCTATCTCCCGGTTTACACTCCTCCAAGATCTTTTGAACTGGAGTAGAGGTTTATCCTCTGTTTCATTTTTCCTGTGCTTCCAGTTCCTTTTAAAGTTTTCTCGTTCTCTTCCATTTTCGGTGGCCCCTTGCATCTCAGTGGCATTATCACTTTGTTTGGGGTGGCGCCACTTACTCAGTAACCCTCTACCTTGAGTGGCTTCACGATGTTAAGATGAAATTAATCAAGGAAGGCGCTGTAGTTTTTCCTACCCATATACATATATCATTTGTTTGCCGCGTACAAAAAAAAAACAAAAAAAACAAACAAAACACAATAACGAATTTAATCGACTTAACTTGTTAGAAATTTTCAATTAGATCTTGTATTAGATAGATAGATAGATAGATAGATAGATAGATAGATAGATAGATAGATAGATAGATAGATAGATGAACAGGCTGAGATAGATAGATAGATAGATATAATGTACCTGTCGATTTGGGGAATTAAAAACATATTTTCGTTTCCCCAGCGTACACATTATTTGTAATAAGCAAGACAGATATAATTGAAAATGGTTAAGAGATTCGTCAAAGAATCGCAAAGAAAAATCATTTGAAGAATTTCTCCAGGCACGAAGATCGAAAAGAAATCATTTGTTTGCCGCGTACAAAAAACAAAACAAAACACAATAACGAATTTAATCGACTTAACTTGTTAGAAATTTTCAATTAAATCTTGTATTAAATAGATAGATAGATAGATAGATAGATAGATAGATAGATTGAACAGGCTGAGATAGATAGATAGATAGATAGATAGATAGATAGATAGATAGATAGATATTGAACAGGCCGAGATAGATAGATAGATAGATAGATAGATAGATAGATAGATAGATAGATAGATGTAGAGGGAGAGAATGTGAGAGAAAGAGTGTGAAAATGAGACAGAGAGTGAGTAAGTGAGAGTGAGTGAGAGAGAGTGAGTGAGTGCGTGAGTGAGAGAGTGAGAAAGATATCTGAGAGGTGAGACTGCAGTCGTGTGATGAGGCAATTATATTCTTTAAGATAATCTTTTTTTTAATTGAGTTCTCCACAATCAAGGCAGTAAAGCCACTAAGACACAAGGGGGTGACTCTCTGTGAAAGAATTAGAAAAAAGAAACGTTGTTAAGAAGAGAGAACAATAAAAGAGTAACACAAAGACAGTAGATAGCGATTGACATTGTATTTAGATTTTTGAAGATTAAAGTTGACTAGCAAGTATGGTCCCGAAATAGAGTTGCACAAGTCTTGTATTGAATGTACATCAATATAAAACGGATGGGGCTTCCTGTATCTGGGTAGGAAAAACTACAGCCCCTTCCTTGATTAATTTCATCTTAACATCGTGAAATTGATTACAGAACTAGAAAGAATTATTATAAAAATAAATAGACATAATATGTCTATATTATTTAATCAAACATTTTTGAATGAAGATATGCTGCCTAAATACACACGCACATACACACACACACACACACACACACAGATAGATAGATAGATAGATAGATAGATATTGAAAAGTCCGAAATAGATAGATAGATAGATACTGAAAAGATCGTGATAGATAGATAGATAGATAGATATTGAAAATACCGAGATAGATAGATAGATAGATACTGAAAAGATCGTGATAAATAGATAGATAGATAGATAGATATTGAAAATACCGAGATAGATAGATAGATAGATAGATATTGAAAAGACCGAAATAGATAGATAGATATTGAAAAGACCGAAATAGATAGATAGATAGATAGATAGATAGATATGGATATATTTGTTGGATCTTATACTGTTAATCACTATATATTTTATTCTATGATGAAGTAAATATTTATGCGCCACGGCATTTGACAAGGTATGGCACAAGGATCTATTTGAACTGCTAGAAAAACTAGTGCAACCCAGAATTTATACAGAGAACAATCCGTCTGCATGACTGCCTAACTTATTTAGGCACCAACATTTTGACAGTGAATAGTTTGGCGCCCATTCCTTGACAAGGAACCAGCGAAAATATTGAAAGTTGAACATGAAATCATATCTGAATTATCTAATTCGTTGCTTTCCCGTTTCAAGCTATGCACAGTCTGTTTTTTTTTTTTTTTTTTTAAATTAATGAATCTGCAACGCTATCGGTCTTGGCCTGGCATTTCGACTTTTCCCTTGTCACTTTCCCACCGCTGTAACGAAGATTCCCTGTGTCTTTTGTATAAATCCTTTCATACTAATTGTTCTGATGAACTTTCCTATTTTGATACTTCTTTTTATTTTCTTTTTTTTTTCTTGATTTTTTTTTTTTGCGGGGTGGGTGTTTTTGTTTCAGTTTTGTTTTTGGGGCTTTTTTTGTTTTTTTTTTGGATTTTGTTTTTTTTTCTTTCTTTCTTTCTTTTTTTTGTTTTTTGTTTTTTTTGTTTTTTGGGGTTTTTTCTTTCTTTTTTGGAGTTTTTCTAGAGAAAAAAATTGACTCGCACGATACAGTGAACGAAATTCCTTTTTTTTTTTTTGGTTTTTGGCGGGGGGGGGGTGGTTTTTGGGTTTTGGTTTTTTCTTTTTTTAGTCTTGTTTTTTTTTTTTTTTTACAATGATCTTCATTTTTTATTTGATGAAGCATCGTCAGCCATTATTATTAGTTATTGGCACGTATTTACTTTCATCTTCATTTTTTATTTAAGCATTGTCAACCATTGTTATTAATTTCTGACTAGAATTCCTTTTCAGCTTCATTTTTTAGTAGATCAACCATTATTATTCATTTTTGACTAGTAATTACTTTCATCATTTTTCTTAGATTGCCAGCCATTGTTATTAATTTTCGACTAGTATTTACTTTCTTTTTACTTTAATTACATGAAGCATTATCTGGTTAGCAAAGTCCGAATTACTGGTTATAAACAACAAATCTTCGGTGTCTCTTGGTGGCTGAATGGTTAACATCAGATCAAATAAATGGTTCCCATTAGGGTTACAGGTTCGATTCCTGCAGGAGAAGTACATATTTTCTACAACATTTTTCGAACATTCAGGCCGGTAAATGTAATTAATATTATTTATTTAAAAAACAGAGCATTTACTTAAATAAATTGTATCTATTAAAATAACCTATAAACTGAATGTATATCCCCCATATATATATCTATATATATATATATTAGATCATTCTTAAACTTAGAATTTTTGAAGAGATAACGATATTTTCACTTTTCCTTATAGAAACATGTTGCAAAATAAAATCCTTATATTTGGCGTTTAGAACTCCTCTGGGGAATGAAACGGGTCGGTAAATAAAACAATTTTCCTTTCGTCTTTATTCTTGCTTTATTTTACCGATACATTATTTATATTTAAATTTACACACACATACACACGCACACACACACACACATCCACATATACATACATACATACATATATATATATATATATATATATATATATATATATATATATATATATATATATATATACCTTAAAAATCAGGAGGCCAGTTGAATCCGCTATCTTGGTTTCAACCTTACGATATGCTCTGGCGATTTTTATGAAATGACCTCTTAACGCTTTATTTGTTTTTAGACTACTGAACGCTACATTATTATTTTCAAAAATAAATAAAAAAACGCCCGACGTTTGGTGTAATAGAAATGGGTGGGGGGGTATACGAGGTGAAGGCAGAAGAAGAAGGAGGAAGAGAAGAAAAGCAAGGGTATTATAAATATATTGGTGTGTGTGTGTGGGGGGGGTTAATTGAAAATGCATTTGTTTTTATCCAGCCTCATATGTGCTTAAGAGGAATTTCTAAATATGCAAGCAAAGACTAAAGATTCGAATTTCTGGTTCAAAAGGTTCTTTGAAAATTTTATTAAAAGGCGATGCCTTATAATAGCCATAACAATATTTTCAACCTCTCCTGACAGCAATTGTGACATTTCCGGATCCAAAGAACCAAAACTCGGATTTCTGGCTCAAATGGTTTTTTGGATCCGGATATTTCATAATTGCTTATTTTTCCTGTTAGCAGAGGTTGCAACACCAGAAAAGTGATTCTACAGGAAGATGCTGAGGATACCATGGACCGAATATTTGAGCAACGACGAGGTTTTGGAGAGAATGGAAACAAAAAGGAAAATTATAGTTAACATCAAGAAGAGGCCGTTGAAATTTTTGGGGCATGCAATAAGAAGGAAGGCTTGGAAAATTTGATACTCGCAGGGCAGACTGAGGGACAGAGGAACAGAGGAAAGAAATGCATGACATAATTGATGAACTTGAGTAAATGGATGATAGAATAGGGTTTGGGAGAAATAACAAAAAGATAAAACTTATTAAGAGCTACAAGGGAAAGAAAAATGGGGAGGGCCATAACCGCATACGTCCTGAAAGGACACGGCACATAGAAAAATGAGCTTGAGTAAATGGAATGGCAGAACAGGGTTTGGGAGATATAACAAAAAGACAAAACCTATTAAGAGCTACAAGGGAAAGGAAGATGGGGAGGGCGCTGACCATCTATGTCCTGAAGGGACACGGCATGTAGAAAAAGTAGAAAAACGAGCTTGAGTAAATGGATGGCAGTACAGAGTTTGGGAGATATAGCAAAAAGACAAAACTCATTAATGGCTACATGGGAAAGGAAAATGGGGAGGGCCCTGACCGCCTACGTCTTGAAGGAACAGGTCACATAGAAAAAGTAGAAAAACAAGCGTGAGTAAATGGATTGGCAGAACAGGGTTTGGGAGATATAACAAAAAGACAAAACTTATTAAGAGCTACATGCGAAAGGAAGATGGGGAGAGCCATGGCCGGCTATGTCTTGAAGGGACACGGCACATAAAAAAAGTAGAAAAACGAGCTTGAACGTTTCGGCCGTTGTACACTCCAGCCTTCTTCAGATGGTTGGAATGTCGAACTGAACTCTTTATTTCGCTCACTGCGGTAGACTGTTCTAGTTCCACGTGCCATGTTTAATGGATGTCAGTTATCTCCTGTTAATTCCCCTCTCCAAGTTCTCCACTGCCTTAACCGGGTATTGAACTTATAATCTTTGTGTCCTGTTACTAACGCCTTTATCCACTGTGCCTTGAGGAAGGACTTGAAGAAGGCCGGAGTGTACAACTGCCGAAACGTTGTAATAAATATGGCGACAAAGATGAGGAAAATAGTCCGAATAATGTAAATAATGTACATAATACCTCATCTCAGAAATATAGACAGATACTGAAGGGCCGAAACGTTGTAATAAATATGGCGACAAAGATGAGGAAAATAGTCCGAATAATGTAAATAATGTACATAATACCTCATCTCAGAAATATAGAATGATAGTGAATGGGTTGACTGATTTGTTTGTTTAACATATCAACTACTTATGGGTCATTTAATGCCGAAATTGAATTTTCAGGGTGGTTTGAAGTAATAAAAATATGATATATGTTATTCTGCTTTCACAATTGAATACATGGTAGATGATACTCAGCTTTTTTGCATCTACATGTTTGGTTTCTTTAAGAAACTGTAAGATATTATATGGATTAATGTCTTGAAAGAGTTCTTTCATGTTGATTGTTTGATTTTATTTAGTGCCATGATCATACTTTCTGTACTGTGTTTGTTTAAGGTTATGTGGAATATCAACATCTTAATTATATAATGATTCTCCCCTTTATTTACATGTTGTATTGTTCATATTTGCTGTTCAATGCTTTCGAGTGACGAAGCTTTTATTTTTTAATCAATTCAATCCCAAGCAAGGTGATAATGCCACTGGGTCTTTTGATTGATTGATTTGTTTGCTTAAAGATATATCAACATTTTCATGAGTTATTTAATGCCGAGTTTAAATTTTCTTGGGAGTTGGGAAAGAGTAAATTTCTGTTATTCTGCTTTCACAATAGAATACATGGTAGATGATACTCAGCTTTTGTGCATATATATGTTTGTGTGCACATAAGTACAAGGTTATAGGTGTGTTTTATGTTGTAGTTTTGTTAAAGTTCTATTTTGCAATACAGTTTGGTTTCTTTAAGAAACTGTAAGATATTATATGGATTAATGTCTTGAAAGAGTTCTTTCATGTTGGCTGTTTGGTTGATTTTGTTTAGCGACATATTAACACCTCTATGGGTCATTTTTTAATATAAAATGTATTGCTGGTATTTTTACTATAAAAATGCGCTTTTATATTTCCATGGTTTTTTGTTTTTCTTTGGGGCTTCACTAATTTCCCATAGCTGGGACCCTAACAAGTACTACCGCCTGGGTCAGAGTGGGCCTGGGAACAACAGCAGTTAAGAGATGGTTCCTTTCTCTTCAAAACCTTCAATCTTCTGATCAGAAGCGTTGCTGCCAGTTGTAGTTTATCGTCATACCCAGGACTGGAAAACATGGAAGAGGCGGTGATATACATGCTGCGAAAGCGAAAATAGAGTCTCTTTTAATACGTGTAATACGTGGGAGTAGGAAACCTAAAATGTGAAATGAGACAGTTAAAATTGCTGGCACACATTACGAGGAAAAAAGGTTTTGAAAATGTAACGCTCACATGGCGTAGTGAAAGAAGGAGGATCTGGAGAAAGAGCGAGAAACCCATCCCTAAGGAGTTTGAGTGACGGGATGGTAGAGTTGGGACAAAGTCAGTCAGTTATGTTGTCATGAGTGATGCAGGCTTAGGCGATCATGTATCTTTCGATACATGACTGATGAGGCAGATTTTTTCCCGCAGTAGGTTGCCATGCCATTTTTTTTCTGCGGTAGACCAGTTGCCATGTAAGGCTATAGAACCCGGTCAGTCCAACTACTTACCCAGCTGGGCGGCGGGGAAGAAGACGAGGATTCATATCTTTGCCAAGGTTATTAGCATATAAGTGAATGTAATGGATTCGACTGGAATTGGAACTCGGCTCTCCGATTCAGTCAGCGTTCCATGCGTGATACACGCTTGGACGATCATGTATCTTTCGATACATGACTGACGAGTAGGTTGCCATTTTTTCTGCGGTAGACCAGTTGCCATGCAAGGCTATAGAACCCAGTCTGTCCTGCTATTTACCCACAGCTGGGAGGAGAAGAAAAGGATTCATACCTTTTTCAAGGTTATTAGCACGTAAGTGAATGTAATGGATTCGACTGGAATTCGAACTTGGGTCTCCGATTCCTTAATCGGAGCTGCTAGCCATTACTCATCCGTATCTCCCTATTGGGACAAAGAGAGATGGTAAAGAGCCAAAAGTTGATTAGAACAACGAGGGAGAGGAAGCTTTGGAGAGCATTGGCGCATATAAGAAGTGCAGCTGAAGAAAATTGATTGACCGAAACGCTATAGAAACCGGAATAGGTAACCAAAAATAGAGAAATAAAATAAAATAAGAAGAAATTTGCATTTTCGAAAATCCCTTCGAATAGAAATCATAGCGTTGTTGGGGAGAACGCAAATTCCTCATTTCTCGACATGATGAATTATTACAGGTGCAAAGCATAAAAATTTAACGGGCGTCAGAGAAAGAATGTTATATATAATAGTAATTGGTAACACGTCAAATATTGGCTAGACCAACATCATCGTATCAAACTTAAAGCTATGATGATTATTCAGATGAGGATGACATTCGGGAAATAAGAAAAAATAAAAAAAGGAAAAGAAAAAGAAGAAAAAAGAAAAAGAAGAAAAAAGAAAAAGAAAAAAGAAGAAAATAAGAAAAAGAAAAAAGAAGAAAAAAGAAAAAGAAAAAAGAAAAAGAAAAAAGGAAATGAGAAAAAGAAAAAGAAAAAAAGAAGGAAAAAGAAAAAAGGAAAAGAAAAAGAAAAAAGAAAAAGTAAATGAAAAAGAAAAAAGAACAAAGAAAAAGAAAAAAAGAAAAATAGAAAAAGAAAAAAGAAGAAAAAAGAAAAAGAAAAAAGAAAAAAAGAAAAAAGAAAAAAGAAAAAAAGAAAAAAGAAAAAGAAAAAGAAAAAAAAGCAGAAGATGAAAAAAAAACATGATGAGTGGACAGTCGGTCGAGATACACGATACTTGTCAGCATGAACGGACGCACGTGACATGCGACAGCCAGTCTTTATCTTCTTCTATGTGCCATGCCCTCCTCCGGACGTAGGCGATCATGGCTCTCCAAAAATCCTGTCCTTCATAGCTCTTAACAAATTTCATCTTTTTCTTATTTTTCCTAGGCCAAATTCTGCCATCCATTTACTCAAACTCACTAAGTAAGACATGCATTACTTTCCTCTGTCTCTTTCCTTTCAATCTGTCACGTGAGTATCACATTTTCCAAGACCTTTTTCCTCGTTATATGCCCTGGAAATTTCAACTATCTCTTCCTGATGTTACGTATAACTTTCTTTTTTGTTACAATTTTCTTTAAAACTTCGTCGTTGCTCACAAGTTCGGTCCATGGTATCCTCAGCATCTTTCTGTAGAACCACATTTCTGTTGCTTCAAGTCTTTTCTTTATCTTTGAGGGGATTGTCCAGCATTTACTGCCATATAAGAGGAGTGATATCACGTAACAGTTCAGTACAATTTTCTTTGTTTCTAACAAAAGTTTTTCTGTTTCTTAATAATAAGCTTAGTTTTTGTAGACAATCAATCTAATTAACTGACTACCTTATTTGTACACACGTTGTCGCAGTTTTTGTTGTAACGGCAAGCAAGCAAACATTAAATATGAAATAAAATAAAAGTTAAGACCTCAGAAATATTTAATAAATAAGTGCCTCGCTTTCATTTACTTATTTAAATCAGTTCTATTGTATCTTACGAGGAGGAAAACGTTAATTATGATTCTATAAGAAGAGGTTTTATGTTGACGTTAAAAATTTCCATCATTTTTCCAAAATCTTTTTAATTGTATAAGTCCATGGCATCATAAATCAGTCATTAAAATATTTCGTTGACCCTTCATTGGATTGATGCAAAAATTTCCATCAGAGAATGAGATATGGAGAAAAAGAAGAAAGAAACTCTGGTATTTTTACTTCTGTTTTGTTTGATTTTCATTGGTTAATAATATCTCCCGCGCATTCGACTTGTTAAACCAATGTTAGTATAATTTGTGGCGTTCCCAATTCAAGGAAAGACGCCGCGTCCATTCAAAGTTGCAAGAAATTATTCTATAATATCAACGGCGCTAGAATCTTATTATCAGGACAAGTGTGGAAATCTTATTTGGTAAGCTTTATTTATAAGCACAAATAACATAGGGGAAAATCGTTAAGATTTCAAATTTTGAATTATAGATCGTCATCTAAGCAGTTTCGACTTAAACGCACACAGAAAATCTATGTGATTTCTCATCTTCAGCAAATCAGAACCCAAAATACTAATAACAATAATAATTCTGAAGCAGGTATATATAAAATAAACTGTCACAACTGCTCTTCACAATACATTTGGGAAACTTGCAGAAATTAAAAAAAGTACAAACGTATCAATGAACCCAAAAGGGATCTTATATCCAACAATTTATCAAATGCATTAGTTATACATAGAGATAAATCAACCACAACTTTGATCTAAAGAAATCCACACTTATTAAAAGAGAAAGTTACTTTGAAGGAAAATTTTCGAGAGTTTAGCTATCGAATATTATCAAAATATAAATTTGCGTCCCGGATTTTTTTTCCAATATTTCTATTCTTGAAAGAATTATTACTTTACAAAGCCAGCATACATGACAATAAAAATGTTAAAAATTAAAATTCCTGCACACAAGCAGACACACACACACACACACACACACACACACACACACACACACACACACACACACACACAATGAAAAAAATAAGCCTTACATCAATGAAAAGGGCAAACGAGTAATAAAAATAATCGTTTGCTGATATCCCCTGACAAGTTGACGGACTGATTGCTGGGGGATCTGTCTACGAACCTCCAGAGTTGGGATGCTGAAGGTAACATCGATCAGCTGAGTGGCAAATTTTTGTATTCATATTAATTCTTTCTGTCTTCCTGTCAGTGTGTGTGTTTGGTTGTTTGTGTGTAAAAATTTCAGATAGAGTATGTTTGTAAAAGTGAAATATGAATAAAGACAAAAAGAAAAATTATCTTAGCCGACGTATTTTTGTCCTCTGAGGGACTTTATCAAAGCAAATTTAAGGATTTTATTTTGTGAGAAGTATTTATATACAGAAGTTAAAATGCTATTGGTTATTCAAAATTTATGGTATAGGGGTGCTCATGAATATTCATGAGTATATATATATATATATATATATATAATTGGTTGGATTGATGTGAGTTTGTGACCCTGGGTTTCACGCTTTTGCGATCGTCATGAAAACGCTAAAGCCAGGGTCACAAACTGACATCAATCCAACCAAATATGTTAGCTCTATCTCTGATATTGAGCGCTTTCTAATAAGTACCGCGCATATAATATATAAATAATTATATATATATATATTTATTTATATTTATATACACACACTTTTCAGACACACACACATACACACATATATATGTGTTTGTGTGTGTGTTTAGTATTAAATTAACGAAGCGAGTGGGGAGAGAGAGAAGACATGAGTGAGTTAGCAATGTGTCAATATCTGCTAACTCAATCATCTCTTCTCTCTCTCTCCCCTCACTTCCTCACTTCGTTAATTTACATATGTTTAATACGGCCCGTCAAAAATGTGTAAATTTTCTTTTCATTTTTTGTTTGGAATTAAAGTCTGATGACCCGCAGTCCTTTTGAAAGGGCTGTGGTGAAATAATTTAATTACATGGAACCTTAAAGTGGTCTGTTTTTATTTCAATTATTTGCTCTGGATTTACATTGAGCTCTCTGGATTATAGGTTTACCCATACGGATTACCTAGTTTTTCATAAACTATATATATACAGTGTAACCCGGATATAAGAAACCCTGATATAAGAGAAACCCGGATATAAGCGAGATTTTTTCTGGTCCCAAATTAGAGCCATACTTACCTAAACAAAATAGAGCAAACCCGTATATAAGAGAAACCCGTATATAAGAGACTTCCTCTACGGTCCCGACAACTCTCTTATATCCGGGTTACACTATATATATATATATATATATATATATATGAAAATTTCTCCGATTTAACCAGTAGAGAAGACAATATTTATAAATAAAAATGACAATAGGAAAACTGGTAATTGCTGACGCGTTTCGTATTTTGCTTTGATAAAGTCCACATTGGATGAAACGCGTCAGCAATTACCAGTTTTCCTATTGTCATTTTTATTCATATATATATATATATATATATAAATTTTAGACAAATGGAAACGTTTATGAAAGTAGATTTGTTTAGGAATATATGCGATAATGCATTTTGTCATTTATGGTTTCACAAGGTCCGAAAGCGGAAGAATGAAATGTGCGTATGTGTATTTTGTGTGTATGTTTAAATAGTCAATCTTAGTACATTTTCCCAAGCTTTTGTTTCACGTGACTAAAAAAAGAAAAGAAAAGAAAATGATTGACTTTGAAAAAAGTCGTTAACATTTATTTTCTTTACTCTCAGTCCGTGTCGAAATTTGTTATATATTTTCCGAGCTTTCCTTTATCGAAATCGTCTCCTCCTTAGCAGAATGCTACGAAAGTAAGAGATTTATTGCCCTTAATGCAAAACATAGCTCATGTTACGAGGTTTATGTAGAGTGCTCGATAGTTTTCCTGTGACATTGGCTTCACACAAAAAATTGCAAAAAAAAAAATCAGGTTTTTCGTTCTACTTAAAAAGGAAACTTGAATAACTGATTTATTTTTGATTTGCTTTTCTTCAAACATGTCACAAAAAATTGCCATTATGCAAAAAAATACGATAGTGTGGTTTCAGTCCTGCTCGCTTCCCCGCGTATAACGAAAAACCAGGAAAAACGGTTCAAAAATCTCATTTGTCAGCCATAACTCCCTGGTTTTTCGACCGATGTTTTCCAAATTTGCCATGTAAATTACATATGGCACACAAATTATCTTGCATGAATGTTTGGCTTAGATTCTTCCGGTTTAGTGGATGAAATCTGCGGCAAACTAGATCCCAAATCATTTTTTGCCATTTAGCCAATAGTTTCTTCATATGATTACATTCAAAATTGGCATTTAAAAAACCTTTGATGCAACGATTGTTTCAGAGGATTATGGAAGCGTTAAAGGGTAAAATTTCCCGAAGAGCCCTTATTGACCCTACAGTAAACGTGCGACGAAGGTATCGTTCATGTGTTTGCACTTGCAGTTGAATCAACTTTGACGCTGTTTATTTTTATCATAAACAGAACATTTACTGAAATATTTATATCTAGAAAAATAATGTATAAACAGAAGATAACTTAAAATAATTATCGGACTCCATTTTGTAGCGTGTGACGTCACACACACACACACACACACATATATATATTTGTATCTATAAAAAGAATGTATAAACATGAAAATGTCTTAATAATTGTCGGACTTTGTCCATTTCATAATGTGTGACGTCATTTGTTTACATTTGGATACTCCATGAGCAGATATGAATGTACGTGACAGATTCATGGAAGATTGAAGTTTAAAGGCAGTAAATTCGACATTGCTAACCGAACGCTCCTCTCTGGTCAAATCGGTTAAAGGAACGTCAGGTTAAATGACGGTTCCGTATAGGATACAGGTTCGAATCCTGTCGGAGGACGAATATTTTCTGTGAAAATTTCTCGGACATTCAGGCCGGTAAATGTTGCTTAATACTGTTTATTATAAACAGAGCATTTACTTAAATATTTGTATCTATAAAAAGAATGTATAAACATGAAAATGTCTTAAAAATAATTGTCGGACTTTGTCCAATTCATAATGTGTGTGTATATATATATATATGTATATATATAAAGAAATATAGTCTTAAGGTGTGCTATATTTATGGAATAAAGTGCTCAATATCAGAGATAGAGCGTGTGTAAATATAAAAGTGAACATAGAAGTCAACACTTAGAGGTGACAGTCTGTTTCATGCTATATGCAATCGTCAGGCCACATGTACCCTGATGATTGCATATAGCAATTATTGCTCAACAGACTGTTGAGCAATTTTTCTCCCGAGCCTAGACTGATTGTCTCCAAAAACTAAGCTTAGTATTAAGAAACAGAAAAACTTTTGTTAGAAACAAAGAAAATTGTACTGAACTGTTACGTGATATCACTCCTCTTATATGGTAGGAATTATTTTCTCTAGAGAATGAATATACTTCTATTTTTTTTTTACTACTGTCCACCCAATACAAGGTCCACATGTGGCCTGACGATTGCATATAGCATGAAACAGACTGTCGCCTCTAAGTGTTGACTTCTATGTTCACTTTATATATATATATATATATATATATATATATATATATATATATTGTACATATGCACACACAAACGCAATCTCACAGCACTATCTTTCGCCCAGCGTTAACGAAATGTAAGAGACATTTTAACAATTCACTCAGCCCTTCATTGCATAGACATGTTTACAAGCGTTACGAATAAATGTCAGAGCTCAGAAAATTGGTTTTGAGGTTATCAGAAATAAAATATATTCAGCTGCAGGGGTCTTTCCACCAAGCCACACCCATCACTTTTTTATTAAAATGAGAATGGCTATGGTTAATCCCATGAGTCATTTCAGTAAGGAAATGCCGAAGCAGTTGAGCAATTTTTCTCCCGAGTTGGGTTCAACTTTCACTTAAAGTAGTCATGGACAAAGTGCGAGCAGATTTAGACTTTCTGAATGGCACGATTAATTTCATGAGGAAAATAACATTTATTAAAATGATGTTTGTTTCTTTTTATCGTTCACTTATTCACCCACACATTCTCTCATGCATAACCACATACATAAACAATGATTAAGTGCAATGTTCCTTGAATTTTGTAACTTTTCGTGAAGGTAACGTTTTCATCATTTTAAACCATTGGTGATTTTCACTAAGGAAGATCATACGTGTAAACTTCTTTTGTTTCAGAAACGAGAGACGTCAATACTATAGAACTGACTTAAATAAGTAAATGAAAGCGTGGCACTTATTTATTAAATATTTCTGAGGTCTTAGCTTTTATTTTATTTCATATTTAATGTTTGCTTGCTGATGTCTGTCCGTTGCAACAAAAACTGCGACAACGTGTGTACAAATACGGTAGTCAGCTAATTAGACTGATTGTCTCCATAAACTAAGCTTAGTATTAAGAAACAGAAAAACTTTTGTTAGAAACAAAGAAAATTGTACTGAACTGTTACGTGATATCACTCCTCTTATATGGTAGTGATGATTTTCTCTAGAGAATGAATATACTTCTATTTTTTTTTACTACTGTCCACCCAATACAAGGTCCAATCAAGAGGGTTAGTGCGTGGAGTTGTATTAACGTAAGAAAAGGCAAGATAATAGGAAAGATAGCTAATTCTACACATGAAGATGTCAAGATTTAATTAGCGAATAAAATTTCAGAGTTCAGGTGAGGACGTTTGAAGTCTAGAGTTGAAGTAGAGTTTAGAGGGAACCAGAAACCCAATCCTAAACAGGAAAAACCCTAGCCCTGTATGTTTTCCTCAATACAAGGTCAGAGGGTCACTCAAGGTAGAGAGTTACTGTGTGGAGTTGTATTAGCGTAAGAAAAGGCAGGAAAACAAGAAATATAGACAGCTAATTCTAGAAGGAACCGGAAACCTAATCCTAAACAGGAAAAGGGGTGAACCTTTATTTCTGTTCAAAATATCGGTGAGGAGTGTGAACGGACCATTATTAACACGACATGACACTCATACTGAACACATAATGAGGAAGAAAGGCTTGGCGAATTTGACAATCACAAGACATATCGAAGGAAACAGTAACTGTGAGTGGTCGCAAAATACATGGATGTTAGCAAAAAGATGAACCCAAAATACAAATTAAAACTCGCAAAAATTTAAATATCTGGGAAGTGTTTTAACGGACGACGGGAAGTGCGAGACTGGAATCCAAAGGAAGCATTTGGATAGCCAAAGATGCTTTCCAAAAGCTAAGCTTATTAATAAGAAACAGAAAAACTTCGTTAGAAGCAAAGAAAAGATAACTGAACAGTTATGTGATATCTGTCCTCCGATATGGCAGTGAATGCTAGACAATCTCTTTCAAGATGAAGAAGCGACTTAAAGCAACAGAAGCGCGGTTGTATAAAAGTATGCTGGGGACGCCATGCATCTAATATGTGACCAACGACGAAGTTTTAGGGGAAATGGAAACAAAAAGAACACTTACACTTCAGAAGAGACAGAATTTCTAAGGCGCAATGAGGAAAGAAGGCTTGAAAAATTTGATACTCACGGGACAGACTGAGTGCAAGAGGGACAAGGGAAGGCAGCGTATAACATAGTGAGCTTGAGTAAATGGATGGCGGAACAGGGTTTTGGAGAAGTAACAAAAAGAAAAACATTATTAAGGGCTACAAAGGACAAGAACTTGTAGAGAGACATGATCGCCTACATCCTGAGGGGACACAGCACATAAAAAAGATATTTGAATGCATTTTTTTAGCTCCAAATGTTTGTTGATCAATTATGACACAGTGGACACCTGTCGTCGAAAGGAAAGGGGAGTTTAAAAAAGGCTGGATATTTCTTTTTGTCATCCGCTGATAAGATCAAGATAAATTGCCGTCGCCCGGGTATCCATCTTTTTTTTTTTTTTTCATTCGTCCAAAATATACCCAGTAAAACTGAGTTCGAGATATGACAAGAATTTCTCCTCTCATAATTTGTTCAGCCTTAATAGACGCAAAATCATTTGAATTCCGTTTTTTTTTTGTTTTGTTTTGATCTGGCCCACCGCGCTTACACCGGCCGTTATCAGTAATCAGATGCAAGGCCGTAAATGACAAGCCGAGAAGTACTGTTTTTCGATATTAATTTTCATTTAGCTCCAGTTACACTGGCAAACGATTTTTATGCCAATTCTGGCGCCTCCCACTAAAAGGAAAGAGTGTTCGCCCCCTTACGCTTGCCTTTCCGGCAGCCATGTTGTTATCCATCAATCGAGGAGTTGTTTAAACTCCGCTGAAGATTAAACTGCTTTTTGCTCTCTCTTTCTCTCTCTTTCAGTGTAAGCATGTGCGTATGTGATTTTCTTTTCAATGAATACACTTATAAAAACAGTAGACTACAAGGACTTCCACAGAAGGTAGTGAAGGAAAGCGAGAAGAAAGGACTATATGTCAATTACAAGAAGACAGAATGCATAGTTGCTAGCAAAAAAGGACAGCCCAACATGCAAATTAAAAATTAGAGACACCGAAATCAAACAGGTGCAATAACTTTTATTAACAGAGGACGGAAAGCACGACATGAAAATCCGAAAACGCATTGGTGATAGCGAAAAATGCCTTCTTAAAGCTGAGGAAAGTATTAAGAAACAGGAAAATATCGTGGAAGACAAAGAAAAGAATACTGTTATCGGTCCTTCTCTATGGAAGTGAATGCTGGACAATCTCCTCACAGATGAAGAAGAGACTTGAAGCAGCAGAAACAAAGAAAAGATAATGAACTATTACGTAATATCACTTCTCCTATATGGCAGTGAATGCTGGATAATCGCCTCGCAGATGAAGGGACTTGAAGCAACAGAAATGTGGTTCTACAGAAGGATGCTGAGAATATTATAAACCGAACATGTGAGCAACAATGAAGTTTAGAAACAATGTCAAAAAATACACTTATACTTAACATCAGAAAGAGACAGTTGAAATAGCTAGGACACAGAATGAGGAAAGGGACTTTGGAACATTTGATACTCACAAGACAGACTGAAGACAAGGGGGCCAGCGTAGCATTCTGATAAGGAGGAGATGACCTCGATAAAGGAAAGCTGGGAAAATATATAACAACTTTCTACTAGGATTGAGAGTATTAGCCCAAAATGCAAATTCTGTCATGAATATTCAGAAACAATTGACCATCTTGTATCAGGTTGCACGGTATTGACACCCACTTAATATAAAACCCGGCATGACAGAGTGGGCCAATATCTGCACTGGAAAATATGCAACACTTACGGAAAGGAAACTGCAATAAATTGGTATGAACACCACCCAGACCCGGTTACGGAGATAGGACCTGTAACAATTTTATTGGATTTTACAATACACATAGATAGAACAATCAAAGCTTATCACCCAGACATCGTGATCAGACCAAAAAAAGACAAAAAAAAAAAAAAAAAAAAAGAACAGGATATGCCTTTTTATTGACATAGCAGTCCCCGCAGATTATAATGTATTTTTAAATATCTTTAAAACTATCAAAGTATAAGGATCTTGAAATCGAAATCTCAAAAATGTGGCGCATGGAGACATCAATAATTCCAGTTGTAGTTGGAGCCCTCAGTTTGATTGGAAAAAGTTCCGATAGACTCATTGAAGGGATTTCTGGTAGGGCCATGCCTTAAAGAAATACAAAAAACTGTTCTCACGAGTACAGCTCACACCTTACGAAGGGCTTTATCAATATAAAATGTGCGTGATATTCGGTTTTCTTTTTTCGTTGTTTTACAAAAATGCTCAGTGGAAAATGTCATGATGCCATTGCTGACATTAGGTCTCTTGTTGGGATTCGGAAAGAAATGGGTATATACCAGAAATCAAAGGAAATAATAATAATAATAATAATAATAATAATAATAATAATAATTCTGATAGCAAGATAAGCGTCTTCATGGTCAATACTCTGGTCATGCCAGACAAGCTGATGTAGACAAACGCCGTACCCCATCAGTGGCTACATAATGCAAGATTAAAAACTGAAATCGCAGGTTTTATTCTTGCTGCACACGATAAATACTTGCTAACTAGAAAATACCAAACACTCGAATTATAAGTTTTTGCTGTATGTCTGTGTTTGTGTGTGAGTGTGTGTTTGTGAGCCTGTTTCTGTATGTGAGTATGTGTGTTTCTGTTTTTGTGTTTATACGTGTGTGTCTGTAACTGATTTTGTGTGTGCGTGTGTGTGTTTTGGTTGGTGTGTTTTTGTATGTGTGCGTGTGTGTTTGGGTTGGTGTGTTTTTGTATGTGTGCATGTGTGTTTGTGTTTATGCGTGTTTGTGTGGGTGGGTGTGTCTGTACGTGTATCTGAGTGTGTGTTGAGTCTTGTATGTGAGTGTGTGTGTGATTCTGTGTTTCTAAGTGTGCATTTGTGTTTGTGCGTGTGTTTTGTTTATGAATGTTTTGGTGTGTTTCTCTTTGTGTGAGTGTGTTTTTCCGTGTTTGTGTGTATGCACCTGAGTTTGTATTTGTGTGTTAGTGTGTGTGTGTGTGTGTGTGTTTGCGTATGATCCCTAAACCTGAAGTTGTGTTTAAAACTCTTTATCTACATAATGCTAAAACTCTAATATTATATGTGCGTGTGTGTGTTCTCGGGATACAGATTAAATGATAATAATACCCCAAACAATTTAGGAGCTTATTGTATCTTGAACGTATTCCGGAAAGAATCCATTTCGAGATTAGGGTAGCAGTTCTGGAGGAATTGTATATGACATTTTCTGAGAGAGGAGTTTACCCCGTGGAAGATCTGAAGCTTTCGGGAAAAACAAAGCTGAGTGGGCATCAAAAAGACAAACCTTACGCGTGTTCTGAAGAATTGCTCTATGGAATGGCACATCATGTGATGTCTTTGGTTTGGTTGTTCAATGATCTGTGTCAGTTTGTAGACAACAGAGAAGTTTCAGTAGTATCTGCCTTCTTCATTCTTTTGTTCGAGTTAACTATTGAAGTCGCTACAATATAAAAACCTGGATGCTCTATCGTCCCAGCTATTCGGTCGAACATTACAGTTCCGTCATTATGAGGACAATAGAGAGTGAAGATGAAATTGATACTAGGAATAAGTGCCATTCTGAAGCATGTAGCAGGGTCCTCCCTTTTTTGGTGGTCTTTGTCACATAGGAACCCATCCTTAATATGGACGCTGACTCTGTGGTTGTGGCAATTTCGATGGTCATGTTTTATTATTAGAGGCCAGTAACTCTGGATTTCTTGAGGGTTCTTGCACTGGGATAGATGAATCGATAAGGCAGCAATACGAAGGTCAGGTTTAGCGGCGGGAAGATGGAGTTTCACCCCTAGAAAGTTGGAACGCAAACGCCACACATTGGTGTAAGAGATGTTCTACTTTTGTATTTATGGGGTTGGGTTTGATTTATTTGTTCTGTTTTTTTCTTCTTTTGTTGTTGTTGTCATGTTTAGAATTAGAAAACAGATAGTGTGTTCGGTTGAAAACTAGGTACAGAAACAATCCCACCCAGAGGTGATATATGCTTCAACAACATGGATTGAATTGTTCGGAGGTCCAGCTTTAACAGAACCCTTCATCCTGGCATCGAGAGACCCCACCGGAATCTACAGATAAAACGTTTAGTCATCTTGATGTCATTTGTCGTAAGAATCACTGAAAGACGTTTTGAATTATTCAGCTAGAAAGAGAACAGGTTAAAACTGTTTTGTGCCAGAATCACTGTCTTCCAAATGGTGAGAGGAAAAAGGTCATTCAGGCCTTCAGTAATGGTATCAACATTCATACTCTGGCTTCAAACTCCATTCAAGAATCATCAAGAGAACGGCGAATAAGTTTAAAAAAGAGGGAACAGTAGAGAGGAAAACTGAACCAGGAGGTCACAACAGGAAGAGGGATCATCATTTCAACTTAGAGCTAAAGCGATCAATTAAAAAAGATACAACTCCTCTCTCATTGGCACATAGTTTTCAGCTATGACAATCAAAAGAAATCGTACATGAAAAATGTAAGGCACCTTGTTAATCCAGGTCAGAAGGTTAGAATGTTAGAGAGGGCAAAGATCATTTTGAATAAGTTGAAAAATGATCCTGGAGTAATATATATGCAGTGGGGTGAAACAAATATTCGCTCACATTTATGGATGAATGGGAATTATTTCTATTAAATCAACATTTTTTCTGTTTTCTTTACATATTTAATTATTACGCATAAGTGTAACTATATGAAAATTATGTTTGTTCATTATTTGGAAATGCAATGAATTAAAAATTTGTATGTGTACGAATATTTATTTCTCTCCACTGTATATTTGAACTTTATTTCAATCCTTTGTGAGTTTCCGATCCTTAGCTATGATTAATTAACGGTGAACTTGTCTTTTTCGTTTATAATCTTTTTCACCACGATTCTTCTGTTAAGCTTGGAGAGTAATTATAGATTATTATTGCTCAAACCAGAGTTCACTAGTGCTGTCAAAACCTTACAGAATTCCAGTAAAATATCTTTAATCATTTCTAAGATGCAACGGTTCAGAGATTAATCTAGAAAAAATGGAGAAGTTTGCTTTTACACGATTTGGACAATATTACTCTTAAATCGCTATATATGCTGATTTTTTAAACGTAGCTTAGATGTGGCACAAGGCCGAAAGAATAGGGGACCCAGTGCAGATCGAACTCACCATTTTAGCGAGACAAGTGTGCTGACTAATACATTACGTCGATATCTTTCTATATTTCTGAGATGAGGCATTATGTACACTATTTACATTGTTCGGACTATCTTTGTTGTCATATTTATCATAGCCTTCTTCAAGTGATTGGAATGTCGAACTGAACCCTTTATTTCGCTTGCTGGGGTAGCCATGTCTAATGGATATCAATTATCAGTTATCTTCTGTTAATTCCCCTCTCCAAGTTCTCCAAGTTCTCTTAAGCAGGTAGTGAACACACTCTTTGGAGCCCTGTCACTGGATCTAACTAGTGCCTTTCTTTATCCACTGCGCCAGCTGTCCTTGAGGACATCTATGTACGAATTTTTTGGTATTATAAACCTAATGTCTTCGTCAATCATTTTTTACCAGTGCTCATATTGCAGTTTTTGCTGTTATCATTCATGTTTTTTTTTTTATTTTTTTTTTTACATGACACGTGGAACTAGAACAGTCTACCCCATCGAGTGAAATAAAGGGTTCAGTTCGACATTCCAACCACCTGAAGACGGCCGGAGCGTACAACGGACGAAACGTTGTGATAAATATGGCAACAAAGATGAGGACGATAGCCCGAACAATGTAAATAGTGTACACTACATCGAGTACTCCACATATGTGTGTGTGTGTGTGTGTGTGTGTGTGTGTGTGTGTGTGTGTGTGTGTGTACAGGGTGCGTCGTGTATTTGAGAACAAAATTAATTTGAGGCAATTATATTATTGAGCAGAGAAAAAAAATATTTATAGAATTTGGTACGCATGTTCTTATATAAATACGCAAAACTTCAATATAATCGCTATCGATCCGCTTCGATTACGGGCGTCGGCTTCTAAGACGCACTGACTTCACCCGACTCTCAATAGCAGCCTTCAGTGATTAATTGTTAGTTTGGGAATTTTTGTTGGTCTTCCCCTCCCCGGCGTAAGGTAGATAGGATTTATCAGCTTGGCGGTGAAATGTTAATAGTAACATGACCGTGAAAATATTCGGCCATACATTCCTTGGTCTTGTCGGCTGTGGGAGAGGGAGCAGAGACGTACGTTTACCCAAATTACTTCCGAGGATTGACAATCGTTTCCAGACGTAATTGGGCCTAATAATTACGTTCTTAGAACTGAGTTACCAAACCAGACACGCATAGAAATTGATTATATATTCGTTACTCTTTTTGTTTAATGCAGAAATCTAAATATTTTGTACGCAATTTTTATTATACTTTAAGAAATAAAGTAGTTTAGTTATAAAAGTCTTACTAATTAACCCATAGCTAAGGGGAGAAGAATCGAATTCATATTGTTCCCAAGGGTTTTTGCACGTAAGATTATAACGAATCCAAGTGAAATTGAACTCGGCTCTCTGATTAACAATTGCAAGCCATTATCCATTATACTACTCGTACATCCAAGCTTATTACGCCTGGTATTCCAAGCGGTTACCTATCTAGGTACTGACCAGGCTCGACGTTGCTTAACTTCGGTGACCTTACGGGAACAGGGATTTCGATGTAATGTGGCCGTAAGCGGCCAGGTCTTGTGCAGAACCAGCCGGATTTTTCGGAAGAATTGATATTATTCTTCACATAGAATGGTTGCCAACCATGGCAAGAGAGCCCAGTCTTACTTTTCTTTTTTTTTTTTTCACTCTTAGCTGGGAGAAGAGAAGCATGCAAACTTTTTCAAAGATGTTTGTGCGAAAGTAATCGCAACGAACTCAACTGGAATTCGAACTCCGCCGATTTCTCGTTGCTAACAATACCTGCGTGTCTATATCTCACCTGACACATTATCTCACCTGATACATTATCCGATTGATAAAAAAATTTAAAAGTGAAAAAGAATATTAAAGATAAAATAATCACATCGATTAAAAACGTACTTGATTTTATCTATTATTATCTATAATACAAATGTTTTTTAATCATTTCACTCTAAGCAAGGCAATAAAGCCACTAACACGCAAGGGTGGGTTAATGTGTGTTAGAGAATATGAGAAAGAAAAACACTATTAAGGAGAGAAAACAATAAAAGAACAATACTTTAGAAGACAGAAGATAACGATCGATATTGCCCTTAAATTGTTGAAGATCAAAGTTGACTGAGAAGACAGAAGCCGGAAGAGAGTGCCACAAATGTTAGAAGAAACTGTTAGCATAGAACTTACGGTTACATCTAGTCAATTCAATTGTAAAATGATGGAACCTTTCCGCCAATCTAGTACTGCACTTAAATTCATAGTGTTGAAGTACCAAGGTGGTGAGCCATATTTATTTTGTAAAATATAAAAATGTGTCACAAGGTAAAAAGGGGGAGGAGGGAAGGCTAGTCTTCAATCTGTCTTATCTTAAGCTCAGGTAGCCACAATTACTGACCCAAACATACCACAGTATTCCTTACACCAAAAACAACACATTCTTACTTATCTTTGTTACTAGATCCACCATAATACCTCAAAATTTCAAAGGCAATATTTATTTTGTAAAATACAGAAATGTGGCACAACGTCAAAAGAGATGATGGGAAAGGCTGGCCCTCTTCTGTCTTATTATTAAACTTGGCTAACCACAATCATTGACCCAAGCATAACACAATATTCTTTACACCAAAGCAACACATTCTTATTATTCCTACTACATCCACCATAATACCTCAGTATTTCTATAAAGCCCGAACTAGTCCCTATATGTACAATTTTTGTCTGAAACGGTAGGAGGGTAATATAGACAATAATTTTAAAAAATTAACCCCAATATGTATTTATAATAATATTTTTAATATATTATATATTAACATGAAACTAAAAAAAATAGAGGAAAGTTACTCAGAACAGTTACAGTTGAAAATATTTATATAAAGTACAGGTAGTGGGAAAGTGACTGAAGCCGAGATGTTAGGTCAGGACCGATAGCATTGCAGATTCTTTTTTGTATTTAATTTGTCTTTCATAAATAAATGTTCATAATGGTAATGGCAAAATGAGCGCCGTGTCCATTAGGAGAGATCGATTTTGGAAGTGTGGTATTGCCCTTTATATGAAAGTTGGGGTTTGGCACACTAAATAAGAACATTTTTTTTTTTTTCAAAAATCGTTACAGTCTTTTGAGAAAACGAGTTTAAAGATTAAGTTTAGGCTCAAAATTTGAGCGTTGGAATTTAATTCTGGTGATCATTAAAAGATTTCACGCTGTGAAAATTTCCGTACCTTTTTATGGAAAACAAAATGTGTAGAAGTTATTTCAATAAAATGTTTTCCAATTACAACATTTACTAATTCTCAATAAATCAAAGAAAAATAATTAGAATTACGAATAATAATAATAAAAAATTCTCTTTATAAAAGCAAAATGGAGATTAAATACAATATATACCTCAGTTGTGGCCAGCCATGAAAACCGATTCCTTTTTTATCATATAGAATTTGGATTTTGTTATTTTTCAGTGGAAAAAATGAGATTAATTCTAAAGAAAAATCAACGCCATAAAACTTCACTAAAAAAGAAATTTCTTTATTTAAAATCAACAGTAGTAAAATAAATATATTTCATGAATCTTATACTGGAACTTTCTTTCAATGGGTATTGTTATCTAAGTTCTCACCATTATAAACATTTCGTTTGTAACTGTTCATAAATTTAGTTCTTTTGTATTTTTATAAAATACATTCAATTATTTGAAAAAGAGAGTAAAAATTTTGTTTAATTCACATATTTTCTGATATCATTTAGTTTTTCCAGCATCCGTACGTTTTCCCAAACTAACAACACCAAAAGGAAAAACCCCTTGAAAATGGCGAAAGAAACGTCTGAAATATGACGCGTCAATGAAAATTAGGGAACATTTCTGTAAAAGATTAATTAAATCTTCCTTGTCTGCCATATTTAATGGATGTTGTTTAAAAGAATGGTCGCTACTCAAATATACATTAATATTATATATATATATATATATATATATATATATATATATATTTATTTATTTGGATTGATGTAAGTTTGTGACCCTGGATTTCACGCTATTTGCGCGCGAATATATGATATATAAATAATATATATAAAAAATTACACACACACACACACATACACACATACATACATATATATATATATATATATATATATATATATATATATATATATATATATATATATATATATATATATATATAAGAAAGAACAGTAAGATATATAATCCGGTGTTCTTATAGATATTTTTATTTTTACAAAATAGTGCTCAATGTAAATTTACAGAGCATTAATATTATAATATATTATATTTGTATATTTATATTGTAAGGGATTCCAATACATTTACTTACTCTTAAAAGAAATATAGTATATTAAAAATTAAAAGTGAAAATATTTTTCAAATTCTAGTTAAATAAAACGTATTCTAACCTAAATACCCCCCACCAAATCTTTAAATATACAAATAGAAAAACTGCCGTAAGAATTTTTGCCGTTAACAAAAATTAAAAAAAAAAAATCCAGACGACATGCATTTTACGGATGTCAGATTTCATTGAAGAATCCATCCCTAACCCCTACCAAAACTGATACATCAAAATACAGACATAATGAATACGCTAACACCCCTCGTCTGGTTGAAATGAATTTCTCTGTTTCCTTGGAAACGTGAATTATGATTTTTGCTGACTTTAAAACCCAGTAATTTTAAAAATTACTCCAAAATTCGCTTGAGGATGAAATGGAAATAATAATGTCTTTAATTTAATTACAAAATTAAATTTGGACCTTCCATTTTTGAAACATGGTTAGAACTGTGTAGCGGAAAAAACACATTTTAAATCAATTAATTTATAATATTAATGCTCTGTATATATATATATATATATATATATATATATATATATATATATATATATATATATATATATATCGTCGGATTTTTATGCCAGTCTAGTACAGCGTTTATAAACAAATAGCCGAGATTCACTAAGGAATAGGACACAAAGATGGTAGAGCCAAGCATTAATGGCTGGTAAAGGTGTTAAAACCAATTTTGAGTGAATTGAAATGAAAACCACATCGCCAGAACACCGAATTTTGTGTTATTTGTGTGCATAAATAGTAATACAATGTATTAGTCTATATTTCTGAGATGAGGTATTATGTACACTATTTACATTATTCGGACTATTGTCCTCATCTTTGTCGCCATATTTATCACTGCGTTTCGGCCCTTTAGTCACTGTCTATATTTCTGAGATGAAGTATTATGTACACTTTTTACATTATTCGGACTATTGTCCTCATCTTTGTCGCCATATTTATTACAACGTTTCGGCCTTTCAGTATCTGTCTATATTTCTCAGATGAGGTATTATGTACACTATTTACATTATCCGGACTATTGTCCTCATCTTTGTCGCTATATTTATTACAACGTTTCGGCCGTTGTACGCTCCGCCCTTCTTCAGGTGGTTGGAATGTCAAACTGAACCCTTTATTTCGCTCACTGGGGTCGACTGTTCTAGTCCCACGTGCCATGTTTAATGGATGTCAGTTATCAGTTATCTCCTATTAATTTCCCTCTGAAAGTTCTCCACTGCCTTAACATTAGTATTGAACTCACACTCTTTGGGTCCCGTCGTCACTGGATTTAACTAACGCATTATCCAGCACAGTGGATAAGGAGTTACTTAGATCCAGTGACAGTACAATACACGGTTAAGGCAGCAAACTTGGATATGCTGTTAGTTTAACGGGCTTACGGCCACATCACATTAAAACACCGGTTCCTGCAGCTTCATCGAAGTTAAGTAAAGTCGAGCCTATTCAGTACCCAGATTGGTGACTGCATGGATGTGCAGGTGGTGTAATGGATAATGGCTCGGAATTGTTAATCGGAGAGCCGAGTTCCAATTTCCTTTGGGTTCGTTATATTCACTTGCGCGTAAATATCCTTGGGAAAGGTATGAATCTACCACTGCTACTCCCCCGCTATGGATTAATTAGTGAGACATTTATTACTAAAACTGGAAAAAAAATTCTTACAATATAAAAATGGTTTCTGGTTTAAAATAACATGTCAAGGGTTGATAAACCGTCAGTCAATCGCGGATAGTGTAATGGTTATCTGACTGGAAACTGTATTGAATATAACGAGGTTGATTCCCTCTGGATTTAGTTTCGTCAATTTCACAGTAATGCCCTTCAAAGAAACATTAATCCATCTCCATCCAGCTAAGCGCCAAATAGTAGCCCAGATTAGCCTTTCCATGAAAGTACAATTAAATTTTATTTTACTTATGTTCATTTTGCACAAGCCCCAAGAGCCGCTCGAGGTAGAGGATTACTTAAGGAATTTGTTGTGTGAACAGGTAAAAGGCGCCGTTTATGAGGATATCTTTCTTATTTTCTGTTTTTAATCAGTTCACTTCAAGCAAGGCGATAATGCTTTTAAGACGCAAGGGGTTACTGGGAGTGAAAGAGAATGAAAAAACTTTAGGAGAAGTAACCGGAAACTAAAATCCTAACTAGGAAAAAAGGGATAAACCTCTAGTCTTGTTCCAAAGACGGGGAAGGAGTGCGAAAATATAAAAAATAACGGTTAACCGTAGCCTTGAACAGGTTGAGGGTAGTGTTTGGGAAAGCATCCTACTTTTCCCTTGAGCCGACAACCAGGCTAGGAGACGAAAAACTCTGAATTCAAAACCAGCCTGAGATGGGTAATTATTAGGTTGGTGCAAAAATAATGACGTTTTTTGACGTTAAAAATACGTCAAAAAAACGTCATTATTTTTGCACCAACCTAATAATTACCCATGTAATATTAAATTTCAACCCAGAATCTTATTTATACAGACGAGCTATAATTTCTCGTTTTGTATCAACCTATCACTGTACTACATAGAACATGAGTAACATTGAATTTCAATAAAAAATAGTCCTGGGTATGACGATAAACTATATCCGGCAGCAAGGATCGGTAGGTTTGAGGTTTTCAGGAGCATAAAACCACCTCTTAATTGCTGTTGTTCCCAGGCCCACCCTGTCTTGAGGTGGTAGCACCTGTTAGGGTCCCAGCTATAGACAAATAGTGAACTCTCGAATAAAAATAAAAATTACCAACAATACTTATTTATATAGAAATGACCAACAATATATTTTATTTGTAGTTGACGGCATACAATTGCGTTCAAAATATTTAGATTTCAGCATTAAATGACCCATAAAGGTGTTGATATACCGCTAAACGAAATCATTTAAACAATCGACGTGAGAGAACCCTTTCATGACATTCATCCATAGAATATCCTACAATTTCTTAAAGAAATCAAACTGTATTCCTAAATATAATTTCAATAAAACTACAACATAAAACACACACATCACTGTCTCAAGTAATCATGTCCACGCAAACATGTATATGCACAAAAGCTGAGTATCATCTACCATGTATTCAATTGTGAAAGCAGAATAACATATATCGTATTTTTATTGCTTCAAAACTCCAACGAAAATTAAATTTCGACATTAAATGACGCATAAATGAGTCGATATGCCGTTAAACAAATCAAATCAAATCAATAAAAAAAAAAAACTTTATTAACGCCATTGAATACTTAAACATATAATTTCTTACTGTGTGTAACTCTATTATATTACATCTGATTTATTGGCATTTTCTATCTATACAAATAATATTGAATTTCATGCAAGATCTTTATTATTGTTAATGAACACAAACCTGTTACATTTCCACATTTGACCATATCTCGTCACGACATCTTATAATTCACTAACCAGGCAAATAATATTAAATTTCAGCATCGAACTGTCTCATCGTTAACAGACACTTAAGCAGAAGTCTATACAGTCAACTGTTTCAAACATTCACATAAGGTGATATAAATCTCTTCTCAATCACAAATTTTATTATTCAAATCGTACGGTTTCGTATTCTTGGTCTACAATGGCAATGTTTCATTTAAATGTCACGTTTGCCGAATTGTATTGTCGCGTTTATTTACCCTTCCCATCGATCATTGCCTAATGAAGTAAACATGATATCAGATCATAGCAAAAGTTCGTGCTCAACTTTCAATGTTAATATAAAATGGCCGCATATTTCGTCAGAGGGATTTTAACCTAAACGATCAACCATGAAATAATTGTTTATGAAATAGGAAGTATGTTGTAAATAAAAATATCAAAATTTCCTTCCCCCCTCTTAATTTATAGTGGGTTATCAGTTATAATGAAGTTTATGAGTGTGGAAACAGATTAGTTTGATTTGGCCTTGTTAGTTAGATAGCCCACCACCAGAGGGGTATAAAACAAGAAAAATCAAATTGTAAGGTGAAACAACAAATTTATATACATATAAATCAATTATGTTCTTTACAAATAAAATTAATGTATTTTGGTTGATACAATGTCGTCAAAATATTCGTAGTAGTCCTTGCAAGAATGAGTTTATATGTACGTAGGCAGGAACGTATGCGTGGATGTATGTATGTATGAGCGTTCTCGTAGGGTAGAAATGTCTTTGAAGTAATCGCTCAGTCTTAAAATGTTCCCTTCGTTTATCAAGTATAAAAGAGGTGAAGGAGAAAGGTAGAGATAATAATAACGATCGCTTGACGTTTGTCAACGGACGTGTTAATACGCTCGTCTCCTTCTCTCTGTTGACAGGCGAACTTGCCCATCTTTTACTTTGTTTGTGGGGCTTGAAAAGGTCATTTGGTAATTCGCTCCCGGATATGATTCGGGCCTTTCCATTGGACGATGAGCAAATTTCGCGTCGGCTCGCGAAAAGGTCCGTAAAAGAATTTGTTTCTGAGAATTGAAGATTATTTGAACTTTGTTTTTAAATGTTTCCTAGTTTTCTATTGGCCGAAAAACATTTTGCATCAATGTGTAGAATTTCACGAGTTTTGTTTTGGATTCGCTTATGAGTGTGGGTTAAGTAATGTTTCTAAATTCGAATCTTTTTAATTTTTAACAAAATCCATGAGTCAGTGCTTAGCATTTGAAATTTTAATTCTGGATCTTGTTTTGTTCACTACAAATTATATATGTAGTGACAAATCAGATACTGAAAGGGTGTAAAGAAATTTAAGAGAAATTAATTTGCTAGAAAAAAAAAACGCTGGCAATTTTACTACAAAAACTTATTAAAAATTATTTTTCATTTTAAGTAGTCTACGCTGCGAAATGCTGTCCTGGGTATGACGACAGACTACACCCGGCAGCAAGTCCACTGACCCGAAGGTTTTGAGGAGCGTGGAACCAACCACCTCTTAATTGCTGTTGATCCCAGTTCTACGCTGACCTAGGGTGGCAGCATCTGTTAGGGTCCCAGCTATAGGCAAATAGTGAACCTCAAAACAAAAACAAAAACCTATGAAAGTATAAAAATACCAGCAATACATTTTTGTATAAAAAATTATCAGCAATGCATATTTATAGTAAAATTAACAACAATACCATTTTAAGGCAAAATCACCAGCAATAGATTTTATCTATAGCTGAAGGTATAAAATTGCGTTCAAAATATTGAAGAAATAAAATTGTGTTAAAAATATTTTGATTTTGGTATTAAATAGAGGTCGATATGCTTCTAAACAAAATCAACCAATCAACCAATTACCACCTTTTACGCAAATAGTTAACTGCTAATTTGGGGTCAAAACACTATGAAAGTATAAAATATTTTATAGTAAAAATACCAGCAATACATTTTCATATTTTAAAAAAATTACCAGCAATACATTTTTGTAAAAAAAAAGTACATTTTGGTAAAAGAAATTGCTAATGCTCGCAAGAAAATCCAGCATTTAATGACCAATAGAGAGTTGATATGCCGCTAAACAAACAAATCTTCTTCTTTTATATGACGTGTTCCTTCAGGACGTAAGCGATCATGGCTCTCCACTTCTCCCTATTCCTTGTAGTTTTCAATATTTGTCCTTTTGCTACTTCTCCCAAACCCTATTCTATCATCCACTTGCTTAAGCCCGCAAGGTATGTCACGCGTTGCTTTCACTTGTCTCTCTTTCCCTCTATCCGCCCTGTGCGTATCAGATTCTCCAAGCTCTCCTTTCTCATTACGTGGCCCAGAAATTTCAGCTGCCTTTTCCTGATGTTAAGTATAAGCTTCCTCCTTGTTTGTATCTTCTCTAAAACCTCGTTGTTGCTCACATGTTCGGTCCATGGTATCCTTAGCATCCTTCTGTAGAACCATACATCCATTGCCTCAAGACATTTCTTCATCTTTGAGGCGACCGTCTAACATTCTCTGCCGTAAAGGAGGACAGATATCCCGTAGCAGTTCAGTACTCTTTTCTTTGTTACCAACGAAATCCTCCTGTCTCAGAATACTCTGCCTAGCTTTTGGAGTACGTCTTTGGTCATCCCAATACGTCTTCGGATCTCAGCGTCGCACTTATCGTCCTCTGTCAAAACACGTCCCAGATATTTAAATTTCCACGCCTCCTTGATTTTAGTGTCCCCGACCTGTAAAACGGATTTCGGGCTCATCCTTTTACTGATGACCATCCATTCTGCCTTCTTTAAGTTTATGCTTAGTCCTTTCTTCTCGCTCTCCGTCGCTACCTTCTGTAGGAGGTTTTGTAATTTTCTTTTCCGTGTCTGCTATCAGTACCGCGTCATCTACGTATCTTATGTTGTTAAGATTACGGCCGCCAATTATAAATCCTTGTAAGATTTCCAATTCTCTCAGAATTACCTCGCTGTATAAGTTGAATAAGTCCGGTGAGAAAACACATCTTTGCCTTACGCCCCTTTCTATTTTTGTATAACTGCGGAACTCATTTTCTATGCGTATGCAAGCCGTTTGCTTCCTGTATAGGCTGAATAAGTCCGCTGATAATTTGGATTACGCATTATTAATGAATTCAGAGAAAAATAAGTCCAGTGGTGCACGGCGAATAACCATATAGTAGACAGACAACACGTCTATATATATCAAATATATCTGCTGAGATCGTCCGGTATATACCCACTGTTGTAGATTTAATTTATTATTTCTGTGATTTTGTTTATGCTTAAATCACCAAAAGCTGTCGGCATTTCCGTTACAATTTCGTCTGGTCCTGTAGGATTTTCAATTCTCTCAGAATTGTATCGCTGTATAAGTTGAATGTCCGGTGAGAAGACACATCCTTGCCTTACGCCCCTTTCTATTTTTGTATATCTGCTGAACTCATTTTCTATCCGTATGCAGACCGTTTGCTGCCAGTGTAGGTTCTTGATTATTCTAATATCTTTGCCGAATATATCAAAGTCGCTGAGCATTTCCAACAGATCTTTGTGGCTTACTTTTTCGAAGGCCTTTGCGTAATCTATAAAACACAGGAGCACGTCTTTCTGCATTTGTGTTGCTCTTTCTGATAACATTCTGAGCATGAATATAGTGTCCCTTGTTCAGTTGTCTTTAACGAACCCGCACTGTTCTTGTCCTATCTTTGACCTGATTCTGCTGCGCGCTCTATTCAACAGAATACTGTTGAGTTTTGTCACGTGGCTCATTAGGCTGATTGTTCGATGCAGTTCGTAATCGTTTGCGCCTGGTTTCTTAGGCATAGCTATGAAGATAGATCTGCTGAGATCTTCCGGTATATGCCCCCTGTTGTACATTATTTACATTATTCGAACTATTGTCCTCATCTTTGTTGTCATATTTATTACAATGTTTCGGCCTTTCAGTATCTGTCTATATTTCTGAGATGAGGTATTATGTACACTATTTACATTATTCGGACTATTGTTCTCATCTTTGTCGCCATATTTATCACTACGTTTCGGCCTTTCAGCATCTGTCTATATTTTTGAGATGAGGTATTATTATTGTACTATTTACATTATTCAGACTATTGTCCTCATCTTTGTCGCCATATTTATCACAACGTTTCGGCCGTTGTACGCTCCGGCCTTCTTCAGGTGGTTGGACTGTCGAACTGAACCCTTTATTTCGTTCACTGAGGTAGACTGTTCTAGTTCCATTTTTAAAAAATTCTAATTCTAATTCTAATATATATTTTACTTTTGGAAGGTTTTTTAAGAGAACTGCTTTGCGATGAAAGACAACTAAAAAGGGCGCTAATCATCTATTTTAGCAACAATAACGAAACTCCTTCCAGTCAAATTAGTTTTTGAAACACAGCAAAATATTTTGCTTATTGAAAACATTAAATTTAATTTATTAGCGCGAAATTAAAACTAAAATAAAAGCCTCAAGAATGTTTTTTTATTTTTAAAAATGCATTGTAAACTTTAGATATCGTTTTTTTTTTTGCGGTACCTATTAGGTTGGTGCAAAAATAATGACGTAATAATGTCGTTTTTTGACGTATTTTTTACCGTCAAAAAACGACATTATTACGTCATTATTTTTGCACCAACCTAATAAAAGGTAAAAGCAGACAAATTGATAAAATAATAAAAAGGACAATACAGTGTAACCCGGATATAAGAGAAACCCGGATATAAGAGTGATTTTCTCTGGTCCCAAATTAGAGCCATACTTACCTAAACAAATATAAGAGACTCCTCCGGTCCCGACAACTCTCTTATATCCGGGTTACACTGTACCTCCTAAGAAATTCAAAGATGTCTATCACTTCTAAAAGGTATGAGTCGTCAGTGATTTTCTAAGTGTGGTTTAGATGCGGCAGAAGGCCGAAAGTATGGGGGTACCAATGATGATCGAACTCACTACCCAGTCATAAACTGATCTAGCAAAACAAGCTTTCTAACCCTTACACCACGCCGAGGTGCCCAAGTCTGTAGCAAATATATTGGTGAAAGAAAGACGAAAAATTAATAACAGTGACAATGCTTCCTTTAAGAAATTCAAAATAGTCTATTACGTCTCTTACTTTTAAAAGATATGAATGGGCAGCAAATACGCGATTAAGGAAACAGTAGTCAAAAATTGATAATAATGACTTGGAAATTCAGGCAACTTAAATTCAATGTATATTCTTTTACAACGGCTTATTCATTTGAGTGCATAGAAAAAAACCCCAAGATATTTGGTTTATGATGATAGAAATAAAGAGATACAATTCTTTCTGGTTGACTTTAGAGATTGCGATAAAAATGTCCTCAAACCGACTTTCATGTACTTAATGTTCTGCGTCTTATTCCCAACAGGTGGCGCTAAAATCTATATCAGCTGCCGGTTAGCTGGACATTTCACTGATAAGCAGTCGTATCAGTTACAAACAACGGGCGACGACCTCGTTGTGACCGTCGCTATAGGAAGACCGTGATCGTTTTTTGTTTTTTTTCTTTTTCGGCCGGATTAAACAAATCAATTACAAGGTATTAGTTGGGATCGACATAACACAGAAATTACATGTTTCAGGTGTCTTGACTCTTGACCCTATTAACTACCCAGCTCCCGATTGCTAATGAGGGTACAGTTCGTTGCAGACATATTTCTTTTCTTTTACTGTTTATTAGTTGCATTACTTCGAAAGTCTTTTTTGATGGGTACCCGTCTTTGAAATAGACGCCCCAGTTTTTTAAATTTTTAAACAGTGTGCATTAAGTCTATCGACTTGTTCACTCGGAAAAAACTTAAAGAAAATGTACTCTCTCGCAGCGATCACATATCCTTTATTCGGTTTTCTCGGGTGCGCAGGGCAATAGAACTAATAAAATGTGCTAAATAACGAGACGTCTATTTCAAACACCGGTATCCATGAAAAATAACTTTATAATAAGACTCATTTAAACACATAGAAACCTACCAGACTATATCCGAAACATACAAGTAGAAAATACAAATATAAACCTCATCCGCATGTAAAAAAAAAATGATTAAAAATGATAGAAGCCCTAATAATAAAAAGAAAAATCTTATACTGTACAACATTAACTATGAACACGGCCATAATATGCTGACCGTGTTAGAAAAATAAAACATTCATATAGCTTTAGACATATGCATACAACTTACGTATTTAGTTAAAAATAAAAAAAATAAAAATCGCCCTTGATAAAGAATAGCCGAAAGCGCTCGAATATGCAGAACTTTTGGTTAATTTTTACACACTTTGTATCCGGTAAAAAAACACTTGCATGAACACGAGAAAAATTAAAAAAAAGCTTAATCGCAACACCTTGTCAGTTGTCTTTAACGAAACATGTATAAAAGAAGAAATGCTGCCTAAATAGAAAATTATATATATATATATATATATATATATATATATATATATATATATATATATTTTACTTAAACGTTTAAACGTTATTTTTAATGGATACTCGTATTTGAGTAGAGTCTCCGTTTATTTATTAGAAAGTATTAATTTTCGTCTTCCGGTCTGAATATTCGAGAAATCTAATAAAAATATGCGTTCTCTCTGACAGGATGCGAACCCGCGTTCCCTTTAGAGGTAACCATCATCAGAGATGACATGCTTTGGTCGCTCGGTGACAGAGTGCGTCGACCGCCAAACAAAGTCGGAAGAGAGATTTTAATAAATACGAGTATCAGCTAAAAATAACGTTTAATTAATAAAAATCTGTCTGATTAATAAACAAAAAATCCATTCTTTCCTTTATATATATATATATATATATATATATATATATATATATATATATGCAGATATGCAGATATGTAGAAAAATATGATTGAACACGTTAGGTAAATAATCCGGAGTTCTTTAGTATTTTTGTTTTTATTTTTAAAAAACAGTGCTACATACAGAAGT
The DNA here is from genome assembly GCA_963932145.1 of Acanthosepion lycidas. NCBI lineage: Eukaryota > Metazoa > Mollusca > Cephalopoda > Sepiida > Sepiidae > Acanthosepion > Acanthosepion lycidas. The sequence goes on along the minus strand of OZ010603.1, from coordinate 71,151,006 downwards.
AGAGCTTAAATTAAAATTATTTAAAAAAAAATAATATAATCCCTTCGCTACATAAGAGTTCTCATGTTTCAAAAACGAGAGCCGAAAACCTCAATATAATTATTAAAATTAAATTGAGTTAAAGTATCAAGTCCTGTTTCACCCCCAAGCGAAAATTTTAATTTTAATAATTATATTGTGGTCTTCAGCTCTCATTTTTGAAACACAAGAACTCTTATGTAGCGAAGGAATCATATTTTTTTAAAAAATAATTATATATATATATATATATATATATATATATATATATATATATATATATATATATATATATTATTGAAAATAAAGTATAGTATATATTTTTAAAAAATCCACATTACAACCAAAAACGTTTGCAGTTTCTCTCCTCTTTTTAATATATACACTTTTCTCTCGTTGAAACAACTATAACCTATTTCCTATATATATATATATATATATATATATATATATATATATATATATATATATATATATATATATATATATGTGTGTATATATATATATATATATACACGTTTCATTCAATAATATAGACAAGTGTTGTCTATTTATTTTATGTAAATTTTTTTTCGTAACATCTGATAAGTTTAATAACATTATCGTTGAACGAAGAAAGAAATTCACAGTAGTGATCCATATATTTTTAATACAATCTAAGCTTTCGGCTTACATAAGCCATTATCAAAGATGTCAATTACAACATATTAAACAATATACGGACAAGACAGTGATGATAGTCTGTCATTGTTTACATAGAAGATTTCTAAGCAACCATAAACACGTGCGAAAATCGCACCGCATCTCACGACGTCACGCATAACCACATGAGAGTGAATTGGGGAAGTATGAAATATGGAATGCCGTTGGTATAAACCAATGGCTTCTGTTACCAATTATAGACATTTAAGAATATTTGTAGAGATGCCATAATTGATTTTGTTTAGGTTGGGTTTAAACTGTTTGATGTATAATGCTTCAAGGATTTTTAGTTTTTGTCTATTGTTTTTATGTCGAAGTATAATTGTTTTCTACAAGTATTTTACGGAATTGTGTGTGCGGGCAGGCATGTTGTTTTAAATGCCTAAAAATGTTAGAGTTTTCATTCAAATGTAGTGTCAAGCGTCGTGAAAGCGAGTTTGTGGTGTGACCAACATATATATATATTAACAGTATTACTCGCTTGAAAAACCTCGGATGACTCAACTTGTAGACACCTGAGGGCAGATTGGTACCCGAGAAAAAATTGAAAGTAAGAAAAAAGAAAGAATTAAAAACATCAGAACAAGATGAAACAAAAATGCCAGTATCTTAAGTCCTTAATCCCCCCCCAAAAAAAAAATTCAACGAGTAGAAAGACTAAAACGTAAAGTGCTCAATACACTAAGTAGAGCGGTAAATTAGAATAAATCCTAACGACCCAGGTAAACCTACCTGAAGATTCGTTTAGGTGAAACCTAGGTAGGTTTGCCTGGCTCGTAAGGATTATATATATATATATATATATATATATATATATATATATATATGAAGAAAAATATACGGGAAAAAACAAACAAAAATCCTTATATGCAATAATAACGTGACCATGTTTAAAACTAAACGCTGATCGCATAAACTTTTAGTTATCTGTTTGGATATGTCTTGTTCTTGTGTCCATCGTTTTTGTCATGTTAAGTTTGATAATGTTATTTATATTTTATATTGAATATGTCCTGAAGATGGTTTATTGACCGAAACGTCCGACGTCGACATATTAACATTAAAACAGCATTATTGCATATAAGGATTTTTGTTTGTTTTTTCCCGTATATTTTTCTTCATACTGTCGGATTCTATATCCATATATTTGCTTATATATATATATATATATATATATATATATATATATATATATATATATATATATCAAATATGTGGTGCAGTTCAATTTATATTACAATGAATCATTCATACAAAAAGTAAATTAGTAAAGTTAATTATATAAAATGGCGAAATTCCTTCGCTAATAAAATTTTTAAAGCTGCATTAACTTAAAAATCACTCGATGGATGTTACGTTCCTTGTTTTTGTTTTTTTAAAGTATATTTTAATTATATATAAAAAATTTTGGTTCCCCCTAAAAAATAAAAATTATACTTACAAAGGAAATGGTATTAACAAGATTAACACAAATCGTATACTTTATCTAAAGAATGAATATATTTAAAAAAACTTATATTATTAAGGAAAAAAAGATAGAATAAATTTTCTATTTCTAACATTTACAGGATAAGTTAAATTATTAAAGAAACCAAACTATACCCGGAAATTTGAAAAGCCAAAAGAAAAAACAAAAAAGAAAAAAAATTAAAAAATATAAAAAGTGATCAAAGAAAAGAGAGTACATAAAACGGTAGTTATAAGATAAGATTAATATGGAGAAGATAAAGAAATAGAGAAATTAAATATAATTATATACTTAACCTTAGAGGGGTTAGAGAATAAAGGTAAGATCTATGTTATTATAAAAGTTTAAATCTGTTTTTATGTCTACATTTTAAAACTAATTCATTCCTTTGATTTAATAGTTTGTCTTTGTGGAATTTTTGTCAAAAATGACCACCAATTACTGGGAATCTGCTCTGACTCATAAAATAAAAAATGTAATAAAACTAAGATAATTAGAAGAGTTTTTAATATCATAGACACTGTTAACTTAAGAAAAAAATTGATGTATAATGAACTTTTACAAGAATTGTTTTCATTATTTAATTTTAATTATGATAATTTATAAAGTTTTAAATCTTTTAAAATTCTGTATTAATTTGAAGCGTTTACATGATTTTGTTATTAAGTAAAAACTATATTTTCTAATCATAAATGGAAAAGTTTACTAAAATAAAACAGTACCCCAAATATTTGAAAAATAATTTAGTATTTTTATGCGTATATAATAAATATGCCGATTTTTGTAAATATACATGACATTATGAGGAAAGAAGAAGGGTAACAATAGTCAAATTAAAATTCATTAGTAATTTTCTAACATTCCTTAACAAAGGTCCCGTAAGTAAAATTATAAAGCCTAAGTATCTAAAATTCATTAAAGTAGTAGATTACTTAGAATATTTTCCTAAATTTTAAAGATTACTGGGTAATTAAAGAATTATATAAAAAAAAGGGATTCACGTTATATTCGTCAAGTAATTTTTAAAGTAATTGTCCTCCTTAGAAAAAAATCCCAAGCGTAAGTCTTCCGAGAGAATCAAAACAGAATCTTGCCTATCACAAGGAGTCCACTTGGTTCTTGATAATGGCTGAGAGAGTCGAAAGTACTTGGACAAAAACAACAGAACAAACATGAACATGTATATAAAGGTAAAAGACAATGGGAAATATATATATATATATATATATATATATATATATATATATATATATATATATATATATATAAAGGTAAAAGACAATGGGAAAAATGTATTTTATATATATATATATATATATATATATATATATATATATATATATATATATTGAGCACTTTATCTCATAAATATAGCACACCTTAAAACTATATTTCTTCATATATATATATATATATATATATATATATATATATATATTAAAGAAAAACAGACCACTTTAAGGTTCCATTATAATAATTTATTTCACCAGAGCCCTTTTAAATGATAGATTTTAATGTTTGATAGTAATTTAGATGTCAAACAAAAGCGGAAAAAATTTATTTGATGCTTGCTAGCAATTTAAATATTTAACTTTTTTTACAAGTAATTTAGAGATTTAATATAAGTTAAATACTGTATTTATTAACACATTCATACAGAAAATATAAAAAAATATTTTAAACTATAACAGTTTGTTTACCCGACCAATAATACCTTTTTAATATTTAAACCCATTTACAGCCTCTTTCTCTTTACTTCCCTCTCCCTCTTCTTTCTTTTTCCTTTTTCCTTTTTCTTTTCTCACTTCTCCCCTCCCATTTCAAGATATCATTTCCGTTAAGTTAGCCGTTTAAATAGGTCAAGGTCTGATCACTCCTCCTCCCTACTAAGTATGATTGAGAGAGATATTAAATTAAGTATGATTGAGAGAGATATTAAATTAAACCCTCCTTAAACTCTACCATGTCTCTCTAACTACTCTATTACACTCTCTGTTAAATTACAAAAACTTGCACTACCCATCAATTTTAATTTCATTTTTCGTTTCATTTCATTTTTGGATGTGCTACCTGATGATCCGGTGCCCTTTAAAAGGGCTCTGGTGAAATAAATTATTATAATGGAATCTTAAAGTGGTCTGTTTTTCTTTAAAATATTAGCTCTGGATTTACATTGAGCTCTCAGGATTTCATCCTCCTTGGGATTACCCATACGGATTACCAAGTTTTTCATAACTTAAATATATATATATATTATCAAAAATATTGAAAGTTCACAATACTTATCTATGGCCGACTGAGAGTTTCGTGAAGGTTCATTCCTTAGGAACTTGAGAAAAATGATTGTATTAAGTTTTATATATTCTATTAATATCTTTCACTTTTTAAACGTTTATAAAATTCGCTAAGTAAATTTTAAAATTTTCTGCACTAACAACTCACGAGTTCTCTACAACATCTGAAGACAAATATCTGATAACCCATATATATATATATATATATATATATATATATATATATATATATAGTGTTTTTAGGCAGCAATCTTTCAATTATACATGTTTCATTAAAGACGACAGACAAGGTACTACGATTAAGCTTTTTATTTAATTTTTCTGGTGTTCGAACAAGTGCTTTCTTTTTTGGGACACAGAATGTATATAAACCCTCCAAATGTTTTATAATTCCGAGCACTTTCCTCTATACTTTTAGCCATTATCAAGGAAGATTTTATATTTTCAATTTAATTGGGTGTGTGGCTTGTGTGTACGTTTCTAGAGTTATAGGGATCCTTTATTTTCCGAACACAGTTAGCACATTGTGGCCGTGTTCGTAGTTAATATTATTAAGTGTTGACTTTTTCTTTTTTATTATTAAAGTTTACATTATTTTGTATTTTCGACAAAAACTATGTGCACATCAACTGCACACAAGATGAATCTTAACTTAGAAATGTCATAAAAAAAATACACTACCTTAATTGACCCGAACAAAAAAAAAATATCAAATTACTATGGTCTGAAAGGTGAAGCTCAATTAGATCTCATTTAAATATTCATGGAAACCTACCGGACACTATTCGCAACATACTTGTTGACAACACTAATATAATAACATCATCTACATGCAAAAAAAAAAAAAAAAATGGTAAAAATAATAGAAGCCTTATTAATAAAAACAAAAGAACAACAATTAATAATATTAACTTTGAACATGGACACAATATCTTGACACTGTTTTGAAAAATGAAAACATTTTTAGAAAACATACATACAGCAAACTATTTCTTATTTAACAGTTAAAATATTTAATCCTTGAAAATGGCTACATGTATAGCCGAAAGCACTCGGATAAAAAGAACGTTCGGACAGATTTTATATAATTTATCATCAGAAAAGAAAAGAAAAAAAAAAATTAGATCGCATGAAAATTTGTATAAAAAACTAAATAAAATCACCTTGTCTGTAGTATTCAATGAAATGTGCATGAAAGGATTGCTGCCTAAATACACAAAATATATATATATATATATATATATATATATATATATATAATACCAATTTGTCATTGGTAGGTAATATATATATATATATATATATATATATATATATATATATATATATATATATATAATACCAATTTGTTATTGGTAGGTAATATATATATATATATATATATATATATATATATTAGGTTGGTGCAAAAATAATGACGTAATAATGTCGTTTTTTGACGTTAAAAATGCGTCAAAAAACGACATTATTACGTCATTATTTTTGCACCAACCTAATGTATATATATATATATATATATATATATATATATATATATATATATATATATATATGTGGGATTTTCCCGTTTTTTTTGTTTTTTTACATTTCTTGGATGTAAAAAAGTAAAGAAATTATCATTTCTTTTCTTTGCCTCGGGGAAAATTTTCGTATGATGACAGTGGGGATATATCGCAGGAAAACACCTAAAAAACAGATATCATTTGTCACAGTCTGCGCAACTTTGAACAGACCAAAGAGTAAGCATGACAACCCCCCCCCCCAAAAAAAAACCCCAAAAATAAACCAAAAAAAAAACCGTCGCATTTCACATAAGGAATCCAACACCTAAAAACGAAGAGAAAATAAAAAAAGAAGGACTTTGAGAAAAGGAAAAAAAAAAAAAAAAAAACTAAACAAAACAAACGAGTTTTAAGATGCATCAACAAGACACAATTTAATTTTTTTCTCCGATTTCAAGTTTGGTTAATACGTTTTTATTTCTATTCATTAATTTTTTTTGGTTCGTCTTCCCCTGTGTCAGTGTTGGCCCAAGCGTTGTCGCCAGTATTGTAACGCACTTTCTTGTTTGTTTGGTGTAGACTTGCTTAAGACACCTGTCTCCTCGTGTCGTAGTAAACAGAAAGGAAATCATGTTATGATAACACGCTTGACACATCTACCTGTCCAAACAGCCAGGTAAATGCACCCACACGATTTTTATATATTTGTAATATAAAAAAAAACAAAAAACACTGGGATGTGCGGGTAGTCTAAGGGTCATCAGTGCGTAAAAGTAGAATCGGCGGCTCGGTTTCAAGTTCCGGCCTCGTCTCTTGCGGTCACTTTCGTACAAATATCCGAGGGAAAGGCATAAATGTCTTTCTTCTCCCCATCCCTCGTCTATTGGTTAAATAGAAGCGTAGCTTGGACATTCTAGCCTTGGAAATTTGGAATGCAAGTTTATGAGAAGAATGATTCTGAATTCTAAATCTCTGATTTTGTAGACTTAGTTGGAAGACAGTTTATGAAGCACGGTTGAGTCATGGGTTGCGGCTCAGATTGAGGAAATCGGAGAGCCAAGTTCGAATTCCATTCGACTTTATTACGTTCACTTAGATGCCTTATTAATAAAAACAAAAACTTTCTTGGGAAAGATGAATCCATCTCTTCTACCCCCGAGATATGGGTAAGTAGCAAGACAGACTAGGTTCTATAGCCTTGGGTGGAAACAGGCATAGGAGAAGGAAGTTGATTAATTCAAAAACTCCATGAAGGCACATACTATGCAGCTAAGGAATGGATCGTTTGCATTGATTTAATGATCCTGACTATGGTGGACTTCTTTTTTTAGGAGACCGACGACGATTCTGAATTGAAGACTTTCTTTCCTTGCTTTGTTTTGTTGCGTTGACGGCATATCAACATCAATGGGTTATTTTATACCGACAGAGTTTTTATTGCTGGTAATATTTTGTTTTGTCAAAAATCTATTTCTGGTAATAATTTTTTTTTTCAAAAACGTATTGTTGGTAATAGTTTTTTTCAAAAATGTATTGCTAATAATAGTTTTTTCCTTCAAAAATTTATTACTGATAATAAGTTTTTTAATAGTTTTTTTTTTCAAAAATATATTGCTGGTAATAGTTTTTTTTCTTCAAAAATTTATTTCTGGTAATAATTTTGTACAAAGTATTTCTGGTATTAAAACCTATTTTTATAATGCTTTTTACCTCAGTTTCGGGGTTAATTGTTTGCCCATAGCTGGAACCCTAACAGGTGCTACCACCCCGGGTTAGGGTGGGCCTGGGAACACCAGTAATTAAGAGGTTGTTCCCCGCTCCTCAAAACCTCCTGATCAAAGGCCTTGCTGTTGGACGTAGTTTATCGTCATACCCAGAACACGGATGTCGTTTATCGTCATACCCAGGACGCTTCTATCCTTGGGTGGAACTCAGTTTAGAAGGACAACACTGAATTCAAAACCGTTGACAATGCCAGTGGAAACAATTCTTTGTAAATACGTTATTACAATTCGCATATAATAAAGAAAAAGTATCTGTGGAGAGCCGTGTTTACCTAGACCCTAAAGAAACATGGCTATAAAACAAATAATGAGAAAGCGTTTGTACAGAGACCATAGGCCTGCTGAAAACAAGTGAAGGAATTCCAATTAACTATGGAGCTACAGCAAACGTTATACAGTTTGTCCCCTCAACAATTGACATAATTTAAAATCTGAATATCTAAATAACTCCATGTCCCAGGCAAACGAACTTAAAAAGGCGTCATGTTGAACAGCAAAAGATTTATTTATCAAAATTCGAACAAGATATTCAGATGGATGTAGATTTTATAACCGATTTCACAAGGCTTCACAAATGTGCAATATGCGTATCACCTGTGACACAACACACGTCAAGTCGGTAGACTAGCGCCTGCTAAACACGCTGTAGCATGTCTTGCGTAACATCGTACAACGCCTCAGTGATTCTCTGTTTCATATTCTCCAGAACCTCATTAATATTCGCTTTTTAAATGATGTCATTTTTTGCACACCCTATATATATATATATATATATATATATATATATATATGTATATATACGCTCCATTCGGCACAAATATAATCAAGTGCAGAGGTATAATTTCTTTGTAGGGGAGGCAAAAATAAGTTGGTACGCTAAGCGCTTTTTTAAAAGCACAAGTGCAAGCGTTAGCATGAAGTATAAAGAACATTAAGACACATTGTTCGTAATAAGGGAATATAGTTGGCGAATAAAAAACAACAACAAAAAAAACAAAAACATAAAAAACAAAAAAAAAACAACAACAAAAAAAACAACAACAAAAAAAAACAACAACAACAAAAAAACAAAACAACGAACATACAGTACCTGACCCGGGCCACAAGCCAGCACCCTTTATTACGGACGGAAGAGCAAACATTTCACCTTAGATAAGGTCCCATATGGGGAAGTGGTTTGACCAAAAATTGCAATATATTTCTTCTTCATTTGAAATTAATTTCTATAGTAAAATGTTTATTTATTATATATATATAACAGACTTAATTGTCAGTATGCTTGCATTAATTCCTGACCATTGACAATTCCTTTTTACTCATTTGCAATGTATCTCTATAGTACATGTTTATTTTTTATATATAGTTTGTTATAATCTCGTCGAAGGTGACGATTGGTTGATTTTGTTTAACAGCATATGTCTTATTTAATACCGAAATTAAAATATTTTGAGCATAACATTATGGCTTCTACTAAATATATTTTGAACGCAATTTATACCTTCAACTAGAATAAGACTCATTGCTGGCCAGTTTGCTTTAAAATGGTAGTGTTGGCACTTTTACCATAAACATGCATTGCTGATAATTTCACTACAAATATGTATTATTGGTAATTTTATATACAAAAATGTACTGCTGGTGTTTTTATACCTTCATAGGGTTTTGTTTTTGTTTCAGAGTTCACTATTTGCTCATAGCTGGGACACAATCATGTGTTAACACCCTGATTCAGGGTGAAACTGGGAACAACAGCAATTAAGATGTGGTTCCAGCTCCTCAAAACCTCCAATCTCCCGATCAGAAACCTTGCTGCCGGATGTGGTTTATCGTCATACCCAGGACAAAGAAGATGACGGGAAATTACGCTACTATCTCTTCCTAGAAGTCATGGCAATTCATAGAGAATATTAAAAGGAATCTGTCTAGAACTCTTATCGCCTACATTTTCTAACGAATATGGTAATTAAAAAATATACTAATCAATGACTAATGAGAAGAAGGGAAAGTGGTAGATGAATTTACTTTTCGCTGTGTCGCTACAGAAAATAATATATCTAATTCCCTGAAGCTGAATCAAACACTTCACAACATCCATAGTAGATGAGAATTATCGTTACTACAGAAATGTAAAGTGAGTCTTTTTGATAAGTATGTAGTGGTATGTCCAATATAATTATTCATGAATTTGGTTTGATCATTAACGCTATTCCTTAAAGGTAGGTACCTCCACTAGCTCGGAGAAAAAACAGCATGGCATGATAAAAAAAGAATTTTTTCTAAGCTCTATACTAAACATTAAATCTGTTACGAAAAAGGAACTAAACAAAATGAACACAAAACGATCAGGTTTAAAAAAGGACTCGTAACTGGAAAAACCGAATGAAAAAAGAATGCTAACAACAAGTTCTTTTTCACACCCAACCCAGTTCTGCGGAATCAGAATCAACGTTGAGTTTAAGCAAGCGAATGAGCCAATTAGAGTAAAGTGCCATGCAGATTTAAATTTTTCCCACTTGTGACGAATGCAGCTATAGATTTTTTTGCATGCTAGCATGCTAGTTAACATTCGTGTCAGTCAGCTGTTGGCTCTCACGCTGGCCAATAGAATCTTCCTGCCTATTCGTGGCAGCCACCTATATACTCTCACTCTGGCCAGTACAAAATGGCCGCAAACTACATGAAAACTGCTGTAGAAGCATGAAAAAATCGATTATTTCCACTATCGATGGGAGTTGGGAAATGCAAAGTCGGTCTTGGCCTTCCTGCTAACTTGAAGCATGTGCATGTAAATTTTGGTGCAAATCCGTCAAAAATTGCAACCGTGCATTCGTTACACACACACACACACACACACACACACACACACACACACACACACACACACACATCCTGCTTTTTATAGATAGAGATTAATTTTTTTAATCCTTTCTTGCACGCTCGAAATTTTGGTTAAAAAAATTATTTTTGTCGAATTAATATTAACTTTTAGCGTATTTGCGCCTTTTTTCAGGTGTAAAACACAATGGTTTGGAAATTCTTCCAAAAATCAAATAATTGTCGGATTTTGGTATCTGTCTATATTTCTGAGATGAGGTATTATGTATATTATTTACATTATTCAAACTATTGTCCTCATCTTTGTTGCCATATTTTTTACAACGTTTTGGCTGTTGCACGCCCCGGCCTTCTTCAGGTGATTGGAATGTCGAAATGAACCCTTTTTTGCTCACTAGGGTAGACTGTTCTAGTTCTACGTGCTTGCTTTAATGGGTGTCAGTTATTTCCTGCTAATTTCCCTCTGAAAGTTTTCCACTGCCTTAACCGAGTATTGAACTCACACTTTTTGGATCTAACTAACGCCTTTATCCTTGAGGACATCTGTGTATGAATTTCAGGTTATTATGAACCTAATGTCATCAGCAACCATTTTTTATCAGAGCTCATATTGCAATTTTTGTTGTTATTTTCGCTTTTCTCTGGCACTCCTTATTATTCGTTCCCATATTGTATTCATTTCTATGCTTGGTCAGCTCAGGAGATTTTTTTGGCCTAGCATATGTGCTGATTCCTTAAGTTTACGAATTTTCCAATGGTGTTCTTTGTTTATGATCTCAACCTGATCCGACAGAGGGTGGTGATCTCCCTTCTCTCTCCATATATGGTCAACCACGCCTGATTTTTCCACTTCCTCTCGTGTTACAGCTTTCTGGTATCCTTGAAGCCTTACCTTAAGGGGGCGGCCTGTCTCCCCTTTATATTTCTTTCCGCTGCTGCATGGGATAGCGTACACACAGTCTTTAGTCATGTTGTCCTCTATGGGGGATCTTACTCGGGAGAGATATCTGTGAATTGTCGTCAAGCTTTTGAGGGTTGTCCTGATGTTATATGGACCGCAGATCCTTTGTATTTTCTCTGATAACCCCTTCACATAAGGCAAGTGGACTGTTTTCTGAGTTTTGTTGTCCTCCTCTTGTACCCGCATATCCCAGTTTTTTGGGGCTGCTGCCATGTACCCAGGGTAGTTGTTATGTTGTAGGGTACTACTTATACTGACTATGCTATTAGCAACCTCAGCATACATTGTTTGATAATCTATTTGTTAGTTACAAGGGCCAACAGTTATCTTTCTCGCATATCCTCAAAAACAGTGTTGGAGATTCGTCTCCAGCTGTGCTGGTCAAACTCTATGCCTCCGGGCAGAGAGGATCCCCAGACGAGGCTATGTCGAAGGGCAGAGACTCGTATTGGGAAACATCTACCCGGTCTATGGGGAATTTTTAGCCGAGCCTACGGGCTTGGATACTCGACATTAAATTTGGCCTTGTGCCATATCTGACCGCGTGGGGCGGTTGGTAGATATCCATATCCTTAAAAACATCCCTTCGATCACCGAAGTTAAGTAACGTCGAGCCAGGTCAGTATCAAGATGGGTGACCGCTTGGGAATACCAGGTGGTGCAAACTTAGATGAGCGGGTGGTGTAATGGATAATGGCTGGGAATTGTTAATCGCAGAGTCGAGTTCCAATTCCAATTGGGTTCGTTATATTCACTTACTCACAAATATCAATGAAAAAAGTATGAATAGATCTCTTTTCCTCCCTAGCTATGGGTAAATTAGTCATCTTTTATCATTGAATCATGATTACGTAAAAAGAATCATTATTATCTAAAAGAAATTCTTACAATCTAAAATTATTTTCTAGCTTTAAATAAACTGAAAATGGTTGATAAACCATAGAAAATGAGGGGATCAATCAATCAACCTTACTCTTACTGTTCACACAAAAACCTCCATAAATAACCCTCTATGTTGAGTGGTTCTTGAGCTTTGTACTGGATGACTATAAAAGTAATTACTACGAGCGCCATCATGGAGAGTCTGTGGCCCGATACACCAAATGGTATAAGAAGAACTATTCGATTTTCTTGTTTTATTCTCCATCCACTTTAAATCCATTTTTAAAAATTATTTCATCCCAAGTAAGGAAATAAAGTCACTAGGATGCAACAGGTTACCGAATATTAGAGAATATAAGAAAAACTACTATTAAAGAGAGAAGGACAATGAAAGAACAGGAATTAAAAAGACAGAAGATAACGATTGACATTGCATTTGAATTTTTGAAGATCAAAGTTGACTGGAAAGAAAGAAGCCAGAAGAGAGTTCCACAAGCGAGAAGTGCGATAGAAGAAACAATTAGCATAGAACTTACGGTTACATCTACCAATTTCATCTTTAAACCGATGAGACCTTGCCGTTAATTTTGTACTGTGCTTAAATCCATAAAGTCTTGGTACCATAAAGTCTTGGTACCATAAAGTCTTGGTACCATAGAGGAAACTTCCCTAGAAGAATTACCATGAGTGTATTTATAGAAAGGCGAAAAGTATCTACGTTACGATGGTGGGAAAGAGACTGAAGCCCGAGATACCGGGTCAGGATCAATAAAATTGCAGATGCTCTTTGGATTTTATCAAGAATATCTAAATATATAGCAGCAGCTCCAAACCAGACGTGGCAGCAATATTCAAAGCAAGGATGAATGGGTTTCTTAAATGTAAAGATCAAGTGTTTGAATGTGAAAGTAGAAAATGATCTGACATTTCTTTAATCATTTCACCCCAAGCAAGACAATAATGCCACTAAGACGCAATGGGTTGCTGAGAGTGAAAGAGGGTGAGAGCACTTTAGGGAGGTGTTAAATGGTTAAAGGACAATAAAGGAACAGGTTTCAGGGAGACAGAAGATGGCGATTGACGTAGCTTTTAAATTTTTGAAGCAAGAAACCAGAAGTAAGGTTCACAGGCGAGAATAGAACATGCGGTTGTACCTCGCTATTTCAACCTCAAAATGATGAAACCTAGTTGCAAATCTTGTAGTAAACTTAAATTTATGTGGTCGTATACAATTTTAAAAAAAATCAGAAGTAGAAACTGAAAACGTAGAATAATGAGTTTATTAAAATATACAACTTAATACAAGCTAAAGAAAACATTCTTTATCCTACTGAAAAAAAATGTCTATCTTCTAGATTTACAGATCTCTTCGTGGAACTATCTACACCTATCTTCATTACAAGATCATTTTCTAATGACAAAAATAGCCAAAGAACTTAGTCGTCAGTATTGGACGCCCGCAAGTTTTTATAAGCTTTAGTTTTGGAAGATTCCAGACGCATGACAAGGCCTCATGATGGAGCCTTCTGTCTGTATGGCACCTCGGGCGACTGCACGAGTTGCCAGTACTTTGAGCCGGAACTGTCGATGTCTGCGCAATTTTTGATTCTGGATCGGGTGTACACGCTCGGGTGTCGATATTAAATCCGACCTAGTGTCACATCACGTCGCAATACCTGACTGTACTTGACTTTGCCGATGATCTTACATTAATTTCTGAATGTATCTAGGACGCAGGATCTTTGCTGTAAACACTCGAGCAAGCAGCAAACCAGGTAGGTCTCTATTGCAATGAGAGTAAGAGAGAATATATCACAACCTCTCCTGAAATATCTGAATTGAAATTACTCAATAATATATCCATCAAAATAGTTGATGACTTCAAATATCTTGTATCTGCCATCATAGATTCCCAAAAAGACTTCAACATCCATAATGACCGTGGACATGTCTTGTCACTGCATATATATGCAGTGACAGGACTAGGTTGCTGGTTCTTCGGGCAAGTTGACATTTGGCGCCCTTAGAAGTAAAAGTTTTACAAATTTTCACAAGGAGAAAAGCTGTAAATCTAGAATAATGAGTTTAATACAATATACAACTTAATACAAGCTAAAGAAAACATTATCAAAGCTAAAGGATTTTTTGTAGACTTTAGATCCTCAAATCTTTTCATGGCACTTTCTACAGCTATCTTCTTTACAAGATCATTTTCTATTGACAAAATAACCAATGTATTTTATACGTCTTCAATCATAGACGACTGCAAGTATGCTTTTGTAAGCTTTATTTTTGGAAGATCCCAAACATATGTCATGGCGGCATGATGGCGCCCTGAGCAACTGTCCAAGTTGTCAGTACCTTGTTCCAGCCATCACACACACACACACACACACACACACACACACACACACACACACACACATCTTGTTATATGTGAGTGAGCTTAGCTTAGAACAGAAAATCGCTGTGAACATGGACAATTCTGTAATGATGAACATTATGACAGACGTAATGTTCAGCTAATCTATTTTACAAACCATTACTGTTGTGGGATGTTTTATACACACACAAAACACATATACAGATTTACATCATACCAATTTCTCTGGTGATTAGTCTTCTACTTTTATAAATATAGGAAGTTTTAAATACACACCAGTGACAACCCCGGGGTTGCTGACATCACAGGCAAGCTGAACTTCGACTCACTTACAAGTAAAAGTTTTTAAAATTTTCACAAGGAGAAAAAACTGCAAATCTAGAATAATGAGTTTAATACAATATACAACTTAATACAAGCTAAAGAAAACATTATCAAAGCAAAAGGATTTTTTGTAGCCTTTAGATCTGCAAATCTTTTCATGGCACTTTCTGCATCTATCTTTACAAGATTATTTTCTATTGACAAAATAACCAAAGTATTTTATACGTCTTCAATCATGGACAACTGCAAGTATGTTTTTATAAGCTTTTTTTTTTTGGAAGATCCCAAACATATGACATGGCGGCATGATGGCGCCCTCTAACTAGATGACGCCCCAGGCGACTGACTGATTGTATGCATAGATTACTCCATTCGCAAGGTTTATATAGCTTCTGTATTTTTTCTTTGTTTAATCTTCCTTTTTTTTCTGACCCTATTTATGATTTATTTTCATATCTTCTCGCCAAATTGTTCGCTCTCCTCCATTTTGTGTCATTTATCTTCTGTACAAACATTATTCATATGAATTACTACCACAGACGGATCAGCCGCTACACTCAGAGAAGTGAGTTCGCTCCCAGCAGGACCCAGTTCCGCTCCGGTAGCCCATAACCCACGAACACATATTTGTTACCAGTTTTCCTGCATCAGTGACCACTTTTATCTCTACTACAGATTCAATCGACAAGTAGACTTGAATTTTTCGTAACAGAGATATCCCACGGTTTGTTTTTTGTAAATTTTAGTCGATTTTAAATTAATTTTCTCAACCAGAGGTCCGCGGTTATTAACGCTTGAAAACGAGTAACAGTTAATCTCTTCAAATCTATATATATATACAGTATATATTCCCAAACGCCAGCAGTATCATACTCCTGAGCCGGTATTCTCAAACCGAGATACGAGTATCCCATCCCGTAAGAGAAATTCAGGGGCACGCGATTGATCCTGTCGCGAGAAATACATGTTCGTGAATATCTAATCCTTCCCCCACAGTATAAAGAGATAATTTCATTTCTGTTTCGCTGTAAACAGCAATTTTTAAAAATCATATCACCCCCCAGGTAAGGCAGTGTAGCACAAGGAGTTATTGGGTTTCGAAGAACGAGAAAAAAAGAGAAACATTAGGAAGCGAGAGGAATAGAAGGTTAATCAAGATGACTCAATGGTGATTGACATGACATTTAAATATCTGGAGATCAACGTTGGCTAGAAAGCATGAAGCCGAAAAAGAGTTCCACAAAAGAGAAGTGCGAGAAATGAAACTGTTAGCATAGAATTTACTGTTACATCTAGCCAATGTAACTGTGAATTGATGGGACCTTGCCGCCAATCTAGTACTGCGTGTAAATTCATAAAGTCTTGGTACTGTAGAAAAGACTTCACCCGAACCATCACAAATTTATTTATAGAAAAGGCACAGGGAAGGTACTTCACAGCACCCTTGCATCTTAGTAGCATTATTTCCTTGCTTGGCATGAAATGACTAAAACATAATTTTAGATCATTTTTCAACCTTGGGGCACACACACTTGAACTTTTCATTTACGAAAGGGTGAGAAAAAGACAATTAGAAAGAATAATTCTTTTCATTGCAATTGTTGTATTGAGTCATAGACTCACTACGATAGTGTTGCTGCTACGGTACCCGTAGCAATTGTTTTTATTAGTGTTCCCCCACAAGAAAGCTCAACAGACATTCAATAGAAAGGTTCATTTAAGTTCATCGTTGTATGATCTGTAAAAGTAAGACAGTATTGATTCGTTTTTGACGGCTTATCAACCCTTTGCATGTTTTTTAAAGCCAGAAAATATTTATTTTCACATTGTAAGATTTTTTTTTTCTTTTTAGATAAAAAATGGCTTTAGGGATGCATATCTTTACCAATTAATAAATTGCTAGAGGTGAATAGGTAGATTCATACCAAATCAGAATTTGAGAAACAAACTACAATGTGGCTATAAAGTGGGGGATTAATGCTCTATAATAATCAATATATAAACCGATCCCTCACTTTGTGGTCATGCATTTATATTCCAGAGAATATAAATGAATCTAAATACATGCCTGTGTAGCAAATCAATTATTTCATTGATTTGTTTTCTACGGCTTATCAGCCCTTTGCAGGTTTTTTAAAGCCAGAAAATATTTTTAGATTCTAAGCATTTTTTTTAGATAATAATGATTTGGTGATATGTGACATCACCTCGGCCTCTCTCGCGCCTGTGCTATCCCGTAACGAACAATGTGACTTGGTATTGGTCGCGGCACCAAATGTGACTTGATCCTGCAGTCACGGCACCAAATGTGACGTTCTAACCCTTAGCTGATTCGGATGGGAATCTGGTTAGATTCGGTATCAGCTTTGTCGTTCCCAGCTCGCCTCCAACGTCTGGTTACCGAAGTAACTGCTTTGATTTCTAGTCTAACCTACCCACGTTGTGATTTGATCTTAGGTAGACGAAATCAATCAGTCGCCGGGCCGTAATGCAAGCCGAATTCGAGCAAAGGTGACATCGCACAAGTATATGTAAAAGAAAATAAAGTAACAATTCGAAAGGTTCAAATGTGGTAAAAAAAGAATAACAAATATTTTTATATCTGGTTGCTGAATACAGGACTGCGTCTTTCTCCCAACCTGCTTCTATGGATTCGTGACACTTTGCATTTGTTAGGCGAGTCTTAATATCTTATGTTGTTTTTCGATAACTGGTTTTTGGTGTCTTCAGGCGATATTCGTAAAACTTGTTTTGGTGGTGTGAGTCTAAGTCGTTCTTCAAAAATAAATTGTTCTTGGTTAGAAGTTGAAGTCGGAATGCGTGGATATCTTTCAGTCAGCTTCCTGCGAGGCTGGTTTCAACTCTCCAACTGCAACTCTCCAACTGCTACTGTCTGCTGTCTGCTCCGTTTATATGGACGCCGACCAAAACCGGGTGTGGGCTTGTCGTGGTTTGGGTTCCTCGATAATTCTAAATCCACAATAAGGATTTTCCTTGTTTTCGGACAGGAAAATTTATCACTTTCCATTTTTGGAAGTACATTACTTTCTGCTCCAGTGGGGTTCTTAAGCGATTCGTCCTCCCAAATTCCTCCTTTCTCATATTGGTATCTCACACCAATCCCCTCAGAGGGCGTCAACAGGTTTCCCTTCTTTCTCATAGTGGTATCTCACACCAATCCCCCAGAGGCGTCAACAGGCCTCCCCTCCTTCTCATATGTTTACCTTCACCCATCGCTCACGCCACCACTCAGCCAATGACGCTCGGCAGCGCGGGTGTTTACAATTATCGCTCAAAGGAAAAACATTATCTTCCTTTTTTTTTTCTTTTCTTCTCTTTTTTCCCCTCCGCCAGACCCCTACGACTCGTAGTGTGGTCCTTAATCTCTATCTTAACCGAATGTCATCTGGAACTTATCAACGAGATTTTCGCCAAGCGTCAAATGGGTGGTCAATGCACCCTGTCGCCAATTATCTGTCCCGGTAACAAACTTTTATCATGTCGAGGGTCTGGACAATAAAACAGATGTCTTTTTTCCAAAAACAAATGATATCCCCGAAAGATAGTTAATGGTTTATTCTGTTCCTTTCCTTTTTCTTTGAGGGTGGCCTAAGCTGATGCTATTCTCGGTCAGTGCCTGACCTGATTACGATTATCTTCCAGCAATCTATTTTGTAGGTCACTTGACCAATTTGAAATTTTCATTATTGCAATGAGCAGATTGCTATCTTTTATCCGCCGCGTCATAGCATAAATTAATTCCGACAGATTCGAGATCTTACGAATTTCCTATCTTCTGCGAAAAAATACTTTTTTTTTTCGCAAATGAAAATAAAATCTTTACCACTTTTCTTTGTTAAAAAAAACATCGCTCCGTGATAGCTTCTTCTCGCCTTAATTATTTCAGCTTTTTCTCGCCTTAATTATTTCTCGCTTTTAATTTTCACGCGACCGCTAAATAGTGCCACAGATATATGTCTTATTAATTAACGCGTGGATGGGGGAGAATAGGTGGATTCACACCTTTTCCGTTGACATTCGTGCGTAAGTGAATATAATGAAACCAATTGGAACTGGAACTGGAACTCGGCTCTCCGTTTAACAATTTCGAGCCATTGTCCATTACACCGCCCGCACACCCAAACTTACAGCACTAGTATTACCAAGGAGTCAACCATTTAGGTAGTGACCGGGCTCGACGTTGCTTAACTTCAGTAGTCTGAACTGGTGATTCAACGTGACAAGGCCCAAGAGCCATTCAAAGTAGAGTGTTATTTAAGGAGGTTGTTGTACGAGCGGTAAGAGATGTGCAATTTATAGGGATATGTGTGAAAGATAACGATTCACGCCTGTAACAGATTAAAATTATGAAATTTCAAAAATTAAATTGTTTCCCCGGTCAGGTACGATCTTTAAAAAAATCTTTTAAAAATATTAAATTGTTTCCCCCCGTCAGGTACAATCTTTAAAAAAAAATTAAAAAAAATTAAATTGTTTCGCGGCCAGGTATGATCTTTAAAAAAATAAAAAAATGGAATGTCCATAGATATCTTCTGTCTTCATGAACCCTGTACTTTTATTGTCGTTTCTCCTCAGTAAAGTCTTCTTATTCTCTTTCACTCCGAGTAAGCAATTGTTTCTTTGGGGCTTTATCGCCTTGTTTGGGGGAAATGATTAAAACAAACTGTGTATGACCAAAACCAAATTTCGTACAAGACTATCAATGGAAAATATGTAGGGTTGTCTTTGAAACGGTTCCCAGAATTAGTTTACGTTTTGCAGCAACTTTTAATATCAACTTGAATTTTTTCTTGTTAAAAAATTTGAATAAATGAACACATTCAATATTGTGACTTAGCATGAGCAGAAAAATTTCACTGATTTGGACGCAAAAAAAACAAAACAAAAAAAAACACCTCAGAATTACGTCAAAATCCGCGAATATTTTTAACCTTTTAATAATAACCACTTGTGCTTAGTTTAATTTGTAACGTATTAAAATGTTTGTAAAAAAAAAAAAAAAAAAAAAAAAAAATGCTAATTCTGATAACATAGCGAGAGCCACAAAGTCCTATCCGGGGCTTTCAATGCAGCTTACCTCTCGGTCGATCGCTTCAGGGGTAGTACGCGCCGGCCCTGAAATGTGTGACAATATATTGAATAAAATTCTAAACAAATATTACATGTGTGTTATCTGTTCTACGGTATCCATACAATTGATGTCATATTATTCTCATTTGTAATCGCAATAGCCATTTCCTTATAAGGAAACATTCGGCATTCATTGATCGAGTAGCCAGTCGGTTGAAATTTATAAAATCTTTCTATTAAAGCAATATTTCGGAAAAATAGTTTTCTTATATCCAGTAACTGTTATTGCTAAAGAATTTGCATCGTTGTGATTGGCTGTTGGTCAATCTCCAATCAAATGTGTGACCACGGGGTATATTTATAAAAGTCAGTGTTAACAAGCATTTTTTAGAGGGCGCTTCAGAGTCCGATCAGCTCTGAAGGGGTCGATTTGGTGAGGTCAGTATGATGTTTGAAAGACCCGAAACTGCCCAATGATCCTTTTCTATAACATCACTGACGACGCCCTCTAGCGCTAAAAGAGCGTATATTCAAAGCAGTTTTCAGTATTGATGTGGGCTTCCTTCATAACCTTTTCTTTGAGTTAATGTGGAATGTCAACATCTTCAATGTGAAAATGAAAAATAAAATTCTAACTTATGTCCCGTAATAAACGCACTTCCGTTCTGAAGTTAAGTGTCCATAGAAACATCTGTCATTATTTCGTTGAGTTTATACAAACGAAAATAATTAAAAAGACCTTGTTGAGTGCAATGAAATATTTTGACTTTAAATAGTTTATGAGTTAATAAAATTGCCAAAAAAATAAAGGTAATGATTAATAAAATTACTTTTATTTTTACAATTTAGCCTTTATTTTATTTTTTAAAATTTCTTTTGATAATACAAAAATTTCCAAATTTTTTATTCAAACTTTCATAAAGTTTAAATATCCCTAAGCATTCTTCTTTATATTTTAACAAGGTTATTGATTGTGGTAAGTGTGGTTTTCCATATTTCACTTTATTTTGGGCGGGAACTTTGTAAGCAGGAGCATTGTTGTAAGATTCCTATTGTTTGACCTTTGAACGGGTTGATAAGCGAGAACACACGCTGTTGGGGAAAATGGACTTATCGCTATATATAATCTAATTAACTCAATTGAATTTAGTAATTTTTTCCGAAACAAATGTGACGAGCACTCATTACCAAACCACGTGACAACAAAGTTTTTTCCTGTCTCTTAATACTCTGCTTAGCTTTTGGAATGCATTTTTGGCTATCCCAATACGACTTCGGATTTCAGTGTCACATTTTCTGTCCTTTGATAAGCACTTCCCAGCCGACTGGTCTCCCTGACCAAACTGGTAGTGGCTAAAAAAGCAGATTCTTTGATGAAAAAAAAAAAAAAAATATGCAGTTTCGATTCCTGTCGAAGGCACAATTTTTCTTCAGTAGTAATTCTTTATTTGCGGTTTTTATTAATAAAAGAAAAATTAAATTAAATTAATTTAAGAAAATAAATGAATAATAATAATAATAATAATAATAATAATAATAAAAAAATTGTTCTGACAAGTACAGCCCACACTTTACGAAGGGCTTTATCTATTTAATTTTTATTTTATTTTATTTTTTTATTTTTTATTTTTATTTTTATTTTTTTTATTTTTATTTATTTATTTTTTTTTGTCAGTGAAAAGTGTCATGATGCAATTTCTAACCTTAGGTCCCTGGGTGGGACCCGGAAAGAAATGTGTAAACGCCAGAAAGCAAAGAAAATAAAAATAATAATAACAATAATAATCATAATCATAATATAAAACTCAATTGCAACTCAAGCACGTATACCCATTAAAAATAATGTTTAATGTAATAAGATATATCGAAGACTCTCCCTGGCGTCCCGGGAATTAATTTACGACGTATTGGGGTCAGGCAATCCAGGAACCGACAGCCAGACAACGTGCACATATGATTTGATTATAATGTTGAAGGTTTTGTGCAGAACTATCCACACTTTTTGAAGGGCCGAATACAGAAACCTAGTATAAAAAGGTCCCCAAACGACCTTCCGCAGGTTTTGAATTCCTAGACCAGTTGCCATCCAAGGCTATAGAACTCAGTCTGTCCTGCTATTTATCCATAGCTGTGGGGTTAGAGGAAGAGGGTTCATTCCTTTCCCAAGTATATTAAGACTTAAGTGAATGTAATGGATTCGACTGGAATTCGAAGATGCAATGGGATAAAGTGCTCAATATCAGTGATAGAGCGTATGTAAATATAAAAGTGGACATTGAAGTCAACACCCAGAGGCGACAGTCTGTTTCATGGTTTAAATGTAATCGTCAGGCCTGGCACTTGCGTTTAAGCATGAAACAGACTGTGGCTTCTGGGTGTTGATTTAAATGTCCACTTTTCCACTTTCATATATATATATATATATATATATATATATATTCATATATATAAATACATATATATATATATATATATATATATATATATATATATATATATATATATATATATATATATATATATACTGCTGGTGTTAATTAAACAGTGCTCGATGTAATACAACAGACAACGCTATTAAGATTAAGTATATATTAATAAATATACATATTATCCCTCACCGATAGTATGACTCGGAAATACATGCACAACGCAATTTTCAAGATATATATATATATATATATATATATAAAGAAAGAACAGTAAGATATATAATCTGGTGTTCTTATTGATATTTTTATTTTTACAAAACAGTGCTCAATGCAAATTTACAGAGCAAAAATATTATAAGTTAACTGATTGAAAATATGGGTTTTTTTTCACTACACAGTAATAACCATGTTTCAAAAATGGAAGCTAAAAACTTAAAATTTAATTATATAATTAGATTAAAAGCATTAGTTCCGTTTCATCATTTTCGCTTGAAGATGAAACGGAACTAATGCTTTTAATCTAATTATATAATTAAATTTAAAGTTTTTAGCTTCCATTTTTGAAACATGGTTATTACTGTGTAGCGAAAACCCCATATTTTCAATCAGCTAATTTAAAATATATATATATATATATATATATATATATATATATATATATATATATATATATATACACACACACGTGTTTGTGTGTGTGTACGAGATTACCCGTGTTCCGTTGGGTCGCTGATGTTTCAGGTTATAAAACATTGAAGCTAATTTCAACATTCCACTGAGATGAAAATTAATTTTCTTATGATTCAATTAAATATTTCAATTCGTTCGTGTCATCATTGGTCTGGTTTACAAGTTCAACTTTAAGTTTTTACTGATTGTTTACGGCATTTAATGTGAATAGTACTTCCGGTATGAACTTGTACTTTCACTCAGATTAAATATTTTAAATTCATATTCACTTGAAAATATTATTAAATATACACAAAAATATTTAATAATAATAATAATTACTCTTCAAACATTTGGACGAAACAGAAAAGCGGGATCTTTTTGTATCTGTCTTTATGTTAAAAGTATTCTAATTAACTAAAATATCTGTTTGAAGAAAGTTAAAATAAAAATACTTACTTTATAAACAACTCGTATTTTTAAATATTATTCACTTAAATCAGAATAATTTCAATCATTATGTGCCGGACGGAAGCATGTAATCACAGACTATTAGTATTATATATATATATGATGAATTCTCCCGTCGGTTTCGACGTATGAGGTTCCGACAACTTTGTTTATTTAACCTTGTGTGTGAGTCGCAAGTGGCATTTCAGTCCTGCTTGTGATTTGCAAAGAAGTCCAAAGATTGTGCAAGAGTGTGGATTCTTGGAGTATATGGTTGGAACAGCAGCAGATATTTTATTCCTTTCCCTAGTTTGACGAAGCTTGACAATGTTTGATGCTGCCTTGTTCTTGATGCCATTGTAGCATGTAGTCTTCCATTCATTACGATCAATTACGATGTTCTCAAACATATATATATATATATGTGTGTGTGTGTGTGTGTAGCTAAATTCCCAGATCAATTCTGTGGACAAGACAGATTGGTATAAAATGACAACTGAAAAAGTCGGAAGAGGAAACACGTCGGCAAAATCTATGATTTTTTTTCCAATTGTCATATATATATATATATATATATATATATATATATATATATTATAAATTAATTGATTTAAAATATGTTTTTTTCCGGTACAGAGTTCTAACCATGTTTCAAAAATGGAAGCTCCGAATTTAATTTTGTAATTAAATTAAAGACATTAGTTCCATTTCATCCTCAAGCGAATTTTGGAGCAACTTTTAAAATTACTGGGTTTTAATGACAGCAAAAATTATAATTCACGTTTCCAAGGATACAGAGAGATTCACTTCAACCAGACGAGAGGTGTTTGCGTGTTCATTATGTCTGTATTTTGATGTATCAGTTATTAGTTACGTTTTGGTAGGGCTAGGGATGTATTTTTCAATGAAATCTGACATCCGTTAAATGCATGTCGTCTGGATTTTTTCTAAATTTTATTGTTAACGGCAAAAATTCTTACGGCATTTTTTCTATTTGTATATTTAAAGATTTTTGCGTTAGATTACGTTTAAGTTAGAATACGTTTTATTTAACTATGATTTGAAAAATATTTTCACTTTGAATTTTTAATATACTATATTTCTTTTAAGAACAAGTAAATGTATTAGAGTCCCTTACAGTATGTAGAATTATTTTCACATCAACTATAAATATTAGGTTGGTGCAAAAATAAAGACGTAATAATGTCGTTTTTTGACGTATTTTTTAACGTCAAAAAACGACATTATTGCGTCATTATTTTTGCACCAACCTAATATGTATATTATTAGGTAACAATTTTTTTAAAAAATTACATTTAAATATTATTTAAGTAAAATTTATGACAATGACGGCAAAAATATCTAATTGATTTCACTGATTTAGTAAACTTTTATTTTTTATATAATCCTAGTAATATATTGTTTTTCATGTAAGTTCTTTCTTTTCATTTATATATACATACATACACACACACACACACACACACATATATATATATATATATATATATATATATATATATATATATATATATATATATATATATATATATATATACATACATACACACACACACACACACACACACACACACACATATATATATATATATATATATATATATATATATATATATATATATATATATATATAAAGATAATAATAAAGAAATAATGGATTTTTTCGTCTGAATTTCTGGGATGAAGAATTATTATTGACATTATTTATATTCAGGCTGTTCTCAACTTTTTTTGTTATTACAATGTTTCGAGCGTTGTCCCCTCCGCTCTTCCACATGTGTATATCGATCTGTGTAACTGATAGGGAATACTTACCTGAACCCTTTATGTAATATCTGGGGATAGATTGTTCCCATTCCACTGCTCATACGATATTCCGAGACATGAGCAATAGAACGAATAATTAATGGATTTATTTTTAATCTGAAATTTTTATTCAAACGTTATTTTATTGGGGACTTGTATCTGAGTAGACACCCCCTGTTTTAAATAGTGTTTTTTGATAGTTTAAAATGTTTTAAATAGTCGGTTTTTAAATAATTTAAAATGTTTTAAATAGTCTATTTTTAAATAGTTTAAAATGTTTAAATAGTCTGTTTTTAAATAGTTTAAAATGTTTTAAATAGTCTATTTTAAATAGTTTAAAATGTTTTAAATAGTCTGTTTTTAAATAGTTTGTTTTTAAATAGTTTAAAATGTTTTAAACAGTCTATTTTTAAATAGTTTAAAATGTTTTAAATAGTCTGTTTTTAAATAGTTTAAAATGTTTTAAATAGTTTGTTTTTAAATAGTTTAAAATGTTTTGAACAGTCTATTTTTTAAATAGTTTAAAATGTTTTAAATAGTCTGTTTTTAAATAGTTTAAAATGTTTTAAATAGTCTGTTTTTAAATAGTTTAAAATGTTTAAATAGTCTGTTTTTAAATAGTTTAAAATGTTTTAAATAGTCTATTTTAAATAGTTTAAAATGTTTAAATAGTCTGTTTTTAAATAGTTTAAAATTTTTTAAATAGTTTGTTTTTAAATAGTTTAAAATGTTTTAAACAGTCTATTTTTTAAATAGTTTAAAATGTTTTAAATAGTCTGTTTTTAAATAGTTTAAAATGTTTTAAATAGTCTGTTTTTAAATCGTTTAAAATGTTTTAAATTGTCTGTTTTTAAATAGTTTAAAATATTTTAAATAGTTTGTTTTTAAAAGTTTAAAATGTTTTAAATAGTCTGTTTTTAAATAGTTTAAAATGTTTTAAATAGTCTGTTTTTAAATAGTTTAAAATGTTTTAAATAGTCTATTTTAAATAGTTTAAAATGTTTAAATAGTCTGTTTTTAAATAGTTTAAAATTTTTTAAATAGTTTGTTTTTAAATAGTTTAAAATGTTTTAAACAGTCTATTTTTTTAAATAGTTTAAAATGTTTTAAACAGTCTATTTTTTTAAATAGTTTAAAATGTTTTAAATAGTCTGTTTTTAAATAGTTTAAAATGTTTTAAATAGTCTGTTTTTAAATAGTTTAAAATGTTTTAAATAGTCTATTTTAAATAGTTTAAAATGTTTTAAATAGTCTGTTTTTAAATAGTTTAAAATGTTTTAAATAGTCTGTTTTTAAATAATTTAAAATGTTTTAAATAGTTTGTTTTTAAATAGTTTAAAATGTTTAAATAGTCTGTTTTTAAATAGTTTAAAATGTTTTAAATAGTCTATTTTAAATAGTTTAAAATGTTTTAAATAGTCTGTTTTTAAATAGTTTGTTTTTAAATAGTTTAAAATGTTTTAAACAGTCTATTTTTAAATAGTTTAAAATGTTTTAAATAGTCTGTTTTTAAATAGTTTAAAATGTTTTAAATAGTTTGTTTTTAAATAGTTTAAAATGTTTTAAACAGTCTATTTTTTAAATAGTTTAAAATGTTTTAAATAGTCTGTTTTTAAATAATTTAAAATGTTTTAAATAGTTTGTTTTTAAATAGTTTAAAATGTTTAAATAGTCTGTTTTTAAATAGTTTAAAATGTTTTAAATAGTCTATTTTAAATAGTTTAAAATGTTTTAAATAGTCTGTTTTTAAATAGTTTGTTTTTAAATAGTTTAAAATGTTTTAAACAGTCTATTTTTAAATAGTTTAAAATGTTTTAAATAGTCTGTTTTTAAATAGTTTAAAATGTTTTAAATAGTTTGTTTTTAAATAGTTTAAAATGTTTTAAACAGTCTATTTTTTAAATAGTTTAAAATGTTTTAAATAGTCTGTTTTTAAATAGTTTAAAATGTTTTAAATAGTCTGTTTTTAAATAGTTTAAAATGTTTAAATAGTCTGTTTTTAAATAGTTTAAAATGTTTTAAATAGTCTATTTTAAATAGTTTAAAATGTTTAAATAGTCTGTTTTTAAATAGTTTAAAATTTTTTAAATAGTTTGTTTTTAAATAGTTTAAAATGTTTTAAACAGTCTATTTTTTTAAATAGTTTAAAATGTTTTAAATAGTCTGTTTTTAAATAGTTTAAAATGTTTTAAATAGTCTGTTTTTAAATCGTTTAAAATGTTTTAAATTGTCTGTTTTTAAATAGTTTAAAATATTTTAAATAGTTTGTTTTTAAAAGTTTAAAATGTTTTAAATAGTCTGTTTTTAAATAGTTTAAAATGTTTTAAATAGTCTGTTTTTAAATAGTTTAAAATGTTTTAAATAGTCTATTTTAAATAGTTTAAAATGTTTAAATAGTCTGTTTTTAAATAGTTTAAAATTTTTTAAATAGTTTGTTTTTGAATAGTTTAAAATGTTTTAAACAGTCTATTTTTTTAAATAGTTTAAAATGTTTTAAACAGTCTATTTTTTTAAATAGTTTAAAATGTTTTAAATAGTCTGTTTTTAAATAGTTTAAAATGTTTTAAATAGTCTGTTTTTAAATAGTTTAAAATGTTTTAAATAGTCTATTTTAAATTGTTTAAAATGTTTTAAATAGTCTGTTTTTAAATAGTTTAAAATGTTTTAAATAGTCTGTTTTTAAATAGTTTAAAATGTTTTAAATAGTCTGTTTTTAAATAGTTTAAAATGTTTTAAACAGTCTATTTTTTAAATAGTTTAAAATGTTTTAAATAGTCTGTTTTAAATAGTTTAAAATGTTTTAAACAGTCAATTTTGAAATAGTTTAAAATGTTTAAATAGTCTCTTTTTAAATAGTTTAAAATGTTTTAAATAGTCTATTTTAAATAGTTTAAAATGTTTAAATACTCTGTTTTTAAATAGTTTAAAATGTTTTAAATAGTCTGTTTTTAAATAGTTTAAAATGTTTTAAATAGTCTGTTTTTAAATAGTTTAAAATGTTTTAAATTTTCTGTTTTTAAATAGTTTAAAATATTTTAAATAGTTTGTTTTTAAAAGTTTAAAATGTTTTAAATAGTCTGTTTTTAAATAGTTTAAAATGTTTTAAATAGTCTGTTTTTAAATAGTTTAAAATGTTTTAAATAGTCTGTTTTTAAATAGTTTAAAATGTTTTAAATAGTCTGTTTTTAAATAGTTTAAAATGTTTTAAATAGTCTGTTTTTACATAGTGTGTATATCAAGTGGCAGAGGAGGTAATGGCCGCTCCCGTTACTGCGTAACAGTAACTATTTATTTAAGACGTTGCATATTGAGAAAGACAATATTCGGTCAGATGTCAAGAATCTTATTTGTTTTTGTTCATTTTGAAAGTAAGATGGAAACTTCTTGGAGGACATATTTTACGAATGGATTCAGAATGCTCAGCTAACAAAGTCACGGAGTTTTACTTTGAAAAGACTGACTTAAAAAAAATCAGAGGTTATCCAAGAACCACCATAGTCACAACGCTGAACCGAGACATTAAAAGAACAAAGCAGAGAGATCTCACTTTTCCTTCGGAGAAGTTTACAATCAAGGAAAATCTGCAACGAATCCACAGAGGATAGAGAAGGCTGGCAAAATATTGTCGAATCAGTTATGCAATATCACTGAAGATGAGAGAACATGACCTCAAATCGAAACAGTTTTGATGATGATGATAATGATGATAATGATGATATTTCACTGTCCTACGAATTCGAGCAAGCTTAAACTAAACGTATCATCGGCTATTTACCCAAAATATCGTTTCAAGTATCAAAAATGTCAGATTAAAACAAAATCCAATGATTCCTTATAAAGTACTTTCTTTACGTTTTGAATGTGAAACTGGACAGATATGGGCTTACTAGAAAATATGGGCGACGGTTTATTTATTCGTTCAAAGCGTACATGGTACCTTACTGGGCTAGGACAGTCAGCGTGGCCGAGCGGTCTAAAGCACACAAGATCAGACGGTCGTTTATGATACAAATCAGAACGCCGGAAAGCGCAAATTCGAACTGTTCTGGAGGACACATTTTCTTTATTAATCTTGGGTGGGCAGTTTAATAAACGGGGCGTCTACTCAAATACGGGTATCCACTAAATAACATTTGAATTAATATATTAGGCACGTCAGCGTAAATGACGGTTCCGTATAGGAAGCAGGTTCGAATCCTGTCCAAGGACGAATATTTTCTATGAAAATTTCTCGGGCATTCAGGCCGGTAAATGTTATTTAATACTGTTTATTATAAACAGAGCATTTACTTAAATACTTGTATCTATAAAAAGAACGTTAAACATAAAAAATGTCTTTAATATATATATATATAATTATTTATTCGAAAATTATAACATAAATATGTTATAAAATCACTACAAAAATAGTCATTTTGTTTCAACACTTCTGGTGTCTTATCAAGTGATGGTGTTGAATGTAGAATAAAGGGTTTTGTTGGAATTTACTCTGTATACACCAATCCTATATATATATATATATATATATATATATATATATAGCTGTTTCAAAATATGTAACCGTTTACTAATAGCATACCGATGATCTACTTTTCTTTTCCCGCCTTCAGTTCGAATTAATTTTAGATTTAAGGCCTATTCTTTATTAGTTTTTCCCCGTTAATAAATTCCATAATATACAGTTTTTTCCTTCATGCATTGATTAGTATTTTAATTTCTGTTTTCATTACTTGGTAAGTCTAGCTGGGGTAAGCGTATTTGAGTGAATTCGAACTCGGCCCGCTGTTTTCAATTTCTGATCCACTAACCCTAACCCGTATCCGCTCAGCAGGGAGGCAAGTAGCCGTTGTGAATCAGTCGGTGTATTTGTATCGGATCTTCAGTCGAGTGAGCAGTGAGATAGAATATAAAATTTCAGATATCTGTTTAATTCATTTAAATCAAACACTGGCAAAGTTGTATTGGGTTTTGTTTAAGAAGACAATCAGAAATCATGATAATTGTAATTTTGCTTTTCGTAATATGAGTCTTCGGCGGCCGCTTAATTTGATCGGACAAAAATACTTGAGTCAACACAAGAAACATTATTTCCATAACAGATCACCTGTGTAAGATCGAACAATAAATATATTGTCGGGATATTTGTAAAATTAATCGAGACCTAACATATTTGTGTCTTTATATTGACCTTTTCACGAGTTTAAGTAAAAAACAAAAAACAAAAACTAAACAAAACAAAGCAGTCCTGTTTTATTTTTTTTTTTCAGTGTCAGAATTCATCTGGACACAGTATCAATTATTAGTCAGTAAATGCTAGTATTTGTGAGAAGATAAGAGACTAGTTTCTTACTCAAATTTACTTTTTCAAAGTCGTTAAACATTAGCATTGTGTAAAATACACAAATATAAAAATAAATATTGAAAATAGAAGTAGATTTTATAGAAGCTATAAAAGTTATTTTTATTTTGAAGATATAACATTTTCATTATTTACATTATTCGGATTATTGCCCTCTTTGTCGCCATATTTATTACAACGTTTCGTCCGTCGCACGCTCCGGCCTTCTTCAGGTGTTTGGAATGTCGAACTGAACCCTTTATTTTGCTCACTGGGGTAGACTGTTCTAGTTCCACGTGCCATGTTTAATGGATGTCAGTTGTCAGTTATCTCCCGTTAATTGACCCTCTCCAAGTTCTCCACCGCCTTAACCGGGTATTGAACTCACACTGTTTGGGTCCTGGATCTAACTAACGCCTTTATCTACTGTCCTCAAGGACACATAGTACATTGGATAAATATAGAAATATAGACAGATACTGAAACATTTTCATTATTGCTAGTTTTCCTCCATCTTATTGTTGCTTTTTATTACAATTAATAGTGATAACTGTCATTAGTCACTATCTGTCTATATTTCTGAGTTGAGGTATTATGTAGACTATTTGCTATTATAAACCTAATGTCTTCAGCAACCATTTTTTTTGCAGTTTTTGCTGTTATCATTATATGTTTTTACCAGAGCTCATATTGCAATTTCTGTTATAATTATCGCTTTTCTCTGGCACTCCTTATTACTGGTTCCCATATTGTATTCATTTCTATGCTTGGTCGGCTCTGGAGATTTTTGTGGTCTAGCATATGTGCTGATGCAATGATTACAGCAAAAATTGCAATATGAGCACTAGTAAAAAATAGTTGCTGAATACATTAGATTTATACCCCAAAATTCATACACAGATGTTCTCAAGGACACATGGCACAGTGGATAAAGCCGTTGGTTAGATCCAGTTACAAAGAGTGTGAGTTCAATACCTGGTTAAGGCGGTGGAGAACTTGAAGAGGGGAATTAACAGGAGATAACTGACATCCACTAGATATGGAACTAGAACAGTGAGCGAGATAAAGGGTTTAGTTCGACATTCCAAACACCCGAAGAAGGCCGGAGCATACAATGAGGTATTATGTACACTATTTACATTATTCGGAGTATTGTCCTCATCTCTTTCGCCATATTTATTACAACGTTTCGTCCTTTCAGTATCTGTCTATATTTCTGTGATGAGGTATTATGTACACTATTTACATTATTCGGAGTATTGTCCTCATCTCTTTCGCCATATTTATTACAACGTTTCGGCCTTTCAGTATCTGTCTTTATTTCTGAGATGAGGTATTATGTACACTATTTACATTATTCGGACTATTGTCCTCATCTTTGTCGCCATATTTATTACAACGTTTCAGCCATTGTACGCTTCTTCAAGTGGTTGGAATGTCGAACTGAATCCTTTATTTGGTTCACTGGGATAGACTGTTCTAGTTCCACGTGCCATGTTTACCCAAGTGAGCGAAATAAGCGGTTTAGTTCGAAATTCCAACCCCCTGAAGAAGGCCGGAGCGTACAACGGCCGAAACGTTGTAATAAATATGGCGACAAAGATGAGGATAATAGTCTGAATAGTGTCATTAAGTCACTTTTTATATATATTTTTATATGAAGCATTTACACTTCTTACTTATTTACTCCATATTAATATTATTACTTTTTATCACAATTAATAATGATAGGAGTTTTAGTTACTTTTGATATATTTTGCATGAATTATTTTCACTTTTATCACGAAATACGGGATGTCTATTTAAAAGACATTGCTTTGTTTACGTTTTAAACATCAAATCGTGTAGATATGGGTTTTCGATGAAATCTAAACTAGTTAATGTGTATTCCTTAAACGGCTAAATAGAAAGTTGCCGGTCTGTGACGCTTTCTTTTGCTGACACGCCAGATTAAACGGGGGTTTCTCCTACAAAGAGGAACGTTGGTGAGTACATTTACTTTATTATTTTCTCAAGTGGGCACACCAGTAGAATTAATACACAATGTTTAAAATAGACAAAAACAAAAAACGTGGCGTCTATTTCAAACAAGGGTATCGATTAAATGTGTGTTCGAAATATCAGTAGCTAAAAAAAAAAAAAAAGAAAAGAAAAGAAAAAAAAGCTTATTATTATTAGAATTAATATTAGAATTATTATTATTAGAATTATTATTATTAGAATTAGTATTAGAATCTCCGTCCCCCAATTGGGTCACAAATAAACATAATTTGAGCCGATTTTAAACGTGAATTATGTTCAAGCGCTTAATGATTTTTTTTCTTTCAGATTTGACGAGCATTTGAGCGATATTATTTTTCACACATAATTCCCATGGCTTAAATAACATGATCTAATAGAGAAATAAATAAATTTCCACTAATAACACTGATTTATTTACTGCTGACTTTGATCCGTCTTAATGAAACACCCTTATATATAATCCGTATTAATGGAACAAAAGAAAAAAGGAAGAAAGGAAGAAAGAAAGGAAAGAAGGAAGGCAGAAAGAAAGACAAGAAGGAAGGAAGAAAGAAAAAAAGAAGGAAGAAAGAAAAAAGAAGGAAGAAAGAAAGAAAGAAAGAAAGAAAAGAAAAAAGAAAGAAAGGAAGGAAGGAAAGAGGGAAGAAAGAAAGAAAAAAGAAGAAAGAAAGAAAAGAAGGAAGGAATGAAGAAAAAAGAAGGAAGGAAGGAATGAAGACAAAAGAAGGAAGGAAAAAAGGAAGGAAGGAAGGAAGGAAGGAAGGAATGAAAGAAGAAAGAAAGAAAGAAAGAAGAAAGAAAGAAAAGAAGGAAGGAATGAAGAAAAAAGAAGGAAGGAAGAAAGAAAGGAAGGAAAGAAGAAAGAAAGAAAGAAAGAAAGAAAGGAAGAAAGAAAGGTTGAAAGAAAGAAAGAAAGGAAGAAAGGACAGATAGAAATGTTTAACGGCTGGTGGAATGGGAATAATGTCAATTTCAAAATCTTTTCATTTCTATCGACTTCTACGAATCTATTATAGTCATAGAACTCGCCATGAGCTTATTCAGTCATTCAGTCATTAACTTAAGACGTAAGAATTCAAAGTCATCAAAAATTTTAAAAAAGAAAACTGTGAATTTTTTTACCGAGCTTTCTAATAATATAATAATTCCACTTCATGCCAGTGAGACCGGGAAAGCACAATGAGTTGCTCTCCTGGAGGTTAGCATCAGCCATACTTGTGGAAGGCAAAAAGGGTTCTCTGCGATGACTAAAAGGGAGCAGTTTTGTTGTTTAGGTATTAAAGTTCAAAAGCCATTTTTTGCAACGGCTAACAATAGATTGAAAGTCATTTTTGTGAGCAGCTGCCAGTTTTACTGTCGGACTTAATATTAAGACATAAGTAAACAATTGTTTCATTAGTATCAATACCTATTTGGGAACTGATGACATTCGGAAAGTTGTTGATTAAGATAAGAAATAAAATAAGTCCAAGGATAGAGTGCTTTTGAGGACAGTAGCATTAATATGGAAGGATCTAGACGAGTGGGCGTTCAAGATGACTTTAATAAGGGAACAAACCGTGCAAAAATAAAAATGATTTCGAATGCTGATTTTCTTTGTGTGCTTTCCTTCAACACTTGGACGATAGTTAGAATACAATCTTAATTATCCTCTAAATTGTCGCTATGTAATTGAAAGTTATGTCTATTAGTTATTTGCGCAGTTGAGCTTCAAATTTGGCTCAGCAACAGAGAATTAAACTTATTACAAAGCTAATGATGTGCTACACCATTCGGCCAATTATGGCAAAATGACGAGTTTTTTTAAGCAACAGATCAGCTACGAGGTTGTAAACGAAAGATAGAAAAGTAACAAATGATTTATTGCTTTTAATTGATGTATTTGCTCAATATCTCCCTTCATTATCCATAACGTAAGTTGTTGATCTTTATGGGCGTAAAATTATTCAGTTTCGATGCAAAGAAACCCAAAATATCTGTTTTAACCTCTTTAGAATTAATAAACTGTTTTCCTTTTAAATTATCTTTGCAATGGTTTGAAAAGATGGTGGACGGAATGCCACGAGATCAAGGGGGATGAGGCAAAACTTTAAAATTTGAAAGTAATTTCAAATGAGGAAGAATGGAATTTTCAATGGCCACGGATTAATGCAAGTCTTATTGATAGAAAAGGGCTACTATATCTATAATTGATAAATATTTACTATAGAAATGAATTACAAATGAGGGACAGAGGCACTGTCAGTGGTCAGGAATTAATACAAATCTTATTGACAGAATAGACAATTATATGTATAATACATTTATTATAGAAAAACATTTCAAATGAGGAAGAAAGGTATTGTCAAATGTCAGGAATTAATAAATTAAGTCTTACTGACAGAAAATAGTTATTGTATGTATAATATTAGGCTGGTGCAAAAATAATGTCGTTTTATCACATAGTAACATATGTGAAAAAACGACATTATTTTTGCACCAAACTAATATATAAAAGTTTACTATATATATATATATATATATATATATATATATGTGTGTGTGTGTGTGTGTGTGTGTGTATGTGTATGTGTGTGTGTGTGTGTGTATTTAGGCAGCAATCATTCTTTCATGTCCATTTCATTGAATACGACAGACAAGGTGCTTTCATTTAGTTTTTCATATAATATTTCATGCGATCTAATAATTTTTTTCTTTTCGGATGATATATATATATATGGGATAACGATATATAATTTGTTTATATATCAAGAACTGTTTTGGAGGAAACATGTAGGACTTCATAGGACTTTTTCTAAAGTTTAAATTCACAGCGTCTCTCGTTCGTGCGCATGTGTGTTCAAAGCCAGTTCGATGAAGCCCTAATGGACGAAACGCATCACATGAAAACTTTTTCCACTTTGTCATCCATCTTTCAGCCAATATATATATATATATATATATATATATATTCTTTTTTTTATAATTCTAGGAAGGAAATCCTGTCAAATTTGAAGGAAGGAAAGGAATAAACGTTTCTTTGATCGTAATTGACATATTTATTCATGATAATCTTTTCCTAAATTATCCATAACAGATTCGCACCTATATGCCAAATTGTTGATCCATCGGACACAAATATTTCATACAAAGTAACAATCAATATCAGTTTTAACTTCATAATCATTAATAAACCCTCTAAAAATGTTGCAATGATCTAAAAAGATGATAGTCAGATGGAGCGAGGTGAGGAGAGTAAGGAGGATGAGGCAAAACTTCCATATTTAGTGCCATAATATTTTCCTGGGTGACTCGGTTAAAATATGGATCTTTTTAGTGATCGAACGTCACTAGTTTGTGACCAGCCTTTTCAATAAATACTTGCATGGTAATTCGGATGCATTTTTTACGAGTGATTACTATCATCCAACTTTTTCTGTGTGTCTGGATATAGCCTGTTTCCAAGGGTGAAGGATTAAAGAGGGCTAACTGTATTTTAAACGGTTGCGTTTCAAAAGTAAATACTACGTAAGAAGTCAAACTATAGAAGAAGGGTGAATTGATTTCTATCAACCGGCATTTTATGTGGTCCAGCAAGTGTGCTAAATGGGGAAGTTGAACTATATTTTCATAAAAGGTTTGATTTCAAAAAATTATCCGTACGTAAGAAGTAAAATTATTGAAGTAGCATTGTTATTTTTTGTTTCTTTTTCTCATAATTTTGATTTATGGAAATCAATTTTCGGTGTGTCTGTTGATCTCTGTCTGTGAGAGTCATTGCTGGCGTCTGCTGATCTACCGAGGTGGCGACTCTCTTCTCTAACCTGTTGTTATAGACGCACTAGGGTTTTGTAGTCGGCCCGCCGAGGCGATCTTCCGTAACGGAAGATGGTGATGTATGGGCGCACATTGTTTGTCATTCTACTCCGACAAGTTTCTTGGACGCCATGTTGGCTGGTTAAGGAGCAGATGTTACAAATATACGAGACCTGTGGTTTTGGGAGACTGGATTCGGACTCTTTCAAAAAGAGCGTAGTGAAAAGCAGCAACTGCAAAATATGTTAATATATATATTTTAAGACATTTTTGTAAACGTTTATACGTCCTTTTTATAGATACAAATATTTAAGTAAATGTTCTGATTATAATAAACAGTATTAACAACATTTACCGGCCTGAATGTCCGAGTGATTTTGCACGCAAAAACACTTAACATGTGCACATAATTACCAGATACAGTGATCAAACCACTCGCATGCATGCACACACGCTCACATGCGGGTGTCTGTGGAACACGAATATATTAGGTGGGTGCAAAAATAATGTCGGTTTTTGACTTATTTTTTAACGTCAAAAACCGACATTATTCTTGCGCCAACCTAATATATATATATATATATATATATATATATATATATATATATATATATATATATATATATATATTAGGTTGGTGCAAAAATAATTTCGTTTTCTAACATATGTTACTATGTGAGAAAACGAAATTATTTTTGCACCAACCTAATATATATATATATATATATATATATATATATATATATATATATATATATATATTTTATAGACATATTGCAAAAAGCAAGGGACTGCTCACGGGCACGTGCGCAAACCCCACACAACTTAGGAAGTATGTGGATATGTGTGTACATATATATGTGTGTATGTATGTGTGTGTTTGTATACTGATTCCTTGTAACTTGGGAAGTATATGTATATGCATGTACGTATGTATGTATGTATGTGTGTGTTTGTGTTTGTGTGTGTATATGTGTGTATGTATATGTGTGTATGTATATGTGTGTATGTATATGTGTGTATGTGTGCAAATGTGTTTACTAGTTCTCCGTAATAAGACAGTGTGTATGTATGAAGACGGAATATACATATATACACGCAACACTGACAAAAACATAAGAAAATGGAAATAGATCTAAGAACATACAGGGGTAACTAAAAGATAAGTATGCCGATAACTCCTTCACTATTTCTCGGACCAATGTTTATTGTTTTATAACCGTTCACGCAGAACTTTTCACTGCCAGTTCAAGAAAGACATTTGGATTATTACACACGAAAAAGAGAATGTCTCATATCGAGAATATTTAACATCGAAAAACATAAAGAAAAAATTTAATTATTTTTAATAATATGTGGAAATCTTCACACTTTGCCCGATGACGGTTGCGAGACCGGAAACACGTGTAGCAAAATTATAGAAAATAAAACATAAATCATAATATTTAAAAAAAATCCACATTACAACCAAAAACGTTTGCGTTTTCTCTCTTCTTTTTAATACACACATTTTTCTCTCGCTGGAACTACTATAACCTTTTCCCTTTATATATATATATATATATATATATATATATATATATATATATATATATATATATATATATATATATATGTGTGTGTGTGTGTGTGTCTGTCTGTGATGTCATGGGTAGGATTTATTTATAATGGAATTTAAAATCTACCGCTCCGTTCCTTTAAAAAAAGAACCATTAATTTGGGATATATATAATACATCGGACGATTTGCATAAAAGTTGAATCTAAATTTTTGTGCCAAGGGGCGACCAGTAAATGTTAATGCCTCCAAAACAAAACTGCTTTCATTTAATAACCACAGAGAACCTTTTCTGCCCACACGAAGGCAAAAATTTGCACCTCGTTGGGCTCACGTTTCCCATTGATATGAAGTGGAATGATTTTATTGAATCAATTGCTCGGTCTGTTGCTAGGAAAGTTGATTCACTGTGTTGTGCCAAACAATTTTCTCTTCAGAACCCATTTTGATCATTTATAAATACACCATTCTTTCGTGCAATGGATGCGACTGCCATATCTCATCTGATACTCCTAAAATGTATCTCATGATACACGACAAAATTCGAAAAGGTTAAGTAATCTAATCGGTCCTAAACAGGCATATTGATATCAGTCACATTCCCAACGACGGGGCATGGTTTCACTTTGTCTTTTCTAGAAATGTTTTCATGGCAAATGTTCCGATGAGATTTACTCCTTATATTTTGAATACATGCTATTAGATTGTCAATTAGGTCTCACTGTGTGGTTGTTGATCCAGTTAGATGTAACCATAGGTTCTATACTAATAGTTTCTTTTCTCGAACTTCTCGTCTGTAGAACTCTCTTCCGGTGTATTGCATCTATAATCTTCAAAAATGTAAATGCAGCGGAAACAGACATCTTCTGTTCTTTTATTATTGTTTCTCTCTCACTAAAGTTTTCTGATTCTCTTTCATACCCAGTAATCCGTTTTATCTTAGAGGCATTTACAAAATAGAAAGAGAAGGCAACGGGAAACCACGCCATTGTCTTTCCAAAGATTCCATGGCAATTCACAGATAATAAAGAAAACGAATCTGTGAAGAAGGCAACGCGAAACCACTCCATTGGCTTTCCCAAGAAGTCATGGCAATTCATAGATAATAAAGAAAAGGAATCTGTGGAGAAGGAAACAGGAAACCACTCCACTGTCTTTCCCAAGAAGTCATGGCAATTCACAGATAATAAAGAAAAGGAATCTGTGGAGAAGGCAACGGGAAACCACTCCACTGTCTTTCCCAAGAAGTCATGGCAATTCACAGATAATAAAGAAAAGGAATCTGTGGAGAAGGAAACAGGAAAACACTCCACTGTCTTTCCCAAGAAGTCATGGCAATTCACAGATAATAAAGAAAAGGAATCTGTGAAGAAGGCAACGGGAAGCCACTCCACTGTCTTTCCCAAGAAGTCATGGCAATTCACAGATAATAAAGAAAAGGAATCTGTGGAGAAGGCAACGGGAAACCACTCCACTGTCTTTCCCAAGAAGTCATGGCAATTCACAGATAATAAAGAAAAGGAATCTGTGGAGAAGGAAACAGGAAACCACTCCACTGTCTTTCCCAAGAAGTCATGGCAATTCACAGATAATAAAGAAAAGGAATCTGTGGAGAAGGCAACGGGAAACCACTCCACTGTCTTTCCCAAGAAGTCATGGCAATTCACAGATAATAAAGAAAAGGAATCTGTGGAGAAGGAAACAGGAAAACACTCCACTGTCTTAGCCAAGAAGTCATGGCAATTCACAGATAATAAAGAAAAGGATTGTTATGGAGAAAGCAACAGGAAACCACTCCATTGGCTTTCCCAAGAAGTCACGGCAATTCACAGATAATAAAGAGAATGATTTTTATGGAGAAGGCAACGGGAAACCACTCCACTATGTTTCACATGAAGTCATGGCAATTCACAGATATTAAAGAAAAGGAATCTGTGGAGAAGGCAACGCGAAACCACTCCACTGTCTTTCCCATAAAGTCATGGCAATTCAGAGACAAATAAAGAAAAAGAATCTATAGAGAAGGGAACGGGAAACCACTACACTGTCTTTCCGAAGATATCATAGCCATTCACAGATAATGAAGAAAAGGAATCTTTGGAGAAGGCAACAGGAAGCCTCTCCACTATCTTTCCCCAGAATTCATGGCAATTCACAGATAATAAATTAAAGAAATATGTGAAGAATGTAAGCGGAGACCATAACATGATATCTTCCAATATGTTATGTTTTCGGCCTTCAATCACTATTTTAGTTTCTCCACCTGATATTGCTACTGTATTTGAATGATATACATTGAATAAGTGTGATCCAAAAGTTCATAACATTTTATTCATAATGGACGACTTCGTTGTTTTTTTTTGTTTAATGCTTCTCGAATTTGTAATATATATATATATATATATATATATATATATATATATATATATATATATATAAGTTAGCTTTTGAAAATATATTTAGATTGAGCACTGTTGAGTGATAAGCTAATTATATAAACAACACTCACCTGCGCTAATGCAAAGCTCTTCAGTAAAATGAATGGAGCACTTCGGCACTAGATTTAACTGTGTAACTCTACCGAGTGAAGATAGCTCAGTGGTAGAAGTTCTGGCTGACACCAAATCAGTTGAGGCATTCGGACGTCTAGTCGCACTGAGGAGCTGTGATACAGCGAAACAGTACTGTCTGTGAAAGATATATATATATATACAGTGTAACCCGGATATAAGAGAAACCCGGATATAAGATAGATTTTCTCTGGTCCCAAATTAGAGCTTGTGTTAATGTATGTATAATAGTCCAAAACCCGGGTATAAGAGAAACCCGGATATAAGAGACTCTCTTATATCCGGGTTACACTGTATATATATATATATATATTCACACTTTGACAAAAGTGATATTTACCAAAAGGAACGGCTAAATTATGCAGGTGCTCAGTACATTTTTCAAAAACGAAGATGCAGGTCAATTTAAGATAAAATATATTTGAAATACCGACATTTATGCTTCTACGGTTTCTACCAGAATGTTTTAATTAAGCAGCTGGTCTGGTAGAAACCGTGGTAGTAGCATTGTCGGTGTTTTCAATATATATATATATATATATATATATATATATATATATATATATATATATATATATATATATTAGCCATATATTAGGTTTCCCAAAAGTTCGTAAACACTTGCAAAAATTGAAATTGAAAAGTAATAACAAAAACAACAAAAATTATTCCTCAAAATAAAGACCATCATTTTCCAAGACCTTCTGCCATCGATCTGCAAGTTTTCGGATCTGGTGAAAGTACCATTTAGCCGGCTTCGAATCAAAGAATTCTTGACACGCTTCCTCGACTTCATCAAACGAGTCGAATCGGCGGCCCTTCAGAAAGTGTTGCATTGAGCGGAAAAGGTCGTAATCTGATGGAGTACAGTCAGGACTGTAGGCTGGATGTGGCAGAACCTCAACGCCGTCCAGCTCTTCAAACTTGTCTTTGGTCTTTCTGGCGGTGTGTGGCTTGGCATTGTCCTGCTGCATCAAAGCGCGCTTTCTGTTGATCAGAGCCGGGTACTTTTGCTTCAACTTTTCGTAGACCCGCTCCAGTTGCTGACAGTAAAGTTTGACACTGATGGCACGACCATTCAGAACCAACTCAAAATGCACGATTCCTTCAAAGTTCCACCAAACGCACAACATGACTTTCTTGCCGAATCGATCTTGTTTTGGAACCGACGGTGTCTCTTGCCCTTTCTGAACCCATCGCTTGTCTCGATTGTGCTGGATTGTGTTGCATAAAAAATCAATTTTTCGCAAGTGTTTACGAACTTTTGGGACAACCTAATAATATACACGTTGCTCAGGTGGGTAGCCGATCATTGTCGCAGATAAATCCTGAAGCACATTTCCCCATCATCCAGAAAAACCGAGCTTTGGTCAATCCTGCAACTATGCTGGGCAGACCAAATTTGCAGTTTCTGGAAGGGAGAGCATAATTGGTCAGCATCAGCCGTCTGAACAATATCATTAGACTGAAAGTGTCGTTCATGAAGACTTGTGACTTTCTGATAGCAAAATCCACCAAAGCCAATTTAACTCACAAGGTTCGTATCAACCCCAGCTATGGTTTTCAGGTACTTTCCAAAGATGGTCGCATGCTCCCCCACCTACCAGGCCGATAATTTTAAAACGCGACTACTCTGGCAAATCGACCATGATGAGATTCGAACATTGGTCTCGTTATCTATCTATCTATCTATCTATCTATCTATCTATCTATCTATCTATCTATCTATCTATCAACAACTGTAATATTTGTCTATATCTCAGTCTCTTCATATCAATCTGTTTTTTAGTCTTTTTATATCGGTCTCAGTCTCTTTGTTTGTTTGTTTGTTTCTTTTTTCAATCTATCTATCTATCTATCTATCTATCTATCTATCTATCTATTAGCATGTCTGTGTTTGCGTGTGTGTCTGCATATTCTTATTACTGGTGTCTCTGTGCATACCAGTTTCTTTTATTTATGCAATGCATGTCACTGAATTCAGGTATGTGCGGCACATACTCTTACAAAACTTTTATATAGACGACGAATATATATATATATATATATATATATATATATATATACATTTTCTCCACAACTTTGAGTAAAAGAGAAAGTAAATGTATGCATGTATGCGTGTTTATCTCCGTTTCTTTTGTCCAGTTTATGCGTCTTTTCTATCCTCCATCTCTCTTTCAGCCTCTATAATTATCACCCCACGCAGTCCACTTATGTCCGCCTCCGTACAAGCGATGCCGGGGGCGGCTCCCTTTGATCTGGATAGTTCTACATGTCCATTATATGTCAACAGATACTCAACGGACCGACTACGCGATCTACTACGATATAATTCTCTTAGGGACACTCTCGCCGTGATACGGAGTAATTGAAAAGAAAATAGCCATTTTTTAATGACTTTTATTTATCTTTTTTTCTTTCCTTACACACTTTAAGGATGTTAATTTTATTCTCATTTTTACTCAAAACAAAATTAAGTGTATATTGGGTGCAAAACGCTAACTGTTGAACATCTACTCCCATTGAAAATGGCAAGTTTCCAAAGAAAATGGACGAAATGGGCAGAAAACACGCCTTCAACACTAAAGAGCTCTAGTTTGAAAGACGTGCTAATCATG
The DNA here is from genome assembly GCA_963932145.1 of Acanthosepion lycidas. Taxonomy (NCBI): domain Eukaryota; kingdom Metazoa; phylum Mollusca; class Cephalopoda; order Sepiida; family Sepiidae; genus Acanthosepion; species Acanthosepion lycidas. The sequence continues at coordinate 71,107,487 of OZ010603.1, read as the reverse complement.
CCGTCTTTTTCCTAATTCTTTCTCTTTTCTTTTTCTTATTTTAAGCGATAGAAAAGTAACCAAATAGGGAAAAGTTATTGACTTCGGGTCGTGCCCTATGGTTTGTGTCGTGTGAACTTTCTGTACAAAGCATGCAGACGACAAATACCTCAGACGTCAGATTTTGATAAAATCTTTACGGGATTTAAATAAAATCCAGGCAAAATTGCGTGATTTTTTTTTGTCAGCCGCGAATGAAAAGTTTCCAAACACTCGTGAAGAAAACGAATGAAAATAAACACCTATCCCTTGTTAGCTACAATATTTAATATTCATCTTTATAGCGGGTAGCTGCTTACAGTTTAAACGGACAAAGTCAAGTGAGAGAAGTTTCTAAAAAAAATGCTTCAGTATTTTCTAAAGGAATAAATTTCAACACGTAACCAGGGGTCGGCAACTTATTCGACCCCGCGGGCCGGATCGTGTTATAATGACGGGTCGCAGGCCGGACGAAGGCCATTAATGAAAAATTAAGGAAAATTACATATGCAGACCCCCTGTCAACCTAAATATTTAAAACCATAATGAAAATAAACATTGAGAAATCAGAAAAACAAAAGAAAATCTAAAATTAAAAAAACACTTAACAAAAATTCCTTTTCCTCAAGGAACGTCAAAATACTTCAAAGTGAAAAAAATCAACCGAAGTGAAATGGATGAAATTATGACGTGTAGGTTTGAAACTGTTATTGAAAATTGTTCCACAAACAAACCACACACACAAACAAAAACAAAGCACATATACCAATACATACAAGTACAAATAGTTGCAAACATATACACTTACGCACCTACACATGCGGTATCATCCACACATTCATGAGGCATGTATGTATAATGCGCGTATGTTTAACTGTCTTTAGATTTCTGCTACCTCGCATGTCAGTCCCTCCCTGGCCTCTTTCACTTCATCGTTCCTTTCGCTTCTGTTATCTTTTAATGTAGCCGAGGGTCATAACAAATATGTATCCATTATTTGACATTAAACGTAGGCAACGCAACATGGAAAAATAAGTCTCATGAAAGATAACTGGAAGTCTAATATTTTTAGTGCACTGAGATGTGTAGACGTTCTATGGAAAATGACATAACAAATTTCATTTGAAGGTCGCCTCTCATGTTAAAAATAGAGTCATTGGTAATCAGGCTCGCGAGCCGGTCAAAATGCCGTAGGTTGCCGACCCTTGACACAGACGATTCATTATTGGCGGGCACAATCTTAACATTAAGATAAACAGATGACACAATATTGATAACAAACACGGAAAGGAAGCTACAAGAACTCCTACAGAATGTAGTGAATGAACGAAAGGGATAAATTTCAATGCACGGCTCTTAGTAAAAGTTGCAAATTAGAGATACCAAAGTCAAACAAATACACTAATTAAATATAAAAAATATAAAAACACCCGAAGACGCATTTGGATAGCCAAAGAAGCATTGTAAAAGCTAAGCAAAGTATTAAGAAAGAAAACATTTCGTTAGAAATAAAAACGGGTTACGTAATATCGGTCCTCCTATATGACAGTGAATGCTGGACAATCTCCTCGCAGATGAAGAAGAGACAGAGAAGTAACAGAAATGTGGTTCTACAGAAAGATGCTGCGGTAACTATGGACAGAACATGTGTGCAATGTTGAGGTTTTAGAAACGGAAACAGAAAAAGATACTTATACTTAGCATCTGAAAGAGACAGGGCACATAATTAAGAAAGAGGGCTTGGAAAATTTGACACTCACAGGTCAGACTGAGGCAAAGAGGACAGAGGAAAACAACGCATAACCTACTTAATGAGCTTGAATAAATGGATGGCAGAACAAGGTTCAGGGGCGATAACAAAAAGGAAATTTATTAAGTGCGACAAAGAACAAGAAATGGTGGAGTGTCATGATCACCTACGTCCTACGAATGGACACAGTTCTTAGAAGAAGAAGAAGAAGAAGAAGAAGAAGAATTAATTTTACATATTTTATATAAAAATACAAGAGAATATATATATATATAATTTATTTGTTTTACACGTTCTTTTTTAATATATATATATATATATATATATATATATATGTATATATATATATATATAAATAGACGATTATAGACGATTAATTGTTTAATTGAAACATTCAAATATAATTAAAATCAAATGTATGTTATCGTTGATTTTTTGTATACAATGCTCAATATCCTACTGACAGATCTATACACGTGCATGCCCGTACAAACACACACACACACACACACACACACACATATATATATATATATATATATATATATATATATATATATATATAAATAAAAAGAAAGAACAGTAAGATATATAATCCGGTGTTCTTATAGATATTTTTATTTTTACAAAATAGTGCTCAATGTAAATTTATATATATATTAGGTTGGTGCAAAAATAATGACGTAATAATGTCGTTTTTTGACGTATCTTTAACGTCAAAAAACGACATTATTACGTCATTATTTTTGCACCAACCTAATATATATATATATATATATATATATATATATATATATATATATATATATATTAATGTTTTGACTTTTTGTGTCTCTATGTCCCTGTGTAATAAATCGATGAATTTTTGTTCAAAAGTAATGCAAAGGCATTAATTTGCTTTAGTTCTTGAAAAAAGTTCGACCCAAACTGGAAATTCGATTACCTTATACGAAATAAGTGTAAAAAATAACACTATCTCAGTTTTAGTTTTCTACTTGCTAATGATGTAGTTAGACAGTACTTCTGTATTTTTTATGCATTTAATAGTTTATAACATAAAATCTTACAATTATACAAAAATTGAAGACTTGCACATACAATCTACAAATAAGAAGAGCTATAGAAAGAAAAAGAATGACATAGTCCCAGAATTGGCGTACTCGAGGGCAAGGGTAGCAGGCGTGCGAAGCCGTTATCTGTAAACCAGTGTCACACCGATGACAATGAAAATCCGCCCAACCCTCTCTGAAGACTACGTCATTGAGAGATAACATTTCCAATCAATCGCTAGGTAAGCGAACACTCAGGGTCGCTTAGATAATTCGCCGCTGGCGCCCAATTCCAGAATGACAGGCGATCAGGAAGCATGCGTGAAGCCTTACTCCGATTCCTCAAACTCTTCGCATTCAAGCTAGCTATCTTGATAAACATTTTTCAAGTTTGTTCCCCTAGTTACAGAATGGGCTCAAATCTGCGAGGTGAAGGACGTCGACGGATTGTCCCAGTCTCCCTGTGCGCATATCTGACGTCATACAGCCGTCATTCGTGGGATAAGTTAAATTCAAAGCCCTATATAAGGAGAGATGGAGTATAACCGGGACCCTCTCTGCACAGAACTTTGATAATTTTTTTAAACTCTGGGGTCCCAACCTCAACCATCCTGATTCCAGGAATCGCGTTCTTTGCCTCTGAAATTTTTCGTCCCTCCCCGTATCCCTTATCCAGGTTACACCTGGGGCATTGGGGAAATTTCTAGTAGTAGACGGAAGTAACTTTGGATAAGGGTCGCAAGAGGGCTTTTTTTTTTTAGGAGAAAGGCCCCTCCTCAGTGCCTGTCTGTCCACATGACAGACTCTAAGAGTGGTTGGGAGGAGGAAAAGACGGAGCCCTAAAGAGGGAAAAAGGGAAGGTTCTTGTCGTACCTTGGCTGGAAGGCTCCAGTTTTGCTGGCGAAGCAGGGACGGATTGGGACTTGACAATGTCTATGCCCTGCGCCGTCCTACTTCGACAAGCTCATTTTTCTTTTTTCGAATTTTATTCTTCCTTTTCCTCTTCTTCATCCCTCCCTCTTTTTAAGAACGATGATCGGGGTGGGGGCATCTCCATCTCTTCCTGTTGCTGCTCTAGTTGCTGTTGCTGCCTCTGCTGACACACCTGCTGCTGATCCTGTTTTTGATCCAGTTTCTTCTGCCGACGCTCCTGCTGCTGCTTTTTGCCGGCCGGCTTCTTTGCCCCCTTCTTATGTGGATCCTGTTGGTGAGGCGGGGTTGAAGCCTTCGATGCCCTCTTTATCAGTTCGCTCCATTCACTGATACGCTTTGGTACTTTTGTGATTGTCTCTGCTTCTGTTGTTTCCATGTTTGTAGATGGTTGAGGTTGTGGCGCCGGTCTCTTTCCAGGGCAAGATTTCGAAAGATGAACTGCGGTACCACAGGACCAGAAGAGAGGACAGCAGTCTTCAACCACAACATAGATCGGTCGGCCGCCACAGGTCCGAATATTCGGGATGTCCATGAAATTCTTTCTGTTAATATGACCACTATCTCAAAATCTTCGGTGGCGATGCCGGCCTTACTTTTAACAGATGAGACATCGGCGACCTCCTCAAACTTGGCAAAGAAAAACCCCATATACCCGATCTCCACCTCACAGAGTTTATTTTGAGGATGTTCCCGGTCAGAGATTTAGCTGCGTCTTCAGTTGCTAGCAGGCTGTCCCATAGGGCGTTACCTCTTAGGGGTAATATTTTAAGTCCTTCTTCATGGCCTCCTTGTTGACACAGATCAATTTTCTTGTTCTTAAGTCTGTGGCCAACAGAGAGATGTATTAATTGCTTCAAAAAGCGACCGCACCGTTAACAGTTCATTGACAGAAATAAATTTTATTATATTGCAGGCCATTGTACCAATACAACCATTTCTTTTTGGCCTATCCGCCACCCACGCCGATGGGTTAGCTGCAGTGAGTGTCGGGTCATGTTGTCTTTGTGAATCCGCCATGATGGTGGCGTTCCCACGTCACCGTACAGAATAACAACAATTCAACAAAAGGAATACAAGTGGCGAAGACAAAAATACCGATAAACAAACGAAATAAGTAAGAATTTAAACAACAAAACCATCGATCAATCTTATATAGACCCGCAAAATGCATGTCATAAATTTCCAGAAAGTTACAGAAGGCCGCAGAAATTTCTAGAAGGCTCCAAAACGTCCTAGAAGATTCCATAAAGGTTTAGAAGTTTCCATAAATTTCTAGAAGGCTCCAGGACGACTTTCTAGAAGGTCCCTTAGTATTAGGTTGGTGCAAAAAATAATGACGTAATAATGTCGTTTTTTGACGTTAAAAAATACGTAAAAAACGACATTATTACGTCATTATTTTTGCACCAACCTAATACTACATACTTATATACGATTTTAGAAATTTAGTTTTGGAAATGACTTTTAAAAAAGTAAACTGAATTATTTACATTATTCGGACTATTGTCGCCATCTTTGTCGCCATATTTATTACAACGTTTCAGCCGTTGTACGCTCCGGCCTTCTTCAGGTGGTTGGAATGTCGAACTGAACCCTTTATTTCGCTCACTGAGGTAGACTGTTATAGTTCCACGTGCCATGTTTACCCCAGAGAAGCGAAATAAAGGGTTCAATTCGATATTCTAACCCCGTGAAGAAGGCTGGAGCGCACAAGGGCCGAAACGTTGTAATAAATATGGCGACAAAGACGGCGACAATAGTCCGAATAATGTAAATAGTGTACATAATACCTCATCTGAGAAATATAGACAGATACTGAAGGGCCGAAACGTTGTAATAAATATAATCAATTATTACAAATTTCAATAAATCATAACACTAATATATATATATATATATATATATATATATATATATATATATATATATATATATATATATATATATATATATAAAATGTCTACGTAATAATTTCAAAAGCATTTCTTATACCTAAGACTGAATATACATCTTAAAATGGAATCTTTGTTGGAATATTTTGCACACATCTAACTTAAAACAGTACACAGATCGAAGATCGATTGGAGGATAGGGGTAAATTGGGTTTAGGAACGGAATGATATGCCAGTCAGGCAATAGGGATTATTTGCCTTGAAAATCTGTATTTGATAACTTTGCTTTTGCCTCTGTTCGAACCCCTATCTCTGCGCAACTATCCCAGTCACGTGAATGAAAGACAGGCAGACAGACAGACACGCAGGACTTCGGGGATGACTGCTTACAATTCACACAGTCATGGAATGCTGGTCATCTTGATAGCAAATCAATTGCTGACGGATGATGTCTCGCGAGAGTTGTTTCAAACGACCTCTCGTGCGTTCACGTGTAAAGTATACGGGCCCGTTACTACGCAAGGAGCGATCGCCACCTAGCGAACCGAACCCTCACCTGTTGACGGAGACTCCCATCTGGGACATAATTTCGCAATCCTTGCGTCTGTGTCTTGTCATTAATAACTTTCACTTAATTAATCTTTATAGATTGCGCTCAGTGGTTTCGGAAATGGACTGGTCGATTACTCTCTACTATTCGGCTCAATTAACCCAGATCCGTATTTCTAATCAAGGAAGAGAAGATCCACTTTTAACAGTCGGTGCAAAGGTTATAAAGTTAGCGTTCTCTGCGGATTTATAGACAGGTATATTTAACTTTTTGAAAGTTTATTTCACGCCTCTTCACCTCTTATCAGGTGTCATACCAGTTTTCACCCAAAACAGAAAACTAAAACAGCAATGTCAAACTCTTGCCAAATTTTTGTTATTCAAAGAGATATTCCATTCTAAACACATGATTTATATAATTTAATTAAACACGATTGACAAGGAAAAGCGGTTTTTTTGCTTGTCGGCTACTGGGTCATGTAATTCAATAATTTTGCATTTCGATAGCAATCATTCTTTTTTAGTCGTTTTTAATGAAACTTGTATAAAAAAGGTATTGCTGCTCAAATACACAATAATTAAATTACATAATCCGGCAGCCAACAGAAAAAGTAAACTTCAGCTCCTTGTCAGACGTTTTTAGTGAAAATTGTATCTGTATACTATTTACATTATTCGGACTATTGTCCTCATCTTTGTTGACATATTTATTACAACGTTTCGGCCTTTCAGTATCTGTCTATATTTCCGAGATGAGGTATTATGTACACTATTTACAATATTAGGACTATTGTCCTCATCTTTGTCGCCATATTTATTACAAAGTTTCGGCCTTTCAGTATCTGTCTATATTTCTGAGATGAGGTATTATGTACACTATTTACATTATTCGGACTATTGTCGCCATCTTTGCCTATATTTCCGACCCCAGTCACTTTCCCACCAGCGTAAAATTGCTTCCCTTTGCTTTTTCTATAAATACTTACATGGTTATTGTTCGAATGAACTCTTTGCCAGAGTAAATAAACATTATGAATTTAAGCACATTAATAGATCGGCAAAAAAGTCTGATCACTCAATTTGAAGAGTTAAATTCGCTAGCTATTACACTCAATTAGAGTTGAATTAGATAGATGTTACACTCAATGAGAGTTGAATTGGCTAGATGTTACATTCAATTAGAGTTGGATCGGTTAGATATTACACTCAATTAGAGTTGAATTGGCTAGATGTTACACTCAAATAGAGTGGGATTAGCTAGATGTTACACTCAATTAGAATTGAATTGGCTAGATGTTACACTCAATTAGAGTTAAATAGGCTAGATATTACACTCAATTAGAGTTGAATTAGCTAGATGTTACACTCTTCCAGCTCCATGCTTTCCATTCAACTTTGACCTTCAAAAATTTAAGTGCCATTTCAATCGTTATCTACTGCCTTTCTGATCCCTCTTTTGTTGTTCTTGCTCATTAATAATGTTTCTGTTTTCTAATTCTGTCACACCCAGTAACCCTTTGTATCTTAGTGGCTTTACTGCGTTGTTTGGGGTGAATTTGATTAAAAATAGCTTTAGATAAGAACGGCGAGGCTCGTGTTGTGGCTTTAGATATCTCAAAATCATTTAGAAGGGTTAGGCATGCTGTTCTTAGCAAGCAGAAGTGCTATGATGTATCCGGCCGAATTTTTCACTTGATCCAATCCTTCTTGATAAATCGTATAATGAAAGTTGAATTGAACAACCATTTCTCTATATCATTCCATATTAATACGGGTGTCACCCCCACCAGAGCTTTATCATTGGATCTACTTTGGTTCTTACCATAATCAGCAACCTTCACGATGTCATTAGCTCATAACTCGGTATTTATACTGAAGACGCGACTATTTACTCCTGTCTTAATAGTAACTCCGATAAAGTCTGTTAAAGCAAAACTGGCAACTGTTCTCGAAAACGACTTTCATTTAGTTGTTAGCAACTCCAAAACGAAATAGCTATATATATATATATATATATATATATATATATATATAAATCCCGTGTAAAAAAATCAAGGAAAGCAAGGAAGATCACATGGACATACATCATGCAAACGGTTTATCTCTTCCCTGATAAATATAGAAAATTCTAAGTAATATATATATATATATATATATATATATATATATATATATATATATATATCACTTAAAATATTCTCTGTATATGCAAAGTTGAATACTTATTTACAAACGAAAATCTTTGAAAACTAATGTGGTAACATTCGAAAGTACTCGGGAAAAATAATATAAAATAAAGGTTAATATGAATTTTGGTATATTTACCGATAAATCAAAACAACTTATTTGGAAATTTGAAAGATTTAATAAAAAATAGAGAGACAGAGCTTTTCACACACGTATGTGTGTGTGTATATATATATATATATATATATATATATATATATATATATATATATATAGTAGGGGAAAATAAATATTCGTACACTTGAAAAATTGTATTTTTATAAAAAATAAAACAAATCTCGACACATTTTATGTATAAAGATACATAGTATTAAAAAAATAATAATAAACTTAATTAATTCTTATTCTAACAGAAATTAATGCTTTTTTAAAAAATTCTAACTGGTGAGAAACGTATTCGTACAAATCAATTATTAGAATAAAATAATCAATTAATTGTGAAAAAAGTATATTCTAGAATGTTCCAGTAATGTTATCAGTAATTATAGTTAACGCTATTAGCCATTATCAGAGCATTCTGCAATTTCTAGTCTTACGAGAAGGTTCTAATAATGCCTAAAGGTAAAGAATTGACTATTTCACAAAAACAACACATTTTGTCTCTTTGGAAAGATGGGAACAGTTACAGAACGACTTCTAACAATCTGAATATTCCTTTTACTACAATTGCTTCGTTCATTGCAAGGTTTAAAACTCGTATCAGCGTCGAAAACCAAAGACGAACAGGTGCTCCGAGGAAGATTTCTCTAAGATCAGCAAGGATATTAGGACGCCAGATCCAACAAAATCCACAGGTTACCCGAGAAGTGCTGCAGGAACATCTGCGTGCATTAGGGATTAAAGTAACCAAGCGTACAATAAGTAATGAACTACACAAAAACAGTCTGAAATCACGCATCCCAAGGAAGACTCCACTCCTCTTGAAACGACACAGAGATGCTAGGCTAAAATTTGTTAGAGAGCATAAGGATAAAGAATATTCGTTTTGGGAAAAAGTACTAAGGACAGATGAAACTAAAATAGAGTTGTTTGGTCATAATTATCGAAATCATGCGTGGAGGAAGGACGGTGAAGCCTACTTACCAAAGAACACGTTGCCAACTGTAAAGTTTGGTGGTGACAGTATCATGATCTGGGGTTGTTTTTCTGCAAAATGTGTTGGCAGAATATCAATAATAGATGGCAAGATGAATGCCAAAAGATACCAGAAAATCCTGCAAAACAATTTAATGCGTTCTGTTGAGAGACTTCAGCTACCTCCTGATTGGGTTTTCCAGCTGGATAATGATCCTAAGCATACCACTAGATCTACAAGGAAATGGTTAGCTGAAAGTAACGTTGATGTCTTGCAATGGCCAAGTCAGTCCACAGACTTGAACTCAATCGAGAATTAATGGCGATATTTGAAAATTCAAATTGGGAAAAGAGCACCAACAAATATCAAGAATTTGAAGAAAATATGCCAAGAAGAATGGGACAAAATGCCACTCAATGTGTGCAAATCATTAGTTGAGACGTACAGGAATAGACTGGTAGCTGTTGAACTCAATAAAGGATATTCCACAAAGTATTAAATTAAGTTAATATGCTTTTTTGTTTTGTACGAATACTTTTTTCATCAGTTAAAATGAAAAAAATGCATTAATTTCTGTTAGAATAAGAATTAAGTTTATTACTATTTTTTAATAAAATGTGTCTTTGCACATAAAATATTTCAAAATTTGTTTTAGTTAAGTCTTTTACATTTATAAAAATACAATTTTTCATGTGTACGAATATTTATTTCCCCCACTGTATATGTATGTGCGTATATGTGTGTGTGTGTGAGTGTGTGTGAGTGTGGGGAGAGGTAAAGACACATCTACTAGGAGCACAAAACCAATGACTATATTTTCTTTTCTTTTTTTCTTTTGTAAGCATTTCACCCAAGCAAGGCGGGAGTGCCACTAAAACTCAAGGGGTTACTCTTTACTCCCACTCAGAGAGTGGGAGTATAGAGTCATTATACAGGAAAGGATAAAGAGAAGGACGGCATTGATTGACACTGCATTTGAATATTTGGAGATTATAGCTATCAGGGAAGCAAGTAAGTGGAAGCGAGTAGTGCGAGACATGAAGCTGTTGGAGTAGAAGAGACGGCTACATTTAACCGTTTCGACAGTGAAAGGGTGCGACTGAGATGCCAACCTAGTAGCACGCTTAAATTCATGCAGTTTGGGAACCAGCTAAAATAGCTTGTCGGAGCAGTTACCCTGGAAGTCCTTTTTTTTTCTTTTTTTTTTTTAAGCGTTTCACCCCGAGCAAAGCGAGAAGCCACTAGAACGCAAGGGGTTACAGAAAATTTGGAGCAAGATCAGATAGGAGTGATAGAGATAAGGATGAGGAGAAGGATAGTGGATAGATCTAGGCAACTGGAGATGTCGATTGACATTGTAGAAAAGACAGAGGGAAGCGACGGCACGTTTTTGAGAAAGTGTCAATTTATAGAAGAAGGCATAATGAGTCGCTTTCTTGTAGGTACGCATCAGCCATACTTAGGAACGTCAAAAAAGAAAAAAGAAAAAAAGAAGACATTAACCACTATACCTCCAGCACATCTAAGCTTATAGCAGCTAGTTTTCCGAAACGGTCACCCATTCTGAAACCTTCTTGCTTATAATTGAATAATGATATTTGAACTGTCTATGTTAACTTCCTGACTATTGGCTTTACCATAGAAGCATACCAACAGGAAAACTAACACACAGAAGCAGCCTGCTCTTGAAATTTTGCATATAGGGACAAATTTCCAAGTAGATAGTTGTGGCTGTTTGTATTGATTGAATGATTGCTTCGCTTTTTACGGTTTATCAAACTTTTTCAGGTTATTTGTAGACATGAAATATTTGTAGAATGCAAGAAATCTTTGAATATTTTTTTTAATTTACTGATACAAGGAGGGAAATAGGTGGATTTATACCTTACCCAAGAGTATTTGTGCGTAAGTGAATAGAACGAATTCCGAGACATTATTCTTTACAGCACCCAAAGAGCCAACCTTACAGCATATTGTATTTCTAAACGGTCACCCAACTCGGTACAGACAAGGCTCGATTTTGCTTACCTTCTGTGATCGTACAAGAACAGGTGTTTCAAAATTATTAGGTTGGTGCAAAAATAATGTCGTTTTCTCATATGTGAGAAAACGACATTATTTTTGCACCAACCTAATATATAGCCGTAATTCAAAACCATATGCACATCCAAGTTTATAACACCTGCTATTCCTAAGCCGTCACCCTTCCAGGTACTGACCAGTCTCGATGTTGCTTAACTTCGGTGATTGTTCAAGAACTAGTGTTACAACAATATATGGCCGTAATTCCAAACCGCCTGCACATGCAAGCTTACAACACCTGGTATTCCCTATTGGTCACCCATATAGGTTATGATCTAGCTCGATATTGCTTGACTTCGGTGTTCGTTCAATAACCGGTGTTTCAACATGATATGACCGTAAATCAAGACCCTCTACAGATCCAAGTATACAGCACTTGTTATTCCCAAGCGGTCACCCGTCTAGGTTCTGAACCGTCTCGATGTTGCTTAACTTCTGTGATCTTTCAAGAACCGGGGCTTCAACATTGAATAATGATGCTATGAAATCATATTAAATTGTCAAATATTGCATCAAGTTAATATATCATAAATAATGGACTGATGATAAATGTCTACCACTCGCCAATGCATACGGTTATTTGTGCGTGACATTTAATATGTCAAATTCATTGATCGCAGTATTTGAGGCGTGGCCTTTATCAGGTATTTGATACCAGATTTGCCAGTGGCATTCACTCACTAAAATATTGTAATTCAGCGTCCCTTTGGGAATGAAACTGATAAAGAGGCTTTAACTTAAGAAGAAAGAGAAAAATAAAACTAGTGTCATTCTGTTTGTTTTTTTTTTTCTTGTTTAACGGGTTCTGCACTGACAAACGACGGCGGGATATCTTTGACTGTCGGGACGTGACAACCAGACTAATGTTATTTTATTCCCTACCCTTAATAACATCGTCTCGCGTACTGATCTGATCTCGTATTGTCTCGTGGTATTTTGGTGGATAGAAAAGACGGGTAATCTCATTTTTTTTTTTACACGAAGGAAATATATCGAATTTTATCCTAATTATTTTATTTTTCATCATTTTGAAAGCATTTTTTTATCTTTCGATTACCCTCCGACGACTTTGTGTTATTTTGTGCAAAAGATTCCAGCATTTTCTCGATAAGTTATTTTATTATTGTGATCACTTTAGGAAGGGATTTTTTTTCTTTTGCTAATAATAAGCGACAGGTATTAAAATGTTGTACCAAGTTATGTTTACTGCTACAAACAATTTTATATTATAATATTACCAGAAGATTTTCTTATAATAACCGGATATTTTTTATTCATTTTGAATAAAGCATTTAGGATCAAATTATTTTAATAACAATAAGCGTTTGATGACATTATTCATGATTATAATAAACAGATTCCACTGTAATATAACTTGAAAGCATCATTATTCAATCAGCAAAATATTTTCACTGGATTTCTATAGCCTACTGCATAGAAATCCAGTAAAAAATAATCACATAGAGACCTTCAAAACCGTAACAACTAAAATGGAGAACAACTCGAAAGAGAAAATAATCACATCTTCAAAATGTTGATTTTGCATACCACTTCAAACAAAAGGTAAAGATGGAAACCCCTATCAAAACGGAGCGATAAGAGTTACTGGACTTGTGACGTCATAGATGAAGAGAACACCGGATGTAGTAGAAATGGGCTTCTATGAGATGTTGAGAAAATGATGGACGGAAGCATGTAAGCAAAGGTTTCAGAAAAAAAAAAAAAAAGAAAAAAAAGGCAACTCAAAGATCACTTAGTCTCAGTATCAGAAAGAGACATTCCTGGGGCACAAAATGAGGAAAGCAGGGTTAGAAAATTTAACACTCACTCGATTCAATGGCGACAAGAGGAACAGATTGGTTTGGTTGATTCGTTTTTTTTTTTTTTTAAGATTGTAAGAATTTCTAGAGATAATAATGCTTTAGTGATACTATTACTAATTAACCCATAGGTGGAGCTGGATTCATACCTTCCCCAAGAGTATTTGCGCGTAAGTGTATATAACGAACCCAAAGGGAATTGGAGATCCAGCCATCATCCGTTACACCACCCGAACATCCAAGCTTACAGCATCTATTCCCAAGCTATAACTATTCTAGATAACTGAGCAGGGCCGACGTTGCATAAATTCAGTGATCGTATGAGAAACGGTGTTTCAACGTAATGTGGCCGTAACCTCTTAGAGGGATACAGCGAAAATAGCGAGTAACTTATGGCCGCATCAGGTTTAGAAACACCGGTGAAAGATCTCAGAAGTTAGGATAGGTGACAGCTTTGGAATACCATGTGCTGTAAGCTTGCCTGTGCAGATGACAATGGATAATGGCTTGGATTTGTTAATCGGAGAACCGGAGTTCTAATTCCAGTTGAGTTCGTTATATTTACGTACGCGCAAATACCGTTGGGGAAGGTCGGAATCCACGTCTTCCCCCTAGCTATGGGTTAATTAGTAAGGTTTGTATCACTAAAACCATTATCCCCCCCCCCAAACAAAAGAAAAATGTTGCATACAAAATATTTAGACTTCGGCATCAAATAACCCATAGATGTCGATATGCCGCTAAACAAAAACAAACATTTCTAACAGCTATAAATGAGAGGAAGTTGACGAGAGCCATGATCACCCACTTCCTCGAAAGACGCAGAACACAAAAGTTATGCATGAAGGCGAGCAGTCAGCCATTGTGCTGATTATAGCCCTCCACATCATCAATAATATACGATGATCATGAAACTTTGAAATCGATGTCGTCACGAATAAAAGAAAATAGCTTTTATTTTATTTTCAATTTTTGTGTCTATTTTTGGATAGAAAAGTAAATGGGCAAACATTGCTAAAAAGGATAGGGTGTTTTGGACAGCCATAATCGCCCACGTCCTGAATGGACACGGTACATAGAAAAATAATAACAACTAGATTTATCGAATAAAAATTTCACGGTTTCCTTATTTGAATTTTCTTCAGTTAATGATTGAATAAACTCATGGCGAGTTCTACGACAGTAAAATATCCGTAGAAATCTCCCTATCGAATCGTTAAATATTTGAACGTTTCAGCACCCCAATCATACAAGAAAAAATACAAGAAGTAAAAAAGATTAAAGAATTTTGAAAACCTTGTAAAATCTATTCATTTTAACACTAAAATTAGGTATTCTAATCTACTCTAGTTGACAGTGGGAAAACGTGTCAAAATAGTGAAATTTTATTCAATTCGTAGAGGGTGAAGCAGCTACGGTTTGTTTGGCCAGCCCTAAGGTAGCAACGGCTGTAACTACAGAATCATGAATATCCAAAAACATGGATTTATAGAAGAAACAATAGCTACGAGAAAGACCTGCGAAAATTTCAGGGTTTTCTTATTTGAAATTTCTGATGAATGGCAATTCATCACCGAGCGATTAAATAAGCTCATGGTGAGTTCTACGAAAATGAAATTTCCGTAGAAATTCCCCTATGGCATCGTTAATATTTGAGCTTAACTTTCGTGAAATTTTCGATATAAAACAATTAGTTTTGAAAAAGGGCTTTATACAAAAAATGTATATATTACGATTTACAAATTTAAGACTCAATTCCTAATTGATATTAGTTGATTACCATAAGGAACATTTTGGATATACCGTTCCCTTGCGTAGAAAAACACAACCCTGACTTCCCATCCCAATCTATAGAGAATCTTTTATTGGATTTTCTTGTTGCTAGTATTGCATGTCAAATAAATGTATGAGTATTTCCTATAAAAATTTTTACTAGAAAGACCCGGGAGAATTTCAGGGTTTTCTTATTTGAAATTTCTGATAAATCTTAATTCTTCAGTTAATGATTGAATAAGCTCATGGCGAGTTCTACGGCAATAAAATGTCCGTAAAAATTCGTCTATCGTATCGTTAGATATTTCAGCTTAAGAACTTTAACAAAATATTTCAATAATAATCACAAATATAAATGATGGTCGTTATTAAAAAAAAGAAGAGGGTAGAAATGAATAGATTTGAAACTGAGGAATTTTTCCATTGCACTGAAACAGAAATTAAATACTTCTTTCTTTCTTTCATTTTCTCACTCAATCCATGCAGTGTCTCTGTTATGCCTTTTCCGTCTTTCAAGAACAGTTCACTATTTATAAATTGTATTGGCAGGGTGTGACGTCTAATAGAATAGCTGTAAGCATTCGGATGTATGAAACATTCGGATAGTTTTTACGCACTTTATATCCAGAAAGAAATCACTTAAACGAACACAAGAAAAATTTAATAGAAATCTTAATCGCAAATATCTTGTCAGCTGTCTTTAATGAAACTTGTATAAAAGAATGATTGCTGCCCAGATATACAATTATATATACTAGAAAGACCTATGAAAATGTCACAGTTTTCCCATTTTAATTTTGTGATGAATCTTGATTAAGTTAATGATTGAAAAAGCTGAGAGTAGTACGACAATAAAATATCCGTAGAAATTCCCCTATCGCATCGTTAAAGATTTGAGTTTAACAACTTTAACAAAATGTAATGCTGGTCATTATTTATTGAAGTAGGTATAAATAAAAAGATTTATAATTGACAACTTTTTCCATTTCACTGAAACAGCCGTTAAACACTTCTATCTTCCTTTCTTTCCTTCATTTTCTTACTGAAACCAAGTAGCGTCTTTGATATGTCTTTTGTCTTCTTTCGCGATTAAAATGGAAGAGTCCATTATTTGTGAGGTATTGGAAGGATGTAACGGTCGTAGGAACTGACGAAGGTAAGGACAAGCACAATCATTATAATATATTTTAATTAAATTTTCAAAATCGGAAGGAACTGAATAATTAGAATCGAAACTATAAAAAAAAAAAAAAAAAAAATAGTTTTAACGCTTGAAAATTGCACAGTTTTCTTATTTGAAATTTCTGATGAATCTTATTCTTCAGTTAAAGATTGAATAAGTTCATGGCAAGTTCTCCGATGATAAAATGTCCGTAGAAATACCCCAATCGCATTGTTAAATATTTGGGCATAACAACTTTAACAAAATGTTTCAATAACAGACATGAATATGAATGCTGGGCGTTATTTAAAGAAGTAAGGGGATACAAATCAAAAGATTTAAGACTGACAACTTTTTCCATTTCACTGAAACAGCTGTTAAACACTACTATCTTTCCTTCTTGCATTTTCTAACTGAAAACAAGTAGCGTCATTGATATTAGGTGGGTGCAAAAATAATGACGTAATAATGTCGCTTTTTGACGTTAAAAATACGTCAAAAAACGACGTTATTACGTCATTATTTTTGCACCAACCTAATATAGTGATTTTCCAAGCGTAGCTTGGATGTGACACAAGGCCGAAAATAAGGGGCGCCCAGTGAGGATTGAACTCACTACTCAGTCGTAATTGTTCTAGCCAGACAAGCTTGCTAATCATTACACCACCTCGAGGTGCCCCACCAACCTAATATATCTTTTATCTTTGCATGCAATCAAAGCGGAACCGTTCATTATTTATGAGGTATTAGCAGGAGACGTTAAACATTTCTTTCTTTTTTTTTTTTCACTGAAACTAAGTAGCATCTTAATAAGTTAAAAGAATATTATTTCTTGTGGTCATCGGTCCTTTGCTCTTCCATTAAGTCGACCTACCCTCTCAGTCTTCTTTAGTTTGACACGAGTTTGAGAAGATAAGTAAATGATCGTTTTTTTCTATTCACACAGATAGAAAGGGCCTGTAAAAATCGGTTGGGTGGAGTTTGCTAATGAATTAAAAAAAAAAAAGAAGTGGGATCGTTTTCATTTACACAGATGGCCTCCGAATCGCAGGAAATATTTATGGGTTTAACAATGGTTAACATGTAACCGAATGGCGGAAAAAGGTCCCGCCTACTCGCGACAGACGCTAATAGCTACAATAATTACTTGGAGCCGTCAGCACTGACGCTATTATGAACAGAATACAGGATAGGCGCCGAATCAGAAGCCACGAATTTAGAGCTGATTTTTTTTTTCTCTTTATGGCATCACATGCATATAGACAGATTTGCATCTATGAGAAGAAAGACGTCATGACCGGTGTTAAGTAAGCTCGTCTCGAGAGAATTTTTCTAATAAAGAAAAATTATCATTGAGTACTCTACATTTATTGGCCTTATGTCATAATTATTCTTCTACTATGTGCTGCGTTCCTTCAGAATATAGTAGCTCTCCATAACTTCCCATCTTGTGTGGCTCTTAACAGCTTTTAGCTGTTTACTAAGATTACACCCTCCCCCAGTTTCGCCATTCATTCATATAATTTTGGTTGATTAATTCATTTTTTTAAGGCTTATCAATCAGTTGTAGGTTCCTTAAAGCCATAAAATATTTTTGGATAGTAAGAATTTGGGGGATGAAATTTGTTTTTAATCGGTGTCACCCCAAGCAAGGCAGTAAAACTCGAGGGTTTTTAGGGTGTGGAAGCATTGGTAATGAGCAGGGAGAGAAAAGAGTAATCAGGAGGGTAGTAGATAGCAATTGGCATTGCATTTAAATGTTTGCAGATTAAAGTTGGTTGGAAAGCATAAACCGGAAGGGAGTGCCGCAAGCAATAAGTGCGAGAAAAGAAACTTATCATTTAGGGTGTGGAAGCATTGGTAATGAGCAGGGAGAGAAAAGAGTAATCAGGAGGATAGTAGATAGCGATTGGCATTGCATTTTAATTTTTGCAGATTAAAGTTGGTTGGTAAGCATAAACCGGAAAGGAGTGCCACAAGCGGGAAGTGCGAGAAAAGAAACTTAGCATAGATCTTACGGCGACATCTAGCCAGCTCAACTGTAAATTGATGAGGTTTCGACGCCAGTTTATTACTCCACTTAAATTCATAGAGTCTAGGTACCATAGTCAGGGCTCATCCAAACAATTACCATGAAAGTATTTATAAAAAAATAAAGAGAGGCAAACTTAAGGCGGTGGAGAAGTCACTGAAGCCGAGCTGCCAGATCAGGACCAATAATATTGCAGATTCTTCTTTGGATCTTATCAAGTAAATCGCAGGGGCACCGGACCATATATTGCAGCAATATTCTAAGCATGGACGAATGGTAGACTTATAGATATGCAAGATAAATTCTGGAGAGCGATCCAACTCTCTTAGCAGTTGAGCTAGCAATGGATTTAATATAGCCTTTTCCACGTCATGTCAACTGAGAACGTTAGCTCGAGAATGCGCAATGAGTCACTTTCATGGAGGTTAGTATCACCCATGCTGATGGAAGACAGAGAGGGATCTCTCAGGTGATTAATGGCGAGAAGTTTAGTTTTGGAGGCATTAAAATTAACAAGCCATCTTTTGCCCCATTTCACAACAAACTTGAAGTCGTTTTGGACATTGGGTGCCATTTTGACCTTTTCGGATTAGCTTTAATATCAAGGCAGGATGAAATATTTGCGTCGTCAGCGTAGACGCCATGTTGGAAGCTGATGTCATCAGGAATGTCGTTAATGAAAATTAAAAACAGGGTAGGACCAAGGAAGGAATCCTAGGAGACGAAAGGATGTAGACGAGTGCTTGTCAGGATAGCTTTCATTTCATGATTTGATAGGAAAGCCTGGATCAGCTCAAAAATGTGTCCGGAGACACCGTAACTTTTCAGATTGTGGGGAAGACCTCAGTGCCAGACAAAGGCTTTCGAGATGTCCAATTCTACAGCCCGGGCTTCACCGTTTTTTATCTAGAGCATGACAGGATCTTTCCGCAATTATCGTCAAGGCATCTCACTGGAGAAACGAAAGCTGTATTGCTTATCTGAGAAAAGGCCCGGCGATGAAAGACGATGAACCGGTTCAGCATTGATTAGAATCTCTGAGCTTTTCCCAAAGAGAGAGAAAGTTAATAAGCCGATAGTTGGAAGGGTCAGAGTGGTCACAAGAGTTTTTAAAAACTGGAACAACAGTTCCAGCCGGCAGGAAAGCAGCGGACAGCGAGGCATTTATTATACAATTTAAAGAGAACAGGAGCCAGTGCAGGAGCACACTTCTTAATGATTATCACAGAGATACCATCAGGTTCACATGCTTTGTGGATATCAAGGTTAGAGATGATAGCAGAAACCATGGAATTGGTTATATGCATATCACTTAAAAGAGAATCACTTCTAAGTTAGGCAGGGATGCTCCAGATGAGTCAAGAGTAAAGTTTGAGGAGAGTTTACGGGCAAAGCATTCAGCTTTATCAACAGAGAATGACAGGACCTCATGTTGATTGAAGTGGGGGAATAGAGACCTTACACTTATTTAATATCCTATTACAGACCCACCAGTAATCACGAGAGCCAAAGTTGTTAGAGCCTATGCAGTGCCTCATTCTCTCAGCAAACTGAGACTTATTTGAGGATTCGCTTACATTTATTATGGGTAGTAACAAATAGGAGCCTGTTTTGACGAGAGCAGTTCCGCTGGTATAGTTGGAAATAGTGGCTCCTGTGTGCTATAGTGGTCGAGCATGTTGGTGTGAACCATGGAGAGGATTGATGCTTCACCTGGTAGTTTTGAGAAGAAACCTTAGTGGCGCAATTTTCAGTTGAGAGGTCGAAAATGCCAATCCACAGGGCATCACGAAGAAAATCATTGAGTGGTTCTCAATTCAGCATGCTGCTAACGGAAAGACGTTTTATGTATAGGGGGTTCCTGTTTAACGGATGAGTGGAACAAAATATCAATAGGTACTAAAACGTGGTCCTGGTTGCTAAGAGGGCAGTATTGTGAGGCTCGCTAAGAGTGAGGGGATGCGATAAAAATAAATCAAGCAGAGAAGCCTGTTGCTCGGTTTTGTTAGGCAAACGAGAAGGGAAATCTACAATTTGAGTAATGTTTGAATGCCGGCAACATCAGTACCTTTAGAGTGTTTCAGCCACGTGTCACGGTGAGCATTAAAGTCACTGAAAACAAAGATGTTCGGAGATGGATGGAGAGAAAGTGTCTCTTCTAGATGGTCAGCTATTATGCCGAATATAGTGCAGTCCTGGTAAGAGGGGAGCGATAAAGGAAAAAGAGATAACTGACAGAATTTAGTAAGGAGTGATAGAACAATATGAAAGAGTAGTCAACGGCCGCAAGAGACAATTCCATAGCCATTGGAAGATTATTCCGGATGTAAACAGCAAGGTCATGCATATGAATGCTTGAATCTTTTCGGCAAACGGGAAGTTAGCCTGGAACCAAAAATTCATTGGTATCAATAAAAGAATTCAGGTCGGTTTCACGAAGGGCAAAGATATCTGGTGACCATTCAAGAAGAAAAGATTCTACGCTACAGAAGTTGGAACAGATACCAAGAATATTGGGGAAAGAAACGTTGGGGGTGGGGTCGGGGTATTTTTGTTGCTGGCATAGTTATATTTCTTTTTGTTGTAGTTCCTATGATGTTTATTTTGAGGAGAAAGGAAAAAGACCGCCATAATTGTCATTTTCTCTCGTCAATGGCAATACAAACCAGTCAGTGCGTGGCTGAGAACAGAATATAATGCGGCCCCAAGGTTGCCCAACGAAAATATATGCAGGAACTCTACCCATGCGCGCCGTGGCGCCACAGAGTTCGGGCTTCTAACGACCAGTCAGAAGCAGTAGCCAACAAACCGCCAACCCGGTACCTTCACGATGGAGAGTCACAGCCACTGAGTAGTCTGATCACCAAAACTTATGACGGTCAAATCATTGTCGATCTGGTAGAAGAAAGAGGGAAACAGTAAACCATATCATAATCAGAGAACAGGGGTTGAACCTCTACTCCTGTTCAATATACACGGAAGAAATGTGATCCGACCGAAAGGCGAGCCTATCTACTCTTATTCTGTAAGAAAAGCACATAAAATATGATAGAATTCATATTAAGTCATGACTTTATAAGTTCTGATGTCTACTAAAAAATAACTGGACGGTGAATCATAGTTCACTCTTGTCGTGTCAAGCGATAAGCGATAGTCGGTACGTACAAAGTTAAGCAAGTTGGGGCGAGAGACCAAAGAAAAGAGTATGATAAGTAATAGCAATAGAGAAAACAATATACACAGAAGAAGGAAGAATAGATGAAAACATTAAAAACAAAAGCAACAAACAAAAAAAATATAAAATGAAAAAAAAAATAACACAAACATTTAAACATTTAGAACAATAAAATTGCATAAGGCACTGTAACTTATTTACAAGAAATTCTACAAGTGATTCATTCCAATCTTTGCATTTGACTTTCCTTTTTTATCGATATGACTAGCGGTAAGGATTTACTAATTAACCCATAGTTAGAGTGAGAAGAGGTGAATTCATACCTTTTCCAAAGGTATTTGTGCATAAGTGAATATAATGAAGTCGACGGGAATTGGAACTTGGCCCCCAGATTAACAATTCTGAGCCATTATCTATTACACCACCTGCACATCCACAGCAGCTGGCATTCCTAAACGATCACCGATCTAGGTACCGTTTATTAGATTTAGATTATAGGATTTTTAAAAAATTATGATCTGTTTGTCGGTAGCGTAGTAGGAATTTCTGCATTTGCGAATGAGTTAAGAAAGCTAATTATTCCTATTTTCTCCTCTAGGATACGTCAGTTCCAGGTGTACTTATAACCTGGTGCTGTTTTTCTTATTTTCCATATTAAAATAACATAGAACATAAGTAAAAAAGCACCAGCTTACAAAAGTATATTTTTACTTAAGTTTTTGAGTTGTCATATATGTTTTCATTTGATTCATTTCCTTATTCACCGTTTTTTGTCGGTTATTTAAAGCCAGATACTATTTTTAGATTGTGTGTATAATTTTTGACGATAACAATGATTTACTGATACAGTTTCTACTAATTAACCCATAATTGGGTGGGGGTGTTATGTGCCATAATAATAATAATGGACTATTCCATACTTAATAAATATTGTGCCTCAGGAGTAGTTCACGTAGAGTCAGTAGTTCAAGTCGAGTCAAGAGTCGAGTCGAGTCAGAGGCAGTCCGAAACAGAGTCGCGTTCAGACAATTACTGCAAAACATTGGAATAGTGATACTGGTCGAGACTACATTGTTATCTCTACTAAACCTGATTGCTCGTACTAACACTTTCTACTCTGTATATATTCCTGTTTGTAATATATCTGTGTTATTCCATACCTATGTTCGAGTTCTTCTTTATTGGTTCTACCTTGGACTATCACCGTGGTACAAGGAACCGGACCATAACAGGGGTGGGGGGTAGATGGATTCATACCTTTCCCAAGGTTATTATCGTGTAAGTGAATATAAAAATCCCGACTGGTATTCGAACTCGGCTCCCCGATTAACAATTCCAAGTCGTTATACAAAAACACCACCCGCACATGCAAGCTTATGTTAAATAATAGTTTCAAACTATTATTTTTTTTAGTGGCAGTGTATTTGGTTCAGACCTTTTGAGGCTGACCTTGAGGTCAGCTGATTGACTAAATAGGGTTCTCTATTTTGATTGGCTTAGCCGAACGTGGGTATGTTAGATTTAGAAAGTGTTTTCGAGGAGTTAAGTTTTAAACGTCGAAGAGATCAGACGTGGTTATTCTCCGGGAATTTCCTCCCCAGTGGAGGTGATAGAGCTACCCCCACTGGCTAGTTAAAAATGTACACATCGATGTGTTTAATGAAATAGATGAGTTTAAAAATCCCTTTTTTGAGGTTCTCATTTTACCTCTGAACAATCTGAACAAACCAAACACCCGGTCGGAAGATGACAGAAAAAAGAAAGCAGCATATGAGTGAATCGAGACCGCCGTCCTAAGTCTACCCACAGCGCGAAAGGGTATACAACAGCTTGCAGTACCTGGTATTTCCCGAGCGTTTAGACATTTAGACCAGTTTCGACCTCGGTGATTGTCCGGGAATCGGTGTTTCAACTTGATATGGCCGTAAGCCTCAATTCACTTGTTGCCTTCCCCTGTCTCTCTTTCTCGTGAGGGTTAAGTTTTCCAGGGTCGCCTTCCTTATTATGTTTCAGCTGTCTTCTTCTGCTTCTGTCTCTTTTGCCTTCAATATGTCATTGTTATAAAAGAATAAAGTGTCGATGCCGACACTTGAGTTTGAACGTAGATCGCCAGTGAGCAATTACAGGCGATCCCATTGTTGAATTAAGTAGATCAGTTGACCATAGAGGAAACGCATATATGAAAGGTAGCGTGACGTCAAGATTGATCGCTATTCCTAGTCTATCCTCTATTACTATTCGGATCACTATTTCTACTTTATCCTCTATTACTATACGGAACAATATTCACTATAATATTTCTCTATACGGATCACTATTCGGTGGTTACTATTCGAGCGAGTATTATCGAGCAAGTACTATTAGCGCGAGTGATATTCGAAGGCGTCTGACACTGGTATTGTTCAACGGCGTACTATAGTTGTATCTGCGATTACAAAGTCTCTACTTCAAGAAGCATTATAAAAGTGACAACGAGTATAAGTGTCCATAGAATTTTCAGTATCATTTTGTCGGCACACATTTCTGTTGCTTCTAGTTTATCCTAATCAGTGCCCAGTAAAGACGTATTGCAGGAAGAAACAAGAAGAGGTGTGTATTATGAGAATATATAGCATAAATACCGGTTGAATCTAGACTTGAAGAGGTTAAGATCGTAATATTCGAGGGAAGCATCTGCTCAGGAGTCTGTTCTGCAGAGAGCCAATTCTTGATGAGTAGGGGAAGCTGTCTAGCTGTAACCTTCTCCTTAAGCAGAGGAATACGAAGGATGTTTTGACGTCTTGTACTTGGCATTGCACGCCCGAACAGTAAATGTCTGAACTAAGCAGCTGGTTTGAACGCTTACAATAGTAATCGCGATAGAGTAGTGAGAGGCTAGCAACGATTCGTCTGTGGGGAAAAAAGGTCGCAGGGTGGGAAATAATTAATCATCCACAAAGCCGCGTTAATGCTTTTGAACACTGTCAAGGCCAGACAGTGAGAACTGAGAAGTAATAGCAGAAATATTTTTCTTCTTTTATGTGCATAATATAGTTGTTGTGTGTGCGATTACAAAGTCTCTACTACAACGAGCATTACAGAAGTGACAACGTGTATTCGTTGATATTACAAAAGTGGCAACGAGTGTTCGTTAACATCACAAAATTGTCAACAAGTGTTCGTTGACATCACAAAATTCTTGTGAGTGTCAAATTCTCCAAGTCCCCTTTCATCGCTATACGTGTCAGATATTTCAACTGTTCTTTTCTTATCCTAAGCATAAATGTGTTTTTTTTTGTTCTCATTACTCAAACTGTTATGGATTCCGAGATGAATTCGGTCTCCAAGGAATGACAAACGCAATAATTAAATATAAGAAATAAAATGTATTTACACAATCATACGAAGAGTAATACTGTTAGTAAGTCCAGGAACGTGGTTAGTAGCAAATACAGATAGATATATACAGTCTCGAAGTAGGACTTCCTTAGAGTCTACGTGCTTGTAACTGACTTCTACAAGAGGTTACCTCACTCTACCCGACTACCGACTTCCATACGACTACTGCCATACGACAACCCTTACTGACTATAACTCTGGGTATTTAATGGCAGCCGTCCAGGTACACTTGGTAGAGTCCACTTATATGAAAAAGGGGTGGACCCCATAACACAAACTGTGAGCAGTAAAAATATGCAGATATTTTATTTTGTTTTTGTTCTTATCGAGAATTATGCTAGGAACTGCTGGTAATCTGGTTAGCGTAGCAGAGTTTTTCTTTTTGTTGTGCATCAATAACTTTGTTTGTTTCGAAATAAAATCAAAATCATACCAAATATAGTATTGGAAGCGTCAGCTGGTTTTCTATAGAAGTGATTTAAGAGCTGGCTTTTTTTTTAGCAATTTATTTATATATTTCTTGTTCCATCGAACGAACTACATCCTTTAGTTCCACCAGTTCTAACCATTACAGCTAAGACCCACCATGCTACGCGCATTTTAGCGAACCACCCTCAGTGTTTCTGTATCCAATTGGTGAGAACTAAGTTTCACTCGGGAAGTTACTACCCACGAACCACCGGCCTGTGGAACCGACTCTCAAAGGATGTTTTCTGGATCATTATTTTCCATATATATCTGCATAAAATGTGCCTCTTACTCTGTAACTCTCTACCTTGAGTAGCTCCCAGACCTTGTACAAGGTGAACCGTATTGTAAAAAAAGATTACTTCCCTTAGTTGTTTTAATAATCTATACATAAATATATATAAATACACTATTTA
Source organism: Acanthosepion lycidas (assembly GCA_963932145.1). Taxonomy (NCBI): domain Eukaryota; kingdom Metazoa; phylum Mollusca; class Cephalopoda; order Sepiida; family Sepiidae; genus Acanthosepion; species Acanthosepion lycidas. The sequence goes on along the minus strand of OZ010603.1, from coordinate 71,081,668 downwards.
TGTACAATAACATAAAATTAGTTGAACAAAGTAACTAATAAA
>OZ010603.1:71004126-71076626 GCA_963932145.1 Acanthosepion lycidas | reverse complement strand
ACAGGCTTGGTGTCTATTTTACTGGGACCGGCAAAATATGCTTGGTGTCTACTTTATCGGGAGCAGCAAAATACGCTTGGTGTCTACTTTATCGGGAGCGGCAAAATAGGCTTGGCGTCTACTTTATCGGGAGCGGCAAAATACGCTTGGAGTCTATTTTACTGGGGTCGGCAAAATAACCTGTTCAGTTTATTTAGTATATGGTTTATATACAGTATATATTAGGTTTGTGCAAAAATAATGTCGTTTTCTCTCATAGTAACATATGTGAGAAAACGACATTATTTTTGCACCAACCTAATATTTATTTATTTGTTTATTGGAATGATTGACTAAACATTGCTTAATTGCCAATCGATTCCAACTTTATAAAATGTTAAATAATAAGGATTTCCTTAGAGTTGGTTCACATATTTATCAACGTTTTGCATGTTATTTAATCCCTGATACTATTTCTAGATTGTGTGAATAATTCTTGGCGATAACAATGATTTACTGATACAAGTCCTATTATTTAACCCATAATTAGGGGAAGAGGTGGATATATATTTTTTTCAAGGGTATAAGTGCGTAACTGAATATAAGGAACCCGACTAGAATTAAAACTCGCCTCTCCGATCTCGAATTTCAAACTGTTATCCACAACACCACCCACACATCCAATCTTTGAGCAGTCGTATTTTCCAAGTGTTTAGCGATCAAGCTCGACATTGCTTCCTTTCCATAACTGTACGTGAACCGATGTTTCAAAGGGATATGGACGTAAGCTATATATGTTTTGAGAAGTTTATGATATGTATATATTTTCGACGTGAAATGATGCTGTCCTGAATATCTTCTCTATTTCTGGGGTCGTTCTCTTATTCTTATATGTTTATTTCGGCGCCCCTTTTCGGCTTGATAGACTATATAAATTTGTAAGCAATTACTATTTAGCGGCTAGTTATATTTTCTTCTATATTTACAAGCGATTTTTAGGGGGTTCTTTTTTACTGGGGGTTCTGATGTGAATTTAATGATGTATAGTATGTTTGCAGCACAGCTATAACTTCTTATATGTTATTTCTGTCGAATATTGAACAAAAGAATTGTGAACTATTGGTCTCTTCCGTTTCCTACTTTCCTTAATCCTCCAGTAACCTGTATATATAAATCCCGTGTAAGATGTAATGACGCACAGTCTAAAAATTAAGGAATGAATGGAAGATCACATGGAGAGACATCATGCAAACAGTTTATCTCTTCCCTGATCAAATATGTGGTGCAGTTCAATTTATATTACAATGAATCATTCATACAAAAAGTAGATTAGTAAAGTTAATGGTATAAAATGGCGAAATCTCTTCGCAAACGAAATTTTAAAGTTGCATTAACCTACGAACCACTTGATGAATGTTATGATCTTTGTTTTTAATAACTACAAGTTGTATAAGGTAAAAGGTTTTTCACTTAGCTGGTTGATGTTATTTTCAGCATTCTGACTTCAGAGTTTCGGAGACGGCCCTTCAAAAAATCGCTCCGTCTACTCGTCAGAGGGGTATCAGCAATTGCCTGTTTACACTTCTCGATTTTTTTCTATTTAGATTCACTTATCATTGTTGAACGCTTGTTTTCGTAGTGTGCGTCTATATATATATATATATATATATATATATATATATATATATATATATATATATATATATACAAAACAATAACACATTTCTCATAGCATTTTTTCGGATTACATCTCTATTTTCGTTGTCCTAAATAAAAACAAGAACAAATCTATTTCCATACCTGAGGATGTCTGTAGGAACAGACAAAAGCTTGTAAAAAATTAAAAAGACCTTATGCAACTGGAATTTATAAACAGGGATCATATCATTCATATACAGGTTCAGGGTTGGTGTATCTTATTGATATTGTTTGCAAATATGTATTCTCGCCATTTAAATCATTAACCCCTATATTTGTTTTTTTGTATGAATGATTCATGAATATATATATATATATATATATATATATATATATATATATATATATATATATATATATATATATATATTATAATTATTACTAAGAACGTTTAATTTAGCGGGTATATGTGTTTGCGTAGACATCCAGTTTTGTACACAGTGAAATGTCTACCTGCCTAGAAATCGAAAATCTTAAAAAAAGAAAATGTGAGAAAATACCGGCTGAGGTGACTACCTTCACTTTGGGAAAGACATAGATCAGTGTCATCTTCAGGCTACAGGTAAGTGGCAAGGTAAGTAATGGTCCAAATTTTGAATCGTGAGAATTTTACGTACAATTTATGTACGCTCTGTGTGTTTCTATCTAGATAAGGTTCATCAAAGAATGAAACACTTTTGGCATAAAAAGGTTTTCCGATATTTTTTTTCTTCGATTTACCGGGTGCCGCATATTAACCATTATTTAAACATAATTTGAAACATACCTATTCCTAATAAGCGTTTCAAATTTTGCACAAGGCTTCATAACGTCCTTTTGCTTTATTGTTTACAGTTTAATTAAGATGGCGGTCGTCCTGGGTATGAGGATAAACTACATCCACGTCCTGGGTATGACGATAAACTACATCCGCGTCCTGGGTATGACGATAAACTACGTCAAACAGCAAGGCCTCTGATAATACGTTTTTGAAAAAATAATGTTGCCAGCTGTACGTTTTTGAAAAAATATTACCAGCTATACTATTTTTTTTGAAAGAATAGTGTTGCCGGCTGTATGTTTTTTGAAAAAATATTACCAGCTATACGTTTTAGAAAAAATAATATTACCAGTTATACGTTTTTTAAAAAAATATTACCAGCTATACATTTTTGGAAAAAAAATAATTCTAGCTATACACTTTTGAGGCAAAAAATATTAACAGAAATAGATTTTTGACAAAACAAAAATATTACAAAAAAAAAAAAAAGGTTTCAGCATTGAGGTTTGATATGCCGTAAAACAAAACAAACCAAACAAACCAAAGATGGCGGCTCGAATAAAATGTGCTTAAATCACCGCAATGAAAATGGCTGGCATGAAGAATTGTGGGGTGATAAAGCAGTCGAATTTAAGTTTTTAATGCGTGGAAAATGTTTGAAGAGGAGTGATATTCTAATTTCAGGAAGAAACCATTCAGGTTTACTATAAAATGTATTATTTGTTATTTTACTATAAAAATGTATTGTTGGTCATTTTACTATAAAATGTATTATTTGTTATTTTACTATAAAAATGTATTGTTGGTCATTTTACTATAAAATGTATTATTTGTTATTTTACTATAAAAATGTATTGTTGATCATTTTACTATAAAATGTATTGTTTGTTATTTTATTATAAAAATATATTGTTGGTCATTTTACTATAAAATGTATTATTTGTTATTTTGCTATAAAAATGTATTGTTGGTCATTTTACTATAAAATGTATTATTTGTTATTTTACTATAAAATGTATTGTTGGTCATTTTACTATAAAATGTATTATTTGTTATTTTACTATAAAAATGTATTGTTGATCATTTTACTATAAAATGTATTATTTGTTATTTTACTATAAAAATGTATTGTTGGTCATTTTACTATAAAATGTATTATTTGTTATTTTATTATAAAAATATATTGTTGGTCATTTTACTATAAAATGTATTATTTGTTATTTTATTATAAAAATATATTGTTGGTCATTTTACTATAAAATGTATTATTTGTTATTTTACTATAAAAATGTATTGTTGGTCATTTTACTATAAAATGTATTATTTGTTATTTTACTATAAAAATGTATTGTTGGTCATTTTACTATAAAATGTATTATTTGTTATTTTACTATAAAAATGTATTGTTGATCATTTTACTATAAAATGTATTATTTGTTATTTTACTATAAAAATGTATTGTTGATCATTTTACTATAAAATGTATTATTTGTTATTTTACTATAAAAATGTATTGTTGATCATTTTACTATAAAATGTACTATTTGTTATTTTATTATAAAAATATATTGTTGGTCATTTTACTATAAAATGTATTATTTGTTATTTTACTATAAAAATGTATTGTTGGTCATTTTACTATAAAATGTATTATTTGTTATTTTACTATAAAAATGTATTGTTGGTCATTTTACTATAAAATGTATTATTTGTTATTTTATTATAAAAATATATTGTTGGTCATTTTACTATAAAATGTATTATTTGTTATTTTACTATAAAAATGTATTGTTGGTCATTTTACTATAAAATGTATTATTTGTTATTTTACTATAAAAATGTATTGTTGGTCATTTTACTATAAAATGTATTATTTGTTATTTTACTATAAAAATGTATTGTTGGTCATTTTGCTATAAATATGCATTGTCGATATTTTTGCCATAAAAATGTATTTTTATACTTTCATAGTGTTTTTTCATTGGGTTTTTAATCTTTGCCTACGGTTGGTACCTTATCAGGTGCTAGTACCTCGTGTCAGGGTGGACCTGGGAACAATAGCAATTAAGTGGTGGTTCCACGCTCCTGAAAACCACTAATAACCCGATCCTTAATGATGTCTGTAGTTTATCGTCATACCCAGAGCTATAATGCGATGGACATTGCGATAGGGTTCATATTGGGGAGCGATGTTTCTTGCATCTCCTACTTAAGGGTGTCAGAACTGAAAGAAGCTCTTATGACGTGGAACAATTTGAGCGAAGAGGCGGTGAAGAAGTCATGCTGTTCATTTGAGGAGAGCTTGAAGTCTGTGGTAAAAGCAAGGGGTGAATAAAATGAGTAATTGGTAAATGGATAGGCTGTAACTGGTACACTTACCGATTTTTTAATTAAAGTTGATTAAAGATTGCCTTTTCACTGAGCCTCGCACCAACATTGAAATGAGAGAAGACTTTGTTGAGGACTTGATTTGAAACCCAGAGACGCTTGTCTTCCTTATGCTATGATTTGTGTGCATTTAATATTACTTTTTGACAGAATCACGTATATTCTGATCTCTCTTTCTTTATATATATATATATATATATATATATATATATATATATATATATCAATCTATTCAAATCTCTGTATTTATCTCAGTCTGCTTCTATCTCAGACTATTAATTATCTATCCGTCTTCGTATCTCTCTCTCTCTCTCCATATATATATATATATATATATATATATATATATATATATATATATATATATATCATACTGTGCAGTTTATGCATTATATCATCAGGAAGTAATTTATACAAAAATTAATTAGTAATGTTAATGTGATTAATGCCGAAAATGTCTTAGTAAAGTATTTGGCTTGTCAATTCCATCTGACAACAATGCAGATATAAGGATCGTATTATTCAAGGAACTGATAGTAAGTTAATGTCTCATTAAGTCATGTTAGTGAAGTGATTTCGCCATTAATCACATTAATAATGCTAATTAAATTTTTGTATAAATTACTGCTTTATGATGTAACATCAGCTGTTCACTCTAATATATTTACGAATATCATATCCGCAGTACATTCAGAATCTTAGATTATGTGGAAAACTACTAAGACATTTTACTCAACTAATTGGATTATACTAATTGGATTATTGGATTATCCATGTCATTTTAACAAAAAAAAACAAAACAAAACAAACATATATAATAACATTATTTCGTGGATTTATGATATAAAATTCAAACAAAATTCTCAGTTGATTGATTTGAACAAGAACTCTAGCGTCCCCCCATCAAACACTCAAAAATAATATAACTGTCAAAAAATAGCATATTTTAAATATTTCCCGCTATACATGATCAGCCATACTTGATTTCATTTTCGCACAAAACTGGTTTTTCGTTGTACCTCGAGACTCATTTTTAGGGAATAACTGCTTTTAGGTGGTATTCGTTGCCACAAATACAAGGAGTGGAATACATACAGTTCAAGGTCACGTTCTGCTCTATATCAGATTTGACTCAGCAGATATTACTCCACAAGGGTCGAATTCCTAATGTTTATGAACCGCAGATCTTTGAATCCTTTCCGACATGCCTTTGACATAAAGAAGACAAACTGCGGTAGTCTTCGAGTTCTTCGTAAACTTTCTGTTTTAACCGAATAAGCTGATGTTTGCAGGGTAGATGTTATTCTGAAGGGTACGTTTTCCATACTGATCTTTTCTTGTTGTAATGCGTCTGGCTCACCACTTATGGTTTTTTAACGGTGTTGTAGGTATTGAACAAGCTATTTACACAGAACGAATAACAGGAATTGAGGTTCAAATACAGCCAGTTTAAGGTTGGCTTGTGAAATACAGATGTCTTGAACCCATTATCTGTGCAAGTTCTGTATATATTGGCGCACAAGGCGACATTTTAACCTAAGAAATCCCCTCAAATAGTGTCCCGTTTTATACTCCAGGTATAAAATGTGGACCTTAAATACTGCGGTTTATGGTAAGTTGTTAGCATTTGAGATGTTTGACAGTAGGCTAACTCCTGCGTTGGTAATTATCGATATAAATAATTTACTGAAACAACTGAAATCATATTATTTTAATAAAATAATGAAAGTGTAGTGTAATAAATGTGCACTTACCTTATATAATATATGCTCTGATTACCTGACAACAATAAAACGCATATTCTTCAAGAGAAATTCCAAACCAACGTCACACACTGTAACCAAAGTAATTGTGAGGTTTGGCTGCCTTCAAAGCGAATCGCCAGACAGAGCGCCCGGAAAAAAAAAGATGTTTATAGTAATAACTCGCAGCATGGCCCGGCGTTGCCCGTGCTTGATTCAAAAATCGTACGACTCATACAGCAATCGCTATCACTTGACTTAAAATATTTTTGCCCTTCCTTGCCTTTAAAGGAGTGCCCTTTGCCGTGCTGATGTTGCTACATGCCTTACTTCTTGCCTATCTCACACTGGGAATTTTTTCTGAGCTCTATACTAAACATTAAATCTGTTACGAAAAAAGAACTAAACAAAATGAACACAAAACGATCAGCTTTAAAAAAGGACTCGTAACTGGAAAAACCGAATGAAAAAGAATGTTAACAACAAATACTTTTTCACACCCAACCCAGTTCTGCGGAATCAGAATCAACGTTGAGTTTAAGCAAGCGAATGAGCCAATTGGAGTAAAGTGCCATGCAGATTAAAATTTTTCCCACTTGTGACGAATGCAGCTATCGATTTTTTTTTGCTTGCTAGCAAACTAGTTAACATTCGTGTCAGTCATCTGTTGGCTCTCACGATGGCCAATAGAATCTTCCTACCTATTTGTGGCAACCAGCTATAGGCTCTCACTCTGGCCAGTACAAAATGGCCGCAAACTACTTGAAAACTGCCGTAGAAGCATGAAAAAACCGATTATTTCCACTATCAATGGGAGTTGGGAAATGCAAAGTTGGTCTTGGCCTTCCTGCTAACTTGGAGCATGTGCATGTAAATTTTGGTGCAAATCAGTCGAAAATTGCGCCCATGCATTTATCACACACACACACATCCTGCCTTTTATAGATAGAGATAAAAGGAATAGACCAGTATACATAGTTGAGCATACCAAAAGTTCTTAACGACACTTTGGGAGGCAAGAGTAGCTTGTGGAAGTTAATTGACAATATCTCGCCTACTCTTTTCGATGATGTTGAACTACACAACTAAATGTGTGTTTCAACAAGATGTTTGAAGATTGCATTCAAGAACAATGAAACGAGTGGATGGTTAGAGGAGAAAAATCATTCAGGCTACCATTATAGTCTATCGAAAACACAGTACCTGCTCATGAGGTGTTGTAGATTGCGGTATTTAATTGACAATATCTTCCCGACTGTATTTACATTAGCATTTGACTGAAGAGAAAGTATATGCTTACTGAATGTATTTAATAAATTCAATGGAATACATTTTAAAATACGATTTTGGGGCCTCAGCCTAACCTTGGCGAATATAGTCCGAAACCTACATTTCAACTTGAAAAATTGGGGGTCTGCTTCGTAATTGTCGACTTCAAATCTTTACTATCGAACCCTGAACTGTTATTCACTAATTCAATCTTGACCTCTTCAAGTTCAAATAGGCCAATAATTTTACTTCTTGCCTTTTTTTTATACTAATACAACTCCACGCAGTAACCGTATACTTTGAGCGGCCTTTGGGCCTTTTATTCTGTGAATATTTCTGCAGTATTTGTACTGCTTGTTGGTGAAGCCAGATTATAAAGGTAAGATCTAAGTAACTCAGTCACATTCTTCACTTTAATAGTGTTGTTCTTAAAGCCTCCAGGCATTGCGTGTATATATTCAATGAATAGATCGTGTCAACATTTGCAATGATAATAACGATAGAGTCGCAATCGGTTAGTGGAAAAGGGTTGTAGGGTGGGAAACCTACTGAAATTGTTTTTAGTACAGGTAATAAAATATATAATTGGTACTGGTTTAACTTGACCCAGGAGCACTTGTGTGGTCTATAAAGCAAGCAGGACGACTGGAAGATAAGACTGATGCTTTTTGCTTTGATAAAATGGGTCCCACTCGCTGAACCTGATAAGGTTTCATAAATCTGACAGTTAAGAATTGATAGGATTTCATAAAAATATATATATTTTTTTTATTTTTTATTTGATCGTTCTCGTTTTCTCTGTTTCCTGTACAGTCCGGCTTGGTCCACGAAAAAGAAAACTGTTTCTGGTAGAGTGAAGCTGACGTGAATTTGATGTCGATGAAGAATGACCTGCTGAGAAAGACGAACACAAGAGGCGGGAAAAAAGTATTTTCTTGCTTCCATTCAATTTAGTTTTTCTTTTTTTTTCTTCGATTTGTCTATTTTGTCGTTTTTGATTTCTTTTGTTTTTCTTTCATTCTTTTTGAATGACGAACGTCTGTTTCTTTTGCTTTCATCATTTTTATATTCTTCTTTCTTTTTCTTTTCTTTTTTTTATGTTCTCCTTTCTTTTTGATTATCTTTTCGGATGACTTCTCTTTCTTTTGGTTTAATCTTACTTTTATTAGTTCTTTCTTTCTTTCCTTCTTTCTTTCTTTCTTTCTTTTGAGTGTTGTTTTCTTTTGTTCGACTGTCTCTTTTCTTTCTTTCTTTATTTTTTATTATCTGTTTCGATAACGAACTCTTCTTTCTCCCATGTTCATTTTTATTAGTTTTGTATTCTTTCTTTCTTTCTTTCTTTCTTTCTTTCTTTTGAGTGTTGTTTTCTTTTGTTCGACTGTCTCTTTTCTCTCTTTCTTTATTTTTGATTATCTTTTTCGATTACGAACTCTTCTTTCTCCCTTTTTCATTTTTATTAGTTTTGTATTCTTTCTTTCTTTCTTTCTTTCTTTCTTTCTTTCTTTCTTTCTTTCTTTCTTTTTGATTATCTGTTTCGATAACGAACTCTTCTTTCTCCCATGTTCATTTTTATTAGTTTTGTATTCTTTCTTTCTTTCTTTCTTTCTTTCTTTCTTTCTTTCTTTCTTTCTTTCTTTTGAGTGTTGTTTTCTTTTGTTCGACTGTCTCTTTTCTTTCTTTCTTTATTTTTGATTATCTTTTTCGATTACGAACTCTTCTTTCTCCCTTTTTCATTTTTATTAGTTTTGTATTCTTTCTTTCTTTTTTAGTTTTCTTTCTTTCTTTCTTTCTTTCTTTCTTTCTTTCTTTCTTTCTTTCTTTCTTATTTTTATTAGTGCTTTCTTTCTTACTACGCTTTCTTTCATTTACATCTTTTTATTAGTCTTCCTATTTTCTTTTCTTTCTTTTTCGTCTTTTGTTTTTACTTTTATTTTCCCTTGGTTCTTCTTTGATCTTTCTTCTCTTTCTTTTTTTTATTTCAATTTCATTTGTAATTAGTTCTTTCTTTTTCTTAACTACGATTTCTTTCATTTAAACGTTTTATTAGTACTTTCTATTTTCCTTTCTTTTTTCCTTTTCTTTCTTTCTTTTTTTACTTTTCTTTCTTTCTTTCTTTCTTTCTTTCTTTCTTTCTTTCTTAAATTTCCTGCTTTATTTTATTTTCATTTTCATTCCTTTGTTTGTCGACAACTAATTTTTCGTTCAAGTTTTTCTTTCATTATTTTTCCTTCATCTTTAATTTTTTCTTTCTCACTTCTCTCTTTCATTCTTGCCTTTTTTTGCAATAATTAATTTATTAATTTCCTTTTCATCTTTCTTTCAATAATTTTTAATTTCTTCTTTTCCCTTTCGTATTTCTCTCTTGCCCCATTTATTTTTCGTTTTCTTTGTTTTTCCTTCTTTACTTTTTCACTTTTTGTCTTTTCATTTTTTCCGATTACTTTATTCATTTATGCTTTCTTTCTTTCTTCATTTTTTTCTTTTCCTTCCTTTAATACATTTTTTTTTATTTTTCGTTTTTTTATAGTCATTTCTTCACTTTTTCTTTGTTCGTCGTTTTCTTTTTGCATTCTTTCTTTTTTTTTTTTTATCTTTGTCTACCTTTTATTTTCTTTCTTTTCTACGCAGCTTAGGGCATTTGGTTCACACACTTAAAACCCACAGGAAATCTCAACTCTTATATGCTTTCAATACGTTGTATTAGGAGGAATGTTTTTTTTTTAATACATATAATTGTCTTCTTTTTCAAACTACTAGCTAATATTGAAGATGAAAGAAGACAAGACAAACATTAATCTTCGTTGTTACTTATACAGGCCTTCAAGTTCAAGGATTTAACAGGAAAAAACAAAGTGATATACTTTGTTTCATGTTGTTTTCTTATTAGCTTATCACATATTTTTCACGCTTCTCTCAGCTTTCTTTAGTCTTTTCTTTATTCCAGCTTTTTTCATTTCGATTCTTGACTTTCTCGTTTCTATCCTCTTTTTTATTGTCTTTCCTATTTTTTTTCTTCAGTTCTTTTTCTTTTTACTCTTTCTCGTTTCTCTTTCTGTTCTTTTTTCCTTCTTTTTCCAATATTTATTTTTCCACTTTCTCGTGCACACACACACGCACACACACACATACAGAAACACACAGAGAAACATATACAGACACACACACAACACTCACACGCAGAAACACCCACACAGAAACACACAACACTCACACACAGGAACACACACAACACCCACACACAGAAACACATGTGACACACACACACCTAACACTCACATACAGAAATATACACAAACACAGACACACACAGAGAAACACACAGAACACACAGAACACACACAACACTCACACACAGAAACACACACACACACACACAGAGAAACACACAGAACACACACAACACTCACACAGAGAAACACACACACACAGAGAAACACACAGAACACACACAACACTCACACACAGAAACACACACACACACAGAAACACACAGAACACACACAACACTCACACACAGAAACACACACAGAGAGAAACACACAGAACACACACAACACTCACACACAGAAACACACACATACACAGAGAAACACACAGAACACACACAACACTCACACACAGAAACACACACACACACAGAGAAACACACAGAACACACACAACACTCACACACAGAAACACACACACACACACACACACACAGAGAAACACACAGAACACACACAACACTCACACACAGAAACACACACACACACACACATATATATATATATATATATATACACTATCGAGTTGTTTTGTAGCGTTTGTGTCACCGGGTTTAAAAGTTTCAAAATATTTTCATTTATTACATCATTCTTTCTTCTTTGGTACCCGATTTCAATCATTTGGCAGTACTATGTATATGTATATATATATATATATATATATATATATATATATATATATATATATATATATATATATATATATCATTCTCTCACTCTTTTTATATATATGTGTATATATGTGTGTGTGTGCGTAAATATATGTATATATATATGAATGCTATATATACATATATATATATATATATATATATATATATATATATATATATATATATATATATATATATTTATACGCACACACCGACACACACATATATATATATTAGGTTTTTAACACACATATATATATATATATATATTAGGTTTTTATATACATATATATATATTAGGTTTTTATATATATTTTAGGTTTTTTATATATATTAGTTTTTTGTTTTTTTTTAGAAAAAACCTCTTGCATTCTAATATATTATAATATTTTCACGAAAATATGTTACTCGTTCCTAATGGTTCACGTTCCCTTTTTATTTTATGCTAATTTATTTCAGAATTTCAATTAAAACATATAATCCTATCTTTAACATGGGAAAAGAAAAGATGGCTTTACTTTTTTGTAAAAGATCAATCTTGACAATAATACTTCTGAAACTTCTTTGCATATCATGGGGGAGAAAGAGTGCACTTGTGACTGAACAGCATAGCGTTGCTTCTTGAACTTCCGCAGTGAGAATACGAGTCTTGAAGATCAAGATGGTAGAGGACGTTCATCTTCAATTGACAACAACCTGAAAACAGTAATCGAAATGAATAAAACAAACTCTCAGAGAAATGTCCCAGATAATTTGCCCTAAAGACAGGCGACGATTTCCTCACAGATAGAGAAGAGACATGAAGGAAGAAAGATGTGACGAATATGCCAAGAAACAGAGAAAAAAAACGTGCTGAACTGTTTCCAAATATCTACCCCCCATTATAACAATGGACGACGGACAATCGTCGCAGAAATGAAAAAGAGACCAGAAGCAAAAGAGACGTGGATTATACTGACAAATGTTTTTTAGAAACAAAGAAAAGCACAGTTTAAATGCTATGTAACATCTAATGTCCTATATACCAGCGAATGCTAGAAATTTTCATTAGAAGAGATGAAAAGACATAAAGTGACAGAGATGGAGTTTTAAGGGCAAACTTTGAGGATACCATGGACAGCGCGTGTGACAAATGAAGAAGTTTTAAGGAGGAAAGAAACAGCACTGACATTGTTGCTAACAATTAGATAACAAGGGACAAGTAACAAGGAAAGACGGCTTGAAGAATTTAACACTCACAGTGAACATTGAAGGCAAGATAAGGAGATGAAAGCTTGTGCAAATGAATTTTGTAATAAGTACGAGAAAGACAATGATGGAGAAAGTATTGCAGTAAAATAAAGGAAGCTGTGGAGAATCATGATAGTGCAAGTTTCGATGAGACATGATATTCACAAAGAGACAAAGAACCTACTTGACAAGTATGAACCAATGGATGGAGGAAAGCAAGAAGAAAGGACTAATTATAAAAATGTTGAATGTATGATTGTCAGAAAAAGAGACAGTTTATGGTTTGAGCTCCGTAATTGAAACGTCCGAAATTATGTAGGTATAGAAATTTATCACGTTATTGAAGATGTTTCCAGAATATAAGCAATGTATGAAAACAGCGGAAAGTGTTATTATAAAACTAAACTCCTATGTATTATTTAATCAATATATGACAATGAATGGCGGACAATATATTAAAAGATGAAGAGGCTTCAATCGATGTGGTTTTATCGACGAATGCTTAGAACATCAGATAAAAATACTTTAGCAACGTGGGAGATTTTAAAGAAAATAGAAATTGCGAAGAAACTTATACTTACAATCAGAAAGAGTTGAAATTTCTGGGACACATAATGAAGAAAGAAGGTTTGGAGAATTTAATACCTACGAGACATACGAGGTTATGATTAGTGTTACAGAATGCGGGAGCCAGGATGGCAGATTATTAGTTACAAAATCCCAATTCTGACAGTGATGAATTTGCCTTTATCCTAATTTTGGATATGAGACGAAAACGGTGCAAAGAGAGCAGTCGCAAAGCAAGAAGTCAACCCGCTTCCTCCATCCAGATTCCTTAGGGTAGCCCATAAGTGGCAAAATGCAATCTCAAGGATTCGGCATGTGTTCCCCTAATAATCGTCCTTCTGCTACCTGAAAAGAATCGACGCGACCACGTCTGTCTCTCGGAAAAGGAAGAGAAAAATCTTCATTTGTCTATACAGTCTATGGGCGTGGCTTTTGACTTCTGGAGAAAGAATAGCAGCGGGGCGGGGGGGAATAGTTAGTAACCTACTTAACACCTTTGTTTGAACAGATAGCAGAACATGCACAAAGAAGGATGGTAAAGAGTCAGTGCAAAATAAAGAGAGGAAATTGTGGAGGACCATAATCACAGACGCTCTCAAGATACATGGAACACAAAATAAAAAAAGAATCATATAGTAGCTTAACAGGGCCAAATATGGATGATGAATGGTAAAAAAAAAACGTACTTAGAGAAACAAAAATCAGGAAGTTATCGAGAGCCATGACCACTCATGTCCTGAAGATGTGCGGGTTTCGCACTAATGCACTTGGGTAAGTCATAAATCCGTCTCTTTTCTCCTCATTCATAAATTAAGTCTTAAGGTCGATTGGAATCTTGAGTGTCGGGTCGTACCCAGTCTAAGAACATAAAACCTCTGAATTCAAAAATCTAAAGACGACAACAGGAAACAACTTCCCTATTATTTTCAAGAAGTTATAGTAATTTACCGATAATAAAGAAAATGGAACCTGTGGAGGGCCACAACCGCCTGAAAGAATATGGCATTTAAAAAGTGTGTTTTAATAAAGCTCTATGGTCGGCCATGAAATAATTTTAAAAATTATGATATTTATTCGGTATTTAGGAATTGGGCAGAGTCGAGAAATTTTAGGCACCCCCTCTTCGTTTAGGGTTTTTTTTTTTAATGCATTTGAACTTCCTGGACACAGAGTTCTTTTATCATGGCTATTTTTTTTTCTAAATTTAGCTACTTGACGGTGCCATTCGCAATCTTCCCGAAACTTCTTTTGTAATTTCCGACACCATTTCAATTCGACTTTGACATTTCCAGATAACCTAGTCCGCCACTTCTCGAACTTACTTCTCAATGTCACGACAGCCCCGTTCACCACTTACCAACCCTTCCAATTACATCCCTTCCCAACATCTGTCGTTCGATTTACGAATGCTAAGAAAGCCAAAAACAAAATGCTTAACAAAGAAGTTTTAAGGTTGAAGATTTCGTCACTTCCAAACACTCAATTTCATCGTATTCAAACACTCCATTTTGCCACTTCCAAACACCTCATTTCGTCACTGCTTAACAACGCTTTTCGCCACTTTCAAATACCATCTTTACAGCATTTCATGATACTAGATAAGATCCATCCGAATGGTGAATTGTGTTTAAAAACAGTAAAATCGACCTTGTAGCTCGATCGGTTAAGGCACGTCAAGCTAAATGACGGTTCCGTATAGGATGCAGGTTCGATTCCTGTCGGAGGACGCATATTATCTATGAAAATTTCTCGGACATTCAGGCCGGTAAATGTTGTTAATACTGTTTCTTATAAACAGAGCATTTACTTAAATATTTGTATCTATAAAAAAGAACGTATAAACATAAGAAAATATCTTAAAAAATTAATTTATGCGTAATTGTCTATAAAATGTGTTAACAATTAATATAGATGTGCATTGGAAATAATTCTATTATAGAAAAACATTGCAAATTAAGAATGTCTTTGAAAGTGGTCAAGAACGAATGCAAGCGTTGATAATAAAATAGGGATTTTATATGGATAATGAAACAGTATCGGGATTTTCATTGGTCAGGTATTCATGTAAGCATTGCTGATAGATAGATAGATTTGAAGACTGGGATAGATATATATAGAGTGCGTTGAGTAAATTGTCGCCATTTTATATTTTTGATTTCGCGCATGCGCGTTTGTTTTTTTTTATTTTGTCGACAGCACAGTATAGTTGGGTCAGTTAGGCACCGTCTGTGAGAGGAAAAGCACAATGATGCAATTAACTCCACCAGAAACTTGGAAACGTCATTCTGTAGTGCTTCGCATTCACGCCAGAAGTTCCAATACGAACATTTCAGGGTGTTTGGGTGTCAATCTGAGGATAGTGCAGCGGATTCAGGAAGAGTATGATGAGTCTAATGGTGATTAAGAAGGTATTTTGTGTCATCACTAGTGATGTCGATGTTATGCCTTCATTAATCTTTCCCCAAGACCTCAAACTCAACATGGAGGCCTACATCAAGTACCCTGATGAGATACTGTTGCTCTGGGTCAAAAGGATGGCTGCTAGAAGTCCCTATGTCTGGCAACAGAACTCTACACCATGCCACACAAGCAGGAGAACCAAGTCATGGCTGTCAGACAATTTATATGACCACATCACACCTTAAATCTGTCCATCTCAGAATGCAACGCTCTTGATTATTATGTATTCAGCGAGTGACCAACAAAACTTCTTGTTACACCAAAGATGAACTGAAGGCAAGGATTATGGCAGCATTCACCAACTTAAACAAGGAGACCGTTCAGATGCGTTGCAGGAGATTCCGAAGTTGTCTGGACGCTGTGGTTGAAGCCAATGGCGATTTTATTGAATAATTTTTACTCTCTAGTATTTGAAGATATTTTTGTGTAATTTTGGCAAAGTTAAAATGAGATGTCAGTGTTATGTTCATTTTTGTGTTATTTAGGCAACGCCAATTTATGTAGATAGATATGAAAAAAACGGAGATAGGTAGACCAACAGACAGACTGAGATAGCTAGACAGATATACCTTTAAATTTTGCTTTTTTCTTTCCATTTTTCTTCTTGATTTTTTCCCATTCTACTAATTTTCTTGATAGTAGCTAAGGCTAGTTATCAATTGAAAGAAATCCGAATATGATGACTGTGTTGCGCCAAGTTGTTTTGTGAGTATAGTATGACTGGAAAATTAAAAATCTACATCAGGGCTTTTAACTGGGCTCGAACACCTCTCTCTGTCATCGACGATACACATTTAGCAGGATCAGGCAGACTACACCCGAAAATATTTGTTTATTTGCTTCTTTCTTTCTTTTCGTTCCTTGTCTTTTCTTTCTTAATGTTTCTCTTACTTTTCCCCTTTCTTCTCTTTCTTTCATTCATTCATTCATTCATTCATTCTTTCTTTCTTTCTTTCTTTCTTTCTTTCTTTCTTTCTTTTCCTTTTCTTTCTTTCTTTCTTCATCTTGTAATGTCTTTTCTGTATTGCATTTTTTACCCTCTCCAAAAATCCGCTTTGCGTATACAATTACTAAGGTGTATCTTGCACATATACACCTTCCCCAATGATGATTGCGATCCTCAAATTTCAGGCAACAGCCGGCGAGTCACTAAAACAGTTTCGTTAACACATATTTTTATATGAACTCGTAAAAATGACAGAATAATTTTAAGCCCATATTTTGGCATTTAAAAGGACATCAGCCACGCCAACCATCGTAGCTGTCCCCGACTTTACAACACACACACACACACACACACACACACACACACACACACACACACACACACACACACACACACACACACACACACACACACACACACACACACACACATCAGGTAACGACACGTTTTTTTTCACCTGCCTATTTCTTAATGGCAGCTCTAGAAATTGTCATAATCTACCAACTTTTTATCATCCTTTGGATTGATCCATTAATACGCACGACCACCCGCTTGCCTGATTGGCCAATCAACATTTCGGCTTTATCCACAAATCTCGATAATAATTCAGCCATTAAAGGCGTCAGTTAAATAAAATACTGTCAAAATTATAGTTTATAGTTTAAGGTTTATTTTGATTAGCCCAGCAGAATAAATTCAAAAGTGAAAACAGCAGTTTCAATCTATAAAACAGCGTCACTCATACATTTTATTTTCAACAAAGACAAACTTTGTTGGCTATAATAAAATAAAAAGCAACAAAACAAAACAAACAGTTCTTTGTTTAAATATAATGAAAGCAAATCGCCCAAGACACGTATAACAGCTGGAGTACTTATTCGACAAAGAATTCATATTAACCATTCTTAAATCTGTTTTGCTTTTCGCTTCCTAGTTATTAGGTCAAAGCAGAAAACAGAAAACTTAAATATTTGAGCTTACTATTAGGTTGGTGCAAAAATAATGACGTAATAATGTCGTTTTTTGATGTATTTTTTAACGTCAAAAAACGACCTTATTACGTCATTATTTTTGCACCAACCTAATAGAAATACCGGGACCCTAGCCACTCAAGGTAGAGTTTTACAGTTGAAATGATGAATGTGGCGTGTGATACGAGCTGAAGAGAAGGTGGTATAGAGTGGGGATTATGTGGATAAAAAGGATAGAAGACGTTTGACCCCTGAATTGAAACATGGGCATTCGTGTCCACAAAATATACGGATTGTCAAAAGGATGGTTTTTCTCATGACACTAGTTTTATTCTAACTGCCTTTCCTCTTCGGCGATGTTTATTAGTTAAAAAAGCAATAATTAGAATTGAAAAAAAAATATAAAAAAGTGAATTTATACATTTTCTGTTTTCTTGAGAATTGGCACAAAAATAATAAGCACCATTTATTTATCAAATTGTTTATTGGAATGGTTGTCAAAACATCGGCTAATTATCAATCGATTCGAACTTTATAAAATGGTAAATAATAGGGATTTCTTTAAAGGTGATTCACATATTTTAATAATTTAGTAAATGTCTTTTAAATTTACGAATAAAAAATTGTGTTCATATTTATTTCTTTATAAATTGATAAATGATAAATATTGCATTGCATTAGTTTTAATTGTATTAGTTTTTAGAATGTTGTAAATATAATATTATTCTTGTAAATAAACAATCTAATAAATAAATAGCATTTAATATATTTTGTTGTAAATTTTCAAGAGCAAAAAAAAAAAAAAAAATGTGTAAATTCATTTTCATCATTTGTTTAGGTTTTATTAGAATTGTAATCATAGCTTTTTAAAATAATATAGTTTGCCAAAGAATAAAGGTTGTTAAAATAAAAGCGGTCAGCTGAGAAAAAACCCGTCTTTTTGACATTCGTTTTTTTTTGCGTGCACGAAGTTCCATGTTTGCCGAATGTCTGTCTCATCTATAGTTAGTAACATAAAATGATTTTTGCTAAATAAAATCTAAATAAATAATGTTTAATAGTTTTATTGTAAATTCTCAAGAACAAAAATGCATAAATTCACTTTAACTATACACTTAGGCTTTATTTCAATTCTAATGCATCACTTTTTAAGGAGGAGAGTAACTTGTTAAAACAATAGTGGTGTCAAGGGAAAAGGCGTTCTTTTTTATTTTTTGTCGGGCACGAAGGTCCATGTTTGCCAAGATCTTCAAGGAAGCACCCATGCGGATGCCTGCTTCCCTAATTGGCACTTTTTAATTTTGGGACACGGCGGGGGGATGAGGATGATTTAGTTCCTTGGAGATAGCATGGCTTGTCCAAGTTGCAAAGATCTGAATTGGTGAAACTAAAGAGTGAAGCTTACATCGAAAGAGTAGCGAGAAACTGGCGACGTTGCGTCTATGGGAAAGAGGTTTAAGGTTGGAAAGTGAAGATTGTGTAGCTCCAGTCCAGATATGGCTGAAGTAGCCTATTTAAGATCCAGTCTAACTGATGTAAAAATAAAGCATCGCAAAGGGAGTTAGCTATTTTCGGGAGCGACAGAAGGTGGCGACCATTTTTCAAGTATTTTTGGCAAATCGTTTTTTGTTTAGGGGTTTATCAACGTTTATGGATTATTTAAGGCCGGAACCTAAATATTTTGTACGTAATTTTATTTATTTATTTATTTTGAGATAATAATAGTTTTAGTGATACAAGTTTTACTAATTAAGCTATATATGGATGAGAAAAGTTGAATTCATACCTTTCCCAAGGTTGTTTACGCAAAAGAGAATAAAGCGACCCTAAATAGAATTTTGCTTTTTGATTAACGATTGCGAGCCATTATCCATCACACTTCCCGCATATTCAAGCTTATAGCACCTGGTTTTCTCAAGCGGTCACCCATCTAGGTACTGACCAGGCTCGACGTTGGTTAACTTCGTTGATTGTACGGGAACCGATGTTAGAACGGGATGTGGCCGTAAGTTTTGCAAATTGTTGAAGTTAATATTATCCCAAGAGAAATCAGGAACTCAGATATGTTTTGCAGTTTTTTTTTTATACTGACCCCGTGTTTTCTTGGTTTTGTGGTCTTGCCTTCAAGTCTACAACCACGAGTTCTTTCGTTGATAAAAATTCAATCTAGCCAATTCAACTCTAATTGAGTGTAACATCTAGAGAATTCAACTCTAATTGAGTGTAACATCTAGCGAATTCAACTCTAATTGAGTGTAACATCTAGCGAATTCAACTCCAATTGAGTGTAACATCTAGCCAATTCAATAACTGGTACTTGAATAAGAAATCGTAATGGCAACTAAAAATTAGCTTTTTGTAATTATTAGAAATATGACACAAAGACAAGGCATTTGAATCCCCTCCCCGCGAAAAAAAAAAACAAAAAAAAACACATTATTGCCTAAATTGTCTATAATAAAGTTGACGTTTGAAGCCAGATTTTGTAAATGACTTCTGGCAGTAAACGTGTTAATTTCTTATTTGTTTTACTTTTTCGACTTGCTTCATATATTAAAGTTGAAATGGCTAGATGTAACCGCAAGTTCGATACTAACAGTTTTCTCTATGGCACTTCTCGCTTGTGGAACTCTCTCCCGACTTCTTGTTTCCCAGGCAACTTAGAGCTTAAAAAATTTAAATGCAGTGTCAACTGTTTCGAAATTCAACTGAAGAAGGCCGAGGCGTACAACAATCGAAACGTTGTGAATATGGCAACAAAGATGAGGACAACAGACCGAACAGTGTAAAGAAATAGAATTCTGATGCTGTAATTAACCGGCGCGATGTTTTTTTTTCTTTTTCAGCTGCAGCAGTTTGCAACGTTTTGCCATAACATTGTGACAACGTTGTTGACGAGCAGTGAGTTTGGGGTCAGGAAAATGGTTGATTGCAACGTTAGAGTAAGGTCGCCATGATGTCAAATAGCCTTCCCAACCAACCAACCAAAATACAACTTTCCTCCAACGCTGCAAGAATGTACCCTGTCAAATATTCCTGATAAAAGGTAAAAAAAAGGACAAAGTAATGGAAAGATTAATAATTTTTGCGTTATTAAAGAAACCTTAAGCAAGGAGATAAAGCCACTAAGACACAAGGGTTTACTGAGGATGAAAGGCAAATAGAATGAAAGAAACTGAGAAAACGTTACCGATGAGAAAGGACAATAAAAGAACAGCTATAAAATAGACCTAAAAGGACGGCTGAGATCGCATTTCATTTTTGTAGCTAGTAGTTGGCAAGAAAGCAGAAGTTGGAAAAGATGTCCACAGGCGAGAAGAACGAGAAAAAAAAAACACTATTCAAATAGAACTTACGATTACATTTAGCAATTTCACCTGTGATATGATGGAACATAGTTGCGGAAATAATTCTTCTTCTTGTATGTGCTGTGCCCCTTCAAGATGTAGGCGATCATGACTCTCGACATCTTCCTGTGCCTTGTAGCTCTTAATAAATTTTGTCTTTTTGTTATTTCTCAAGCCCATCAAGTATTTTACGCACTGCTTTCCTTTCTCTATATTTCCTCTGATCTGTCTCGTGAGTATCAGATTTTTCAAGCCCACCTTCCTCATTGGGTGCCCTAGAAATTTCAACTGCTTCTTCCTGATGTTAAGCATAACTTTTTTTTTGTTTCCATTTTCTCCAAAATCTAGTCGTTGCTCACATGCTCGGTTCATGGCATCCTCAGCATCCTTCTGTAAAACCACATTTCTGCTGTTCAAGTCTCTTCTTAATCTTTGAGATGATTGTTCAGCATTTGCTGCCATACAAAAGGACAGACATCACGTAACAGTTCAGTACTTTTTTCTTTGTTTCCAACAAAATTTCTCTGTCTCTTAATACTCTGCTTAGCTTTTGGAAGGCATCTTTGGCCATCACAATACGTTTTCGGATCGCACTGTCGCAATTTTCATCCTCTGTTAGTACCCTTCCCAGATATTTAAATTTCTGTACCTGTGAGATTTTAGTATTCCCGACCTGAAATTTGTATTTCGGGCTTATCATTTTGTTGATGACGATACATTCTGTCTTTTTGTAGCTTATGCTTATGCTTCTCCCTTTCCTTTTCTACCTTATGTAGGGTATTTTGTAGTTTCCTTTTCGTGTCTGCTATCAGCACTGTGTCATCTGCATATTTAATATTGTTAAGATTGTAGCCGCCGATAATGAATCCTGGTAGGACTTTTAATTTTCTCAGAACTGCCTCGCTGTATAGGTTGATTATGTCCGGTGGGAAGACCCATCCTTGTCTTACACCCTCCTTTACTACTATGCTTAAAGTCATAAAGTTGAGGTATCAAAGGCAAAAGCTCCTTAGAGCAAGGCAATAAAGCAACTAAGACCCAACGTGTTACTGAATGTTAGAGAATATGAGCAAAATGCTATTAGGTTGTCCCAAAAATTCGTAAACACTTGCGAAAAATTGAATTTTTATGCAACACAATCCAGCACAATCGAGACAAGCGAGGGGTTCAGAAAGGGCAAGAGACACTGTCGGTTCCAAAACAAGATCGATTCTGCAAGAAAGTCATGTTGTGTGTTTGGTAGAACTTTGAAGGAATCGTGCATTTTGAGTTGGTTCTGAATGGTCGTGCCATCAGTGCCGAACTTTACTGTCAGAAACTGGAGCGGGTCTACGAAAAGTTGAAGCAAAAGTACCCGGTTGTGATCAACCGAAAGCGCGCTTTGATGCAGCAGGAGAATGCCAAGCCACACACTGCCAGAAAGACCAAAGACAAGTTTGAAGAGCTGGACGGCGTTCAGGTTCTGCCACATCCAGCCTACAGTCTTGACTGTGCTCCATCAGATTACGGCCTTTTCCGCTCAATGCAACACTTTCTGAAGGGCCGCCGATTCGACTCGTTTGATGAAGTCGAGGAAGCGTGTCAAGAATTCTTTGATTCGAAGCCGGCTGAATGGTACTTTCACCAGATCCGAAAACTTGCAGATAGATGGCAGAAAGTCTTGGAAAATGATGGTCTTTATTTTGAGGAATAATTTTTGTTGTTTTTGTTATTACTTGGCGAGTAAAATTTCAGTTTTTTGGAAGTGTTTGCGAACTTTTGGGACAACCTAATATTAATGAGAGAGAAGAATAAAAGAATTAATAAAGGAATGACATTGCATTTAAATTTTTGAAGGTCAAAGTTCACTGGGACGCAACCAGGCGCAAGAGAGTTCCACAAGCGAGAAGTGCAATAGAAGAAACTGTTATCTGCCTATATTTCTGATATAACACTAGTTAGACTATTTATAACACTAGTTACACAATTTACATTGTTTGGGCAATTGTCCAAATCTTTGGTGTCATATTCATGACGTTTCGGCAGTTTTACGCTTTGGCCTTCTTCAGGTGATATATATGTTGTAATTTCGAACCGAAACCCTTTATTTCCGAAACGTCGTGAATATGACAATAAAGATCAGGACAATAGTCTGAACAATGTAAATAGTGCAAAAAGAAACTTACATCTAACTATTTCAATTGTAAAATGATGAAACTTTGCCGCCAATCTAGTAGTACGCATAAATACATAAGGTCCTATAAATTATAAAGTCCTATTAAATACATAGGTCCTATAAAGAAAAGTTCATCAGAACAATTACCACGAAAGTATTTATAGAAAAGGACTTATCGTAGTTACAATTAAGACAGGATTAAATAGTCGCGACATCAGTATAAATACCGAGTTATGAGCTAATGACATCGTGAAGGTTTCTGATTATGGTAAGAACCAAAGTAGATCCAATGATAAAGCTCTGGTGGGGGTGACACCCGTATTAATATGGAATGATCTAGAGAAATGGTTGTTCAATTCAACTTTCATTATACGATTTATCAAGAAGGATTGTATCAAGTGAAAAATTCGGCCGGAGACACCATAGCCCTTCTGCTTGCTAAGAACAGCATGCCTAACCCTTCTAAATGATTTTGAGATATCTAAAGCCATAACACGAGCCTCGCCGTTCTTATCTAAAGCTATTTTTTAATCAAATTCACCCCAAAAGAACGCAGTAAAGCCACTAAGATACAAAGGGTTACTGGGTGTGACAGAATTAGAAAACAGAAACATTATTAATGAGCAAGAACAACAAAAGAGGGATCAGAAAGGCAGTAGATAACGATTGACATGCCATCTAAATTCTTGAAGGTCAAAGTTGATTGGAAAGCATGGAGCTGGAAGAGTGGAACATCTAGCTAATTCAACTCTAATGGAGTGTAACATCTACACAATTTAAATCTAATTGAGTGTAATATCTAGCCAGTTGAAATCTAATTGAGTGTAACATCTAGCCAATTGAAATCTAATTGAATGTAACATCTAACCAATTCAACTCTAATTGAATGTAACATCTAACCAATTCAACTCTAATTGAATGTAACATCTAGCCAATTGAAATCTAATTGAATGTAACATCTAACCAATTCAACTCTAATTGAATGTAGCATCTAACCAATTCAACTCTAATTGAATGTAACATCTAGCCAATTGAAATCTAATTGAATGTAACATCTAACCAATTCAACTCTAATTGAATGTAACATCTAACCAATTCAACTCTAATTGAATGTAACATCTAGCCAATTGAAATCTAATTGAATGTAACATCTAACCAATTCAACTCTAATTGAATGTAACATCTAACCAATTCAACTCTAATTAAATGTAACATCTAACCAATTCAACTCTAATTGAATGTAACATCTAGCCAATTGAAATCTAATTGAGTGTAACATCTAGCCAATTGAAATGTAATTGAATGTAACATCTAACCAATTCAACTCTAATTGAATGTAACATCTAACCAATTCAACTCTAATTGAATGTAACATCTAGCCAATTCAACTGTAATTGAGTGTAACATCTAACCAATTCAACTCTGAGTGTAACATCTAACCAATTCAACTCTGAGTGTAACATCTAGCCAATTCAACTCTGAGTGTAACATCTAGCCAATTCAACTCTGAGTGTAACATCTAACCAATTCAACTCTGAGTGTAACATCTAACCAATTCAACTCTGAGTGTAACATCTAACCAATTCAACTCTGAGTGTAACATCTAACCAATTCAACTCTGAGTGTAACATCTAACCAATTCAACTCTGAGTGTAACATCTAGCCAATTCAACTCTGAGTGTAACATCTAACCAATTCAACTCTGAGTGTAACATCTAGCCAATTCAACTCTGAGTGTAACATCTAACCAATTCAACTCTGAGTGTAACATCTAACCAATTCAACTCTAATTGAATGTAACATCTAGCCAATTGAAATCTAATTGAATGTAACATCTAACCAATTCAACTCTAATTGAATGTAACATCTAACCAATTCAACTCTAATTGAATGTAACATCTAGCCAATTGAAATCTAATTGAATGTAACATCTAACCAATTCAACTCTAATTGAATGTAACATCTAACCAATTCAACTCTAATTGAATGTAACATCTAACCAATTCAACTCTAATTGAATGTAACATCTAGCCAATTGAAATCTAATTGAGTGTAACATCTAGCCAATTGAAATGTAATTGAATGTAACATCTAACCAATTCAACTCTAATTGAATGTAACATCTAACCAATTCAACTCTAATTGAATGTAACATCTAGCCAATTCAACTGTAATTGAGTGTAACATCTAACCAATTCAACTCTGAGTGTAACATCTAGCCAATTCAACTCTGAGTGTAACATCTAGCCAATTCAACTCTGAGTGTAACATCTAACCAATTCAACTCTGAGTGTAACATCTAGCCAATTCAACTCTGAGTGTAACATCTAACCAATTCAACTCTGAGTGTAACATCTAACCAATTCAACTCTGAGTGTAACATCTAACCAATTCAACTCTGAGTGTAACATC
The DNA here is from genome assembly GCA_963932145.1 of Acanthosepion lycidas. Classification (NCBI taxonomy): domain Eukaryota; kingdom Metazoa; phylum Mollusca; class Cephalopoda; order Sepiida; family Sepiidae; genus Acanthosepion; species Acanthosepion lycidas. Next base: position 71,050,783 of record OZ010603.1, on the reverse strand, counting down.
AAACCAATTCAACTCTGAGTGTAACATCTAGCCAATTCAACTCTGAGTGTAACATCTAACCAATTCAACTCTGAGTGTAACATCTAGCCAATTCAACTCTGAGTGTAACATCTAACCAATTCAACTCTGAGTGTAACATCTAACCAATTCAACTCTAATTGAATGTAACATCTAGCCAATTGAAATCTAATTGAATGTAACATCTAACCAATTCAACTCTAATTGAATGTAACATCTAACCAATTCAACTCTAATTGAATGTAACATCTAGCCAATTGAAATCTAATTGAATGTAACATCTAACCAATTCAACTCTAATTGAATGTAACATCTAACCAATTCAACTCTAATTGAATGTAACATCTAACCAATTCAACTCTAATTGAATGTAACATCTAGCCAATTGAAATCTAATTGAGTGTAACATCTAGCCAATTGAAATGTAATTGAATGTAACATCTAACCAATTCAACTCTAATTGAATGTAACATCTAACCAATTCAACTCTAATTGAATGTAACATCTAGCCAATTCAACTGTAATTGAGTGTAACATCTAACCAATTCAACTCTGAGTGTAACATCTAACAAATTCAACTCTGAGTGTAACATCTAACCAATTCAACTCTGAGTGTAACATCTAGCCAATTCAACTCTGAGTGTAACATCTAACCAATTCAACTCTGAGTGTAACATCTAGCCAATTCAACTCTGAGTGTAACATCTAGCCAATTCAACTCTGACTGTAACATCTAACCAATTCAACTCTGAGTGTAACATCTAACCAATTCAACTCTGAGTGTAACATCTAACCAATTCAACTCTGAGTGTAACATCTAACCAATTCAACTCTGAGTGTAACATCTAACCAATTCAACTCTGAGTGTAACATCTAGCCAATTCAACTCTGAGTGTAACATCTAGCCAATTCAACTCTGAGTGTAACATCTAACCAATTCAACTCTGAGTGTAACATCTAGCCAATTCAACTCTGAGTGTAACATCTAACCAATTGAACTCTGAGTGTAACATCTAACCAATTCAACTCTGAGTGTAACATCTAACCAATTCAACTCTGAATGTAACATCTAACCAATTCAACTCTGAGTGTAACATCTAACCAATTCAACTCTGAATGTAACATCTAACCAATTCAACTCTGAGTGTAACATCTAGCCAATTCAACTCTGAGTGTAACATATAACCAATTCAACTCTGAGTGTAACATCTAACCAATTCAACTCTGAGTGTAACATCTAACCAATTCAACTCTGAATGTAACATCTAACCAATTCAACTCTGAGTGTAACATCTAACCAATTCAACTCTGAATGTAACATCTAACCAATTCAACTCTGAGTGTAACATCTAACCAATTCAACTCTGAATGTAACATCTAACCAATTCAACTCTGAGTGTAACATCTAACCAATTCAACTCTGAATGTAACATCTAACCAATTCAACTCTGAGTGTAACATCTAACCAATTCAACTCTGAATGTAACATCTAACCAATTCAACTCTGAGTGTAACATCTAACCAATTCAACTCTGAATGTAACATCTAACCAATTCAACTCTGAGTGTAACATCTAGCCAATTCAACTCTGAGTGTAACATCTAACCAATTCAACTCTGAGTGTAATATCTAACCAATTCAACTCTGAGTGTAACATCTAGCCAATTCAACTCTGAGTGTAACATCTAGCCAATTCAACTGTGAGTGTAACATCTAACCAATTCAACTCTGAGTGTAACATCTAACCAATTCAACTCTGAGTGTAACATCTAACCAATTCAACTCTGAGTGTAACATCTAGCCAATTCAACTCTGAGTGTAACATCTAACCAATTCAACTCTGAGTGTAACATCTAGCCAATTCAACTCTGAATGTAACATCTAGCCAATTCAACTCTGAGTGTAACATCTAACCAATTCAACTCTGAGTGTAACATCTAGCCAATTCAACTCTGAGTGTAACATCTAGAATTTAACTCTTCAAATTGAGTGATAAGACCTTGTTGTCAATCTATTAATGCGCTTAAATTCATAAAGTTTATTTACCCTGGCAAAGCGTTCATTTGAAAAATTACCATGAAATTATTTATAGAAAAGGCACAGGGAAGCAACTTTACAGCTGTGGGAAAATAACTGGAGCCGAGCAGCCAGGTTAGGATCAATGATATGGCCGATTTTTCTTTGGATTTTATCAAGAACCTCTAAATATGCAACAGGAACACCGGACTACATGTGACAGTAATATTCTAAGCATAGTCGAATGGTAGACTTGTAGATATCTATGATAGTTTCTGGAGATGAAAATTGTCTAACACGATACAGTGAACCAATTTTCTTAGCAGCTGACCTAGCAATGGATTCAATATAGTTTTTCAACTTCATCTCAGCCGAGAACGTTAGTCCGAGAGGGCACAACGGGTCCCTTTCGTGGAGGTTAGCATGTGACTGAAGCCGAGATGCTAGGTCAGGACCAATAACATTGAATATTCTTTGGATTTTATCAAGGATATCTAAATATACAGCAGAACCACCAGACCACATGTGGCAGCAATATTCAAAGCAAGCACTAATACATACATACACACACACACACACACACACACACACACACACACACACATATATATATATATATATATATATATATAAAAGATAGATTCCGGGAACAAAAATTGTCTAGCTCGACACAGTGAACCAACTTTCCTAGCAGCAGACCTAGCAATTGATTCAATATAATCTTTCCATTTAATGTCAGCGGAAAACCTTAGTCCGATCACATGAAATGTAATGACAATATGATGAAATAACCTTTTTCATACTATTTTTCATTAAATATTCTGTGTTTATTTTCGTTTAGTTGTAATAGTAAAGGTGTTAATTTACCTGATTTCTAAAAAAAAAAAAGAAGTATTTTCAGGGTTAAATTTGATTAGATCTTCTTTCTTCGTTTTAATTTTTATGGTAAAACTCGGCACATTGTGTTTTATAACTGTTAAAGAAGCAGAAATTCAAAATCAAGAAACTTTCTGTTTTACTGTATTTGGCAAACTTTAGCTTTCCCATGAGGAATTCTACTGTACATTCTATGGCAGTGCTTCTCAACTTTTTCTCCTTCAAGGTGTACTTGTCGATTAACTAAAACTCCGGGGAGCACTTTAAATTTTAATAAGGAAAAACGAATATAGGAAAATAATAAAGAAGTTTCCTAAAAGAAAACTTGGGACCCTGGCATTTCTTTTTTGGCTCTGATGTTTAAACATATATATGCACACGTCCATACCCGCAAACCTCGGCAAAGTAATGATAATGATATATTAATGATATGATAATTATATGCAAAAAGACAGCGGGATTAACCAAACTCTAATTAAACTTAGCTTGTACTTTTTTTCTTCTTCTTTTGCACCAGAAGGAGTCGTTGGGGCTCCGACGTGATGAACTGACCACCATTCTTCTCTATCTGTCGCGGTCATATTTCCAGAGCCTGGGTCTCCGCGAATGGTTTCTTGGTGTGCTCATCATGTAGGCCATTCCTCTCCAGGTTATACTACAGCCGATGTCATCCTCTAGATGGCTCGCCCTGGGCGCTAACACGCAGCCCTTCCGCTCGGGCCGGTGACCCGCGTCGAGGACGTCCTTCGCTAGGTGGTGCCGTGTTAGCACTCCCACACACTCCCGTGAGACTAACCCGCCAGTTGAAGCGGTTTACCGGAGCATGACAACTTGGAGCCATCACGTGAGAGATTTAGGAGATGGTTGGGGATTAATGATGCTCGACCACCCGAAGGTGCAGCGTGCAAGACATCAAAGGTACTACCCCTATACAGAGTCCCCTATGCCCACATACCTGTACTACTAGGCCCTAATCAACAGGAGTTTTACATTTTAAACGTATAGATATATATTTGAAAAAAAAAAGAAAAAAGGCGTGAGATGTGTCTAAATGTTCATGATGGATTAGTATTTTGGCAATTTGTGATTTGTCTATTTGTGTGTGGGGAGGGATACAGGAAATCTATTCAGTTATAAAACCTTACTCGTTAATACTGCATTGTTTGTTTATTTTACAGTATTATTAGTAGGAGTAGTTGTAGTAGTAGTAGTAGTAGTAGTAGTAGTAGTAGGAATAGAAGTAACAAAAACTTAAGTTTCCTGTATTCTAAAAAAAGTTTTTTTTTTTTTTTTATCATAAAACTCAGTTCATTTTGTTTTATATCTGGCAAAGTATCCATAGACAAATAAGTCCACATTGTTAAATTTTAGCTTAATTTTGAAATTGTAAAAAACATTTTTGAAATTATAAACCATCGGTGAAATCATTAAAAAAAAAAAAAAATGAAAAGTTATAAAAATCTCTGAAATTGTAAAAAAAAAATTGTGAAATTATAAAAACAATTTTGAAATTGTAAAAAATTTGGGAAATAAAAAAAATTGGGAAAAAATGGGAAAAATTTCAAATATTAAAAAAATTAAACAAAAACTGTTTCACATTTATTTTCTTTCTGTTCTGGATTGCCTCAGAAATTTTATTCAATAATTATCGAGAGATTAAAAAGTCAGATGTAACTTTACTATGCTTTTAATTTTTGTTAACGTCAAGAAATGAATGTATGGAGACCCCAAGGCACAATAACCAAATGTTATTCATTAGTTGCTTCAAGCCATTTTGATTAACGATATAAGTGTTGGCAAGTCTTTATACCCTCTATAAAATAAAAAAAATAAAAAATAATTGCACGTAATGATCTCATATGTTATTAGAATTATTGTCTTTATGCTTGTTATTAAAACAAAATGTCGGTCGATACATCCTTATCTATCTTTGAGTTTTGGCGTATGATGAGTAATATTTTTACCTTTGTTGTAGTTTGCACCGCATGGAAGGTTGAAATATTCTTATTATTTCTAATTGATTAATGAAAATATGTACTGTGTTGTATTTAATATTCAATATAGTTTGAAATGCTGTTTTATTATTCGTAGTTATTAATAAAGCTGTCTGTTTGGTCATCCATAGTATAAAATAGAAAAACGTTACGTGTACCGCTTATCACGCAGGCATTGTAAAATCCGTGAGAAAAAGATAGATGTATGTATGTATGTATGTATGTATGTATGTATGTATGTATCTATCTATCTATCTATCTATCTATCTATCCTTGTTCATTATATCTATCTATCTATCTATCTATCTATATTAATTTATTGCTTAACCGTTATTTTTAATGGATACCCATGTTTGAGTAGATGATCTATTTATAGATAGATAGATAGATAGATAGATAGATAGATAGATAGATATGTACATTTTTGATGGTAAATACCTTAACATACATATATCGTTTAAAAAGCATTAAATCAGACAAGTCTCTCCTACGGCTCAAACCTGGAGACCTCAGGCGTCTCTGAAGCAGTTTTATTGGCCCAAAATGTACGCAATCGGCCTTCTAATTCAGTATGGTTAACTGTGTGTGAAATGGGGCAGTCAGTTGTGTGTAGTTAACAGTCTATGAAATGAGTCCTGGCTTAGCTATTGTGCTTCCGAGTAGCCGTGACGACGGGTCCGCCTTATCACAGTCGGCAACTCTCGGGCCCAGCCGAGCCGAACAGAAGCGAATCGGGCGTCGAATTTGTTCTTCAAGTGCAATTACATAGCGACAAAAATGTGGTTAGTCGAGCAACGAAACAAGAAAAGACAATGAGAAAATGCCGTAAAGCTACTGAATTTAGTTTTAGTACTTGCTTTTTCTTCTTTTTTTTTTGAAATTATTTCACCCCAAGAAAGGTGTGAATGCCAGTAGTACGTTGAGGGTTGGCTACAGGGAGTTAAAGTGAGAGAAAAGACTGAGTAAAGGGAGTATTGAGGAAAGAGCATGGATTCAAGAAGATAGAAGATAGTGATTGACTTCGAATTTAACTTTTGAAAATTGTAGTTATCAGGGAAGCAAGTAAACGGAAGGGAGTTCCACGAGCGAGAAGTGCGAGAAAAGATTTGTTGGAGTAGAAGTGGCATTCAGCTATTTCAACAGTAAAAAGGTTGGACCTAAATGCCAATCTAGTACAGTGTAACCCGGATATAAGAGACCCGGATATAAGAGAGATTTTCTCTGGTCCCAAATTAGAGCCTGTGTTAATGTATATAAATTAGACCCGGATATAAGAAAAAACCCGGATATAAGAGAGATTTTATCTGATCCCGTCCTCCCCGATATAAAAGAGTTCGTTTTGAGTGACAGTGTGATGTCGTAAATCGGTCAAACAGAGGTCAGTTAGAGAGAGAGTGAAGTTCAATGACTTAATCTTGACTAGTCTAGAGACACGGTGTGTCCAATCTGTGTCTGTAGGAGACACCCTCTACCTTATGATTTTGCTTTGTGCGTCTAAGGGTAGCGCCGCCCGCTTTTTTGCCGACTTTGCTTGTCGTTGCATTTACTGGACAGCACTTTCACTTTACCCACTGTTCTGTTGAGTCAGAAGTTTGTCTGTTTCTTAATTTTGCCACTGAAAACCGTTTGCTTGCGATCATTGCGATTAGTAATGTCGGCGTCGGCGTCGGCGTCTCAACGAAAAACTCTGAGCATTTCTGAACAGTTGGAGCTCATCGACGATGTCAAAGTGAAGAAACTCAAACTGGCCGCTGCAGCCAAAAAGTATAGAATCGGTTATTCAACAGCAGCAAAAATTCTCAAGAAAGAAGACGATCTCAGATCTTGCATGCAAATGAACGGAAACACTAATCGCAAACGAAACGTCATCAGGCAGAAAGCATCACAACTGGCCGTAAATCTTGAAGTTGATTTTGAACCAAGCAATGGCTGGCTCATGCGCTGGAAGCAGGCCAATAACGTTTCGTTCAAAAAATTTCACGGCGAATCAACGTCAGCAGATCACGGTTCTGCCATCGAATGGGTGACAAACGTTTTGCCGAAACTTTTTCGTGGATATGATCCAAAAGATGTTTGGAACTATGATGAAACGGAAATTTTCTACAAAGCCATGCCGTCTGAATCTTTGCGATTTGCCGGCGACGAGCAGTCAAATGTGACAAAAGTTCCCAAAGACAGACATACGATGCTTCATTTCACAAACATGGACGGCAGTGAAAAGCAAGCTGTAGTTGTTGGTAAGTCGGCAAAACCACGGCAAACAGATTTTGACGAATTTATGAGCTTCGACGACCGTACACAATGTTATGGAGAACTAACTGACACGCACATCACACGTGGTATAAAATCGGATGATCAAGATTTTGACGAAGATGATGATGCTGAAAGCGTAAGTTCTGAAGTTTCTGAAAGTGACAAACCAGTGCCAAATTCTCTGGCTGCATTGAATGTGCTTGAAACTCTGACAGCCTACTTTAAAGCAAAAAGAAGTAATCCTGATGGCGCATTGAAAATGATTTACGGACTGTATGTAAGTGTTCATGATGTTAACAAAGAGATTTCTGTACAATAAAAAATGACTGACTTTTTTAAGAAAAAGTAATTTTTGATTGAATTATTTTGAAAACAGATTGAAAATGTATTTTTGTCTGTGTTTTTTTATGTCTATAACTGTTAAATAAACTAGTGTTCTGTACATAAAAAGCGTTATATGAAGTGTTCCCATACTTACCTAAACAAAATAGACCAAACCTGGATATAAGAGAAACCCGGATATAAGAGACTTATTGTCCGGTCCCGACAATTCTCTTATATCCGGGTTACACTGTAGAACACTTAAATTCATGTTGTCAGTGTACAAAGGAAAAAATCTCGTCAGAGGAGTTGCCATGAAAATATTTGTATAAAAGATATCGTGTATTCCCCAGAAGAAAAGCTATGGGTCATTCATTGTATATTGTAGTATGTCTTTGTATGAACGCCGAACAAAAAAAAAAAAAAAAAAAAAAGGAAAGAATTATAAAACAGATTTTTAAAGACAGTAAAGGATTTACAATGCCAAGATGCTCACTTTGAAGCATTGATTAGGCCAGTGGATCCAACTTTTTTTTTCTATGGGCCCCATTTTCGGAATGAAAATTTGCTCGCACCTCAATAAATTTTATGTGATAAAAAGTACATTTAAAAAAAACCAAAAAAAAACAGAGAGATTTAAACGGAGATAACCACGGATTCGAAGTCAGAACATTATCATTGATAACTCTCTCCTCCAATTTGCGGATCCTGTTTATTATATTCTTAATACTCGATATAATCAAAAAATATCACAGTGATAAAATCGGTCAATAATTATTTATAGCTATTTATGCCAGGACTCATACATGTAATTACAAGTAATCCATAATAATATTTTAAATTTTGAAATTATATTTACTTTTGGCATATGAAATATTTGAAATTGTTTCTAAATCTTTGGTTGTCTTTCAGTCATTCCGCCTCACCTGCTACCCTCGGTTTAATATCTACCATCATATGGCTTTAATCTCGTCCAACTTAGCTGTACTTATTAATTGCAAATAAAAAATGTGTATATTACGTAAAACTGCCATCAAAGAAATACGGTTTTATATCTACCATCATATGGCTTTAATCTCGTCCATATTTACTGTACTTGTTTATAGCAAATAAGAAATGTGTATATTACGTAAAACTCTCATGAAATAAATACGGTTCTATATCTACCATCATATGGCTTTAATCTCGCCGAACTTTGGTGTACTTATTTATTGGAAATAAAAAATGTGTATATTACGTAAAACTGCCATCAAAGAAATACGGTTTTATATCTACCATCATATGGCTTTAATCTCGTCCATATTTACTGTACTTATTTATAGCAAATAAGAAATGTGTATATTACGTAAAACTCTCATGAAATAAATACGGTTCTATATCTACCATCATATGGCTTTAATCTCGCCGAACTTTGGTGTACTTATTTATTGGAAATAAAAAATGTGTATATTACGTAAAACTCTCATGAAATAAATACGGTTTTATATCTACCATCATATGGCTTTAATCTCGCCGAACTTTGGTGTACTTATTTATTGCAAATAAAAAATATGTATATTACGTAAAACTCTCATGAAATAAATACGGTTTTATATCTACCATCATATGGCTTTAATCTCGCCGAACTTTGGTGTACTTATTTATTGCAAATAAAAAATATGTATATTACGTAAAACTCTCATGAAATAAATACGGTTTTATATCTACCATCATATGGCTTTAATCTCGCCGAACTTTGGTGTACTTATTTATTGCAAATAAAAAATATGTATATTACGTAAAACTCTCATGAAATAAATACGGTTTTATATCTACCATCATATGGCTTTAATCTCGTCCAACTTAGCTGTACTTATTTATTGCAAATAAAAAATATGTATAGTACGTAAAACTCTCATCAAAGAAATACGGTTTTATATCTACCATCATATGGCATTAATCTCGCCGAACTTTGGTGTACTTATTTATTGCAAATAAGAAATGTGTATATTACGTAAATCTGTCATCAAAGAAATACGGTTTTATATCTCCCATCATATGGCTTTAATCTCGCCCATCTTTGCTGTACTTATTTATTGCAAATAAGAAATGTGTATATTACGTAAAACTCTCATGAAATAAATACGGTTTTATATCTACCATCATATGGCTTTAATCTCGCCGAACTTTGGTGTACTTATTTATTGGAAATAAAAAATGTGTATATTACGTAAAACTCTCATGAAATAAATACGGTTTTATATCTACCATCATATGGCTTTAATCTCGTCCAACTTAGCTGTACTTATTTATTGCAAATAAAAAATGTGTATATTACGTAAAACTCTCATGAAATAAGTACGGTTTTATATCTAACATCATATGGCTTTAATCTCGCCGAACTTTGGTGTACTTATTTATTGCAAATAAGAAATGTGTATATTACGTAAAACTGTCATCAAAGAAATACGGTTTTATATCTACCATCATATGGCTTTAATCTCGTCCATCTTAGCTGTACTTATTTATTGCAAATAAAAAATGTGTATATTACGTAAAACTCTCATGAAATAAATACGGTTTTATATCTACCATCATATGGCTTTAATCTCGCCGAACTTTGGTGTACTTATTTATTACAAATAAAAAATGTGTATATTACGTAAAACTCTCATCAAAGAAATACGGTTTTATATCTACCATCATATGGCTTTAATCTCGCCCATTTTTGCTGTACTTATTTATTGCAAATAAGAAATGTGTATATTACGTAAAACTCTCATGAAATAAGTACGGTTCTATATCTACCATCATATGGCTTTCATATCGCCGAACTTTGGCGTACTTATTTATTGCAAATAAAAAATGTGTATATTACGAAAAAATGTCATGAAAGAAATACGGTTTCATATCTACCATCACATGGCTTTAATCTCGTCCAACTGAGCTGTACTTATTTATTGCAAAAAAAAATGTGTATATTACGTAAAACTCTCATGAAATAAGTACGGTTCTATATCTACCATCATATGGCTTTAATCTCGCCGAACTTTGGTGTACTTATTTATTGCAAATAAAAAATGTGTATATTACGTAAAACTGTCATCAAAGAAATACGGTTTTATATCTACCATCATATGGCTTTAATCTCGCCCATCTTTGCCGTACTTATTTATTGCAAATAAAAAATGTGTATATTACGTAAAACTCTCATGAAATAAATACGGTTTTATATCTACCATCATATGGCTTTAATCTCGCCCATCTTTGCTGTACTTATTTATTGCAAATAAAAAATGTGTATATTACGTAATACTCTCATCAAAGAAATAGGGTTTATATCTATCATGATATGGCTTTAATCTCGCCGAACTTTGGTGTACTTATTTATTGTAAATAAAAATTGTGTATATTACGTAAAACTGTCATCAAAGAAATACGGTTTTATATCTACCATCATATGGCTTTAATGTCACTCAACTCTGTTGCCCTTATTTATTGCAAGTAAAAATGTGTATGTTGCGTAAAACTGTCATGAAATAAATACCGTTCTATATCTACCATCATATGGCTTTAATCTCGCCCAACTGAGCGCTCCTTATTTATTGCAAATAAAAAATGTGTATATTACGTAAAACTCTCATGAAATAAATACGGTTTTATATCTACCATCATATGGCTTTAATCTCGTCCAACTGAGCTGTACTTATTTATTGCAAATAAAAAATGTGTATATTACGTAAAACTGTCATCACATAAATACGGTTTTATATCTACCATCATATGGCTTTAATCTCGTCTAAGTTAGCTGTACTTATTTATTGCACATGAAAAATGTGTATATTACGTAAACTGTCATCTAGTGAATATGGTTTTATATTTACCATCATATGGTCTTAATCTCGCCCAACTTAGCTGTCCTTATTCATTCCAAAGAAAATATGTGTATATTGCGTAAAACTGTCATCAAATAAATACGCTTTTATTATTTATATCTACGACCTTATGTTTTATATCTGACCCCACTACTTGCTTATTGCAGGTAACTAATTTGTATATAAGAACGGAAATAAAAAAATATTATGAAATGATGTAGATAATTCCAACAAATCTGTTCGTTTTTCTTTAATCTGTATCGAGATATTTAAATACTTGAAATAACTGTACGTTAAGAAACAAAATGGTTTGCGTAACTCTTACAATATTTTTCAACATTTAAGAGAAAATCGAAAAAAAAAAAAATTATCATGGCTATATTTTGATAGTATGTCTGTCTTCTTCAAGTGAAATTTGAAAAAAATTTAATTATAAAATATATATCTACAAAAAATATAGAGACATTGTTTGTCTTGGAAATAAAAACACGGCCGTCTTGGCAATGTGAAGGCGTGCAACTGAAATGTGCTTAATATGATGGTGATCTTATTTAAAGTACAGAAGGATCTGCTACTGGCAATAATAAATAGGCCTATAATAAGCTGGCTCCCTGTGCCGCGCCAGGAAATTTTTCTTCCCGGAATCGATCCTTCAAATCTACAAATCAACCATTCGCATGGAGTATTTCTATCCTTTATGGTCTGGAGCCCCTTCTGTTTGGTTCTTGATAAGATCCAGAGGCAAATATGCAATATAATTGACCCTGATCTGGCATCTCGTCTACAGTCGCTCTCTCGTAGACGCACCGTCGCCTCTCTGTGTCTTTTTAAAAAATACTTTCATGGTAATTTCTCCGATGAGCTTCTTTCGCTGGTTCACAGACTTCATGAATTCAAGCGTCCTACGAGACTGGCATCCCGCTTTCACCCTTTCATTGTTGAAACTGTTAAATGTAGCTATCTCTTCTACTCCAATAGCTTCATGTCTCACACCTCTCGCCTGTGGAACTCCCTTCCATATTCCTGTTTCCCTGATAGCTATAATCTCCAACTATTCAAATATAATGTCAATCTACATCTCATGTTGCCTTGATCTATCTACTATCCTTCTCCTCATCCTTTCCTCTATCACATCTATCTGCTCTCGCTCCAAATCGTCTGTAACCCCTTGCGTGCCAGTGGCTTACCGCCTTGCTTGGGGGTGAAATGCTTAAAAAGTACTCTCAAATCCCTCACTAAGACCAGCCAACTAAGAGCAATGTCCGTAAAGGATGAAAATGGTAAATTGTTGACAGACAGTGAAGAGGTTCTCCATAGATGAAGTCAATATTGTGATAGTATATACAATTACCATGTCTCCATATTGTAAAGTAACCAGTACCCCACTGAAGAAGAATAGACCAATCCGTCAACACTGAAAGAAGAGGTTGAGTTGACATAAAAAAGCTTGAAACCTTGAAAGTCACCCGGAGTGACTGAGCTGATAAAACACGAAGGTGAAGAAACCATCAAAGTCCTAACAACATTATTTCAGAAGATTTGGGAACAAAAAATGTGGCCTGATGAGTGGACTCAGTCATTGGTAATATTCCTGCCAAAGAAAGGAATCTTCGAGCAGTGTCGAAATTATAGGACATTAAGCCTGATCTATGATCGAAGTAAAGTTCTGTTCCGTATCATTTGAAATCGTTTGAAATCCAAGGCTGAAGAATTGCTATCAGAGGAACAAGCAGGTTTTAGAACGGGACGAAATACAATGGAACAGGTCTTCAATTGTTGGATCCTCGTAGGGAAACACCGGCAACATCAGATGGATGTGTTCCACAACTTCGTCGATTTCAAGAAAGTGATGGATTGTGTATGGTATGAAGGTCTTTGGCAAATTTTTAGGGAAATAATTGTAGATAACCGAATTATCTAAGTCATTCAGGCCCTATATAAAGATGCCACCAGCGCAGTTCTGGGAAAACAAATGAGAGGATTCTTCCGGACAACTATCGACGTGAGACAGCGATGCGTATTTTCATCCACATTGTCCAACCTTTTTCTAGAGAGGATCATGCAAGAAACGCGGAAAACGGTTAGTGTAGCTTTGGCATTCGGATCCGCCATACAATTACAAAAGTCAAGGGGATGATGATGATGATGATGATGATGATGATGATGATGATGATGTTTTTTTTAGAGTTGACTATATAAATTTGTTCATACTTACTATTTTTTTAGAGTTGACTATATAAATTTGTTCATCCCTACTATTTTTTTTAGAGTTGATTATATACATTTGTTCATCGCTGCTATTCTTTTAGAGTTGACTATATAAATTTGTTCATCCCTACTATTTTTTTAGAGTTGACTGTATAAATTTGTTCAACCCTAATATTTTTTTTAGAGTTGATTATATACATTTGTTCATCCCTGCTGTTCTTTTAGAGTTGACTATATAAATTTGTTCATCCCTACTATTTTTTTAGAGTTGACTGTATAAATTTGTTCAACCCTAATATTTTTTTAGAGTTGACTATATAAATTTGTTCAACCCTAATATTTTTTTAGAGTTGTTTATATACATTTGTTCATCCCTACTATTCTTTTTTTAGAGTTGACTATATAAATTTTTTCATCCCTACTACTTTTTTTAGAGTTGACTATATAAATTTTCAGTTTTCTTCCAATTGCCCACAATCATTTTTTTGCACTGATAAACTAAATATTTCTAGTGGCATATGAAAAAAAACTGATTTCGGAAAATTTAACACTCAGCCTGTTGCACATTGAAGATGAAGAAGAATGGGATTGTCAAGGGTCAGGAATTGAGGAAACAGATTAGAATTATTTTTGTTTGCTTTTTATATCAATTATGGTAAAAAATATGATTCCTTCATTTATGCTATTTCTTTATTTCATCTTCTTTTTCGATTTTTTCTTCTGAATTTTTTCTCGTTTTCTTCTTTATTTCTTGTTTAACTTCTTCATTTTCCTTCTACTTCTTTATTTCTTCTTTTCCTTCTTTATTTCTTTCTCTCCTTCTTTTCCATCTTCTTCTTTTTCTTTCCTACTTCTTCTTTTTTCCTGCTTCTCCTTCTCTTTCCTCCTCCTTTTCCTCTTTCTTCTTCTTTTTCTTCTTTTTAATTACTTCTTTTTCTTTATTTATCCTTTTTTATTTCTTCTCTATTTTTCTTTAACTTGAATTTTTCTTCTTCATTATTTCTTTTCTCTCTTTTTCTTTATTTCTTCTTTTTAATTACTTCTTGATTTTTTCTTCTCCACTTCTTCATTATCTTTTCTTTGTCTTCCTCATTGTTTGTTTATCTTTATTTCTCATTTTTATCATCAAGGCCCTATATAAAGATGACACCAGTGCAGTTCTTCTGGGAAAACAAATGGGAGGATTCTTCCAGGCAACTATCGACGTGAGACAGCGATACGTACTTTCACCGACATTGTTCAACTTATTTCTAGAGAGAATCATGCAAGAAACCTTGAACGACAATGATCCTTCAATCTCTATCAGTGGTAGATTCGTCTGTAACTTACGTTTTACAGATGATATTGACCTTATAGCAGATAGTAACAGTGACCTCCAGGACTTGACCAATAAACTTTTGGAAAGAGTAGGAGCATATGGAATGGAGGTCAGCTCCGAGTAACAGTGACCTCCAGGACTTGACCAATAAACTTTTGGAAAGAGTAGGAGCATATGGAATGGAGGTCAGCTCCGAGTAACAGTGACCTCCAGGACTTGACCAATAAACTTTTGGAAAGAGTAGGAGCATATGGAATGGAGGTCAGCTCCGAGTAACAGTGACCTCCAGGACTTGACCAATAAACTTTTGGAAAGAGTAGGAGCATATGAAATGGAGGTCAGCTCCGAGTAACAGTGACCTCCAGGACTTGACCAATAAACTTTTGGAAAGAGTAGGAGCATATGGAATGGAGGTCAGCTCCGAGAAATTCAAAATAATTGTGAATAGCACAAACAGTAACACCTGTGTCAACATTACCATAAACGGGAATTCACTGGAAGAAGTGTCCAGTTTTAAATACCTAGGAGCAATCTTGTCCAAAGATGGTACCTGCAACTAGGAAATCCGCACACGGATTGCCGCAGCTATGGCAGCGATAGACAAATTGTCAAGAATATGACGGTTCAAAATTAGATTTCAAACAAAGTACAGACTGTACAAATCGCTGGTAGTCTCTATTCTCCTATATGGATGTGAAACGTGGACACTTTTGGCAGATAAAGAGAGAAGGATCCAAGCGTTTGAGAACAAATGTATGTTAAACTTCTTGTTATCTTCTATTAGGAACATAAAATCAATGAGTTTATACGAAAAAGGGTTGAAAGTTTTGTGGGCCAATAGGAACCTGTCAAACGGAGAAAAAAAGGCGTGGTTTGGACACATTAAAGTGCACAACAGCCTGTGTAAGACTATCATAAAAGGCACTGCTGAAGGTGGACGTAGGAGTGGACGCCAACGCAAAAAACTGGTTGGACAATGTCAAAAATGGACAGGTATGACTGTACCGGAAATTGCTGATGGCTGTCGTTGATAGAACGTTGTAGAGGAGATTCAATATGGCTTCTGACATTCGGATCCCCACTACGATTATAAAAGTCAAGGGGATGATGATAATGATGATGATGAAGGTGATGATGATAATGATGATGATGATGATGATAATGAAGATGATTATAAAGATGATAATGATGATGATGATGATGAAGGTGGTGATGATAAAGGTAATGATGATAATGATGATTATTATAAAGATGAAGATGATGATGATGATGATGAAGGTGATGATGATATGATGATTATAAAGATGATGATGATGAAGGCAATGATGATAATAATGATTATAAAGATGATGATGATGATGAAGATGATGATGAAGATGATAATGATGATGAAGGTGATAATAATGATGATGATTATGAAGGTGAAGATGATGATGAAGATGATGATGATGAAGGTGACGATGATTATAAAGATCATGATGATGATGATGATGTGATGAAGATGATGAGGATAATGAAGATGATCAGGATGATGATGGTGATGATAATGATGATGATTATGAAGGTGAAGATGTGATGAAGCTGATGATGATGATGATGATGATAAAGGTGATGATGATAATGATGATGATTATAAAGATGATTATGATGAAGATGATGATGATGAAGGTGATGATGATAATGATGATAATTATAATGATGGTGATGATGATGAAGATGATGATGAACATGAAAATAAGTTAGTGCGGAAAACCAATGAGTTTGTGCGGAAAAAGGGTTGAAAGTTTTGTGGGACACCAGGAACCTGTACTCGCCCCTGTCAAACGGAGAAAAAAGGCGTGGTTTGGACACATTACAAGGCACGACAGTCTGTGCAGGACCATCATGCAAGGTACCGTTGAAGATGGACATAGAAGAGGACGCCAACGTAAAAATTGGTTGGACAATGTCAAAAAAATGGACAGGTATGATTATACCTGAATTGCTGATGGCTGCCGTTGATAGATCGCCGTGGAGGGAAGTTAGTATGGCTTCTACATTCTGATCTACCCCCCCACTACGATTATAAAAGCGGATGATGATGATAATGATGATGATGGTGATCTTATTCATCCTATAATATTTCGCTAGTTGATTAGTTACTAAGAGGAAGTAATCAAACAGCTTAGTATAAATGTTATTGAACTCTCCTGTAATTCTGTACCCCCACCCACCCCGAGGCAGGAAGTCAATAATTTGACATTTGCTACTCCCCTTATCAATTCCAATGAGGCAGAGTTTTCGTGCTTCAATAATATGGCCTGTATAAATCAAGAAATCCCATAATACCTCCTGTCATTTTCTATCGCTACCTCTGGCTAATATTCATGCCATTTCTATTTGGGATACTTCGACGTAGCGTAATGGTTAGCAAGCTTGTCTCGCTAGATCAATTACGAGTGAATAGTGAGTTCGCTCCTCACTGGGGGCTCCATCGTTTCGGCCTTGTGCCTCATATTAAATGGGAATCAGTACAATTACCAGACTCTTAAGAAATCGTGACGTTTCTGTATGAACTTGATTCATGTTGTTGCACAACACCCACGGTTTCCCTCTTCTGTGAGTGTTTCCAGGAGTACAACGAGCCGAAACCCCAATTTTGTTTGCAGTGTGGATGCTTATAATTCTTAAAATTTGTTTGATGTTTTTATTTATTTTGAAATAAACTTTATGCGGGTTAGGAAAAAAAATCTCTTTAAAACGCGGATATTTTTGCGCAATGTGTTCGTAGCTGTCGTGTAGTATTTTTCGAAATTTCGGTGCCAGGAAATGGAATCTTTTCAGAATTTTTATTGTGATTTTTGGTGTTTTGTCCTGGTATAAAATTATGGTAATCTTCATTTTTAGCGATTTCATTGCCAATTTATTTTAGTTGCGATTCTTGATAACCGTGCTTAACATAATGCCAAATGAAATTATTAGCATGCTTCTAATAATCTTTTATCTCCGTGCCAATTCGTCTGATGCTCAAAAAAATGCTATTTTGGGTTTGATTTTATTTTAATACATTATCGTGTGATATTAATACATTATCGTGTGATATTAATGCATTATCGTCTGATATTAATACATTATTACTAATAACTTGGATTATTATTAAGAAATCATAAGAGAATTTTTTAAGTCTACGAAATTTTAATTAAATTTCAGTTGGATTTAATGAAAATATGCAAATAAAATCAATGATTTTTCCGTGTTTTATTGAATTTTTTTCTTTTTTTTCAATAAATGAAACTGATCAGCTGATAAATGAAATTTCATTATTATTGAAAAACGGATGAGAATGTGAAATTGGAGAGCCGAGTTCGAATTCAAGTTGAGTTCATTACATTCACTTACGTATAAATAACCCGAATCCTTTTCTGTCCCTTCCTACTATGGATTAATTAGTATGACAGACTGGGCTCTTTACCTTTGTTTAGCAACCAGTTCAGGAGGTGAATTTGCAATGTTATAAGGGCAAATTGTTGCCACGATGTGGGGCGTCGACAAAAAAATCTGTTAATATAACGTTACAGATCAAAGTATTTGTAAAGTTACTAGGAGACATTGCGGGCATATTATGAAGATTTTTATAAAAAAAAACTGTTAAAGAATTTGCACTATTACAAGGGCACATTGAGCGCACGTTTTGCGGAGTTTACAATAAATAAATAAATAAAACGCTACTATAACGTCCAGTCAGTTATATGCCATGTGTAACTGGTCTACCGTAGAAACAAATGGTAAACCAGTTACCATCAAAGGCTATAGAACCCGGTCTGTCCTGTTATTTACCCATAGCTGGGAGGAGAAGAAAAAGAAGATTCATATTTTTTCCAACAGTATTATCACGTAAGTGAATGTAATGAATTCGACTGGAATTCGAACTTGGCTCTCCGATTCAATTATGTGCCATGCGTGATACACGCTTAGGCGAGTCATGCATCTTTCGATATATGACTGACGAGGCAGATTTTTTCCCGCAGTAGTAACTGGTATACCAGAGAAAGAAATGGTAAACTAGTTGTCATCCAAGGCTATAGAACTCGGTCTTACCCATAGCTGAGAGGAGAAAAAGAGGATTCATATCTTTCCCAAGGTTATTAGCATGTAAGTGAATGTAATGGATTCGACTAGAATTCGAACCCGGTTCTCCGATTTCTCAATCAAAGCCACGTCTCCATAATAGTAATTATAACATTACTGGTCAGATTATTTAAAAGTGACAGGGAAACATTTCGGAAGGTTGCGAGAAGTTTATGAAACGAAAATTTGGGAAATTATAAAAATTTGTGATATTATAAAAAAAAATTGAAATTATAAAAAAATTTGTTAAATTATAAAAAATTTGTAAAATTATGAAAAATGTTTGAAATTTTAAAAAAATGTTTGAAATTATAAAGAATTATGAAATAATAAAAAAAATTGTTAAATTATCAAAAAATTGTAAAATTATGAAAAATGTTTGAAATTTTAAAAAATGTTTGAAATTATAAAGAATTATGAAATAATAAAAAAATTTGTTAAATTATAAAAAAATATGAAAAATTTCTGAAATTATAAAAATTTGCGAAATTCTAAAAAAATGTGAAGGAAACATTGCGGGCACATTGTGGTGTGTTTACAAAACATCGTTACTGTAACATTCCAGATCAAAGTAGTTCCAATCTCTATCTAACGTTGAAAAAAATTTAGCAACGCCATTTTTCGATTTGATTTTGGACTTTTATACGTTAAAAACGTGAGTCCATTATACAGTGTGGTCTCCAAAAACATTGACACCATTTAAAATGTGCATATCTGAGTAACTACATATCCCAGGCAAACAAAATTAAATAGGCTTCATGTTGATCAATAACAGATTTATTTATCAAAATTCCAGCAAGATATTCAAAGTGATGTAGATTGTATAAGAGATTTCACAAAGCCTCACAAATGTTCAATATGTACACCACCTGTGACACGACACATGTCAAGTCGGTTATCCAGCTCTTGTCAAACACGTTGTAGCATGTCTTGCGTAACATTCTCCAGCGTCTGACTGTTTCTCTGCTTTTCCTTGTAGGATGAGAGGGGATACAGACCTTTATTTTCACATATCCTCATAGAAATAAACCACAAGGTGTCAAGTCAGGTGAACGTAGTGGCCATTTCATAAGAACTTTGTTATTATCACTGACACACCCAATCCACCTTACTGGTAGATTCTCATTGAGATACGTCCACACAGTCAACATAGTTTTTACACATTTTGTTAAAATTTGAGATCATTTGAGAGAAAATTGGCTATGTTATTAGACGACAAAATGATGTCACTTTTGGAGGACAATCTGTATATAAACACACGAAGAAGGGTGTGTAGCAGGACAAGTTCTCCTGGAACATTTTCAGGGAATACTTTCGAAGTAGTATTGTAGAAAAAAAAATGAAACATGTTCTAATATTCTCTGCAAATATTAATCTAATGAATTTGTATAAAAAACAACACCTACATGGGTTTGGTTGAGTATGAAAGCTGAAGCAGGAACAAAAAAACAAAAAAACAAAAAAACAAAAACCCAAAAAAAACGTCACAAGAAATATATAGGTGAGACGTCTAGAAATTTGAAAGATTTATATGGGCATAAGAGGGATTAGTACAGAGGTATATTTAACGCATTAATTGTTCATTACAAAATTGAAATTAAAGAAGGCAGCTCTGCCTAAAAGACAGACATTTACAAAGGCGAAAATATATTTAAAATGCATGTTGGAATTCTCTATAGTAAATTTCAGTCTAGTATCGTAAAACATATCGTCTCTTCTCACAAAATTATGTCTTTTAGTAAAAAAAAAAGCGGAAGAATTGCATGAGATATGCAAGGCTCAAGAGTCTCTGAAGGCAGAGTATTACTAAATGTCGTGTGTGATCTGAATGTAAAAAAATTATATATATATATATATATATATATATATATATATATATATATGTATATATATATACGGATACGGCATTTAGCTTGACGTGCCTTTACCGATTTGGTCACGAAGGAGCGTTCAGGCCGGTAAATGTTGTTTTATACTGTTTATTATAAACAGAGTATTTATTTAAATATTTGTATCTACAAAAAGAATGTATAAACATAAAAATGTCTTAATATATATATATATATATATATATATATATATATATTTAAAATGGACAAAGTCCGACAATTATTTTAAGACATTTTTATGTTAATACATTCTTTTTATAGATACAGATATTTAAGTAAATATTATAAACAGAGCATTTACTTAAATATGTATATCTATAAAAAGAATGTATAAACATAACAATGTCTTAAAATAATTGTCGGACTTTGTCCATTTCATAATGTGTGACGTCATTTGTTTACATTTGATACGCCATGAGCAGATATGAATGTACGTGAGAGATTCATAGAAGATTGAAGTTTAAATATATATATAGTATAATTATTTTTAAAAAATATGATTCCATCGCTACACAGGATTTACCACGTTTCACAAACAGAAGCTAAAAACTTTCAATTCAATTATAAAAATTAAATTAAATTAAAATACCAAGTTCTGTTTCATTTTCAAGCGAAAATGAAAATGCAACAGTACTTTAAAATAATTTAATTTTTATAATTGAATTGGAAGATTTTAGCTTCTGTTTGGAAACATGGTAATTCCTGTGTAAGCGATGGAATCATATTTTTTTTTTTAAATAATTATAATCTAAGCTCTTCTTGTGAATCGAGTACAGTTTTTAAAAATAAAAAAAAAAAAATACTAAAGAACTTCGTATCAACATTTTAACGGTTCTTTTCTATTTTATCAACATATTTGCATACACACACACACGCACACACATACACACACATACACACACACACATACACATGCACACACACATACACACACACATACACACACACACATACACACACACACACACACACATATATATATATATATATTCACTATGAAAAATGATGGTTTGTTAATTTTAACGCTTCCAAAACTTATCTCCGTTAATCATCTGCGAAGCACCTCTCTGACATCCATCATCATGGCTGATGCTAACCTCCACAAAAGTGACTTGTTGCACCAACTCGGGGTAGCGTTCTCAGCTGACATGAAGCGAAAGGACTATATTGGATCTTTTGCTAGGTCAGCTGCTAAGAAAGTCGGTATGTCGTACTAGACAATTTTTCGCTTCAGGATCCCCCCTACATCTCTACGAGTTGCGATGGGTAAAATTTGAAAAAATTCATAGAAAAACATTATTTTCCACAGGTTTTTGCTATAATTATAACATAAATATTAAAAATATAATTGTAAAATTAATAACATAAATATTAAATATAATTGTAAAATTAATAACATAAATATTAAATATAATAGTAAAATTAATAATATAAATATTAAATATGATATTAAAATTAATAACATAAATATTAAATATAATTGTAAAATTAATAAAATAAATATTAAATATAATAGTAAAATTAATAATATAAATATTAAATATAATATTAAAATTAATAACATAAATATTAAATATAATTGTCAAATTATTAATATAAATATGAAATATAATAGTAAAATTAATAATATAAATATTAAATATAATATTAAAATTAATAACATAAATATTAAATATTGTCAAATAAATAAAATAAATATTAAATATAATAGTAAAATTAATAATATAAATATTAAATATAATATTAAAATTAATAATATAAATATTAAATATAATAGTAAAATTAATAACATAAATATTAAATATAATTGTCAAATTCATAAAATAAATATTAAATATAATAGTAAAATTAATAATATAAATATTAAATATAATATTAAAATTAATAATATAAATATTAAATATAATAGTAAAATTAATAACATGAATATTAAATATAATTGTCAAATTAATAAATTAAATATTAAATATAATAGTAAAATTAATAATATAAATATTAAATATAATATTAAAATTAATAATATAAATATTAAATATAATAGTAAAATTAATAACATAAATATTAAATATAATTGTCAAATTAATAAAATAAATATTAAATATAATAGTAAAATTAATAATATAAATATTAAATATAATATTAAAATTAATAATATAAATATTAAATATAATAGTAAAATTAATAACATAAATATTAATTATAATATTAAAATTAATAACATAAATATTAAATATAATAGTAAAATTAATAATATAAATATTAAATATAATTGTCAAATTAATAAAATAAATATTAAATATAATAGTAAAATTAATAATATAAATATTAAATATAATATTAAAATTAATAATATAAATATTAAATATAATAGTAAAATTAATAACATAAGTATTAAATATAATTGTCAAATTAATAAAATAAATATTAAATATAATAGTAAAATTAATAATATAAATATTAAATATAATATTAAAATTAATAATATAAATATTAAATATAATAGTAAAATTAATAACATAAATATTAAATATAATTGTCAAATTAATAAAATAAATATTAAATATAATATTAAATTTAATAATATAAATATTAAATATCATAGTAAAATTAATAACATAAATATTAAATATAATTGTCAAATTAATAATATAAATATTAAATATAATATTAAAATTAATAACATAAATATTAAATATAATAGTAAAATTAATAATATAAATATTAAATATAATATTAAAATTAATAACATAAATATTAAATATAATAGTAAAATTAATAATATAAATATTAAATATAATATTAAAATTAATAACATAAATATTAAATATAATAGTAAAATTAATAATATAAATATTAAATGTAATATTAAAATTAATAACATAAATATTAAATATAATAGTAAAATTAATAATATAAATATTAAATATAATATTAAAATTAATAACATATATATTAAATATAATAGTAAAATTAATAATATAAATATTAAATATAATATTAAATTAATAATATAAATATTAAATATAATAGTAAAATTAATAACATAAATATTAAATATAATTGTAAAATTAATAACATAAATATTAAATATAATTGTAAAATTACTAAAATAAATATTAAATATAATAGTAAAATTAATAATATAAATATTAAATATAATATTAAAATTAATAACATAAATATTAAATATAATTGTCAAATTAATAATATAAATATTAAATATAATAGTAAAATTAATAATATAAATATTAAATATAATATTAAAATTAATAACATAAATATTAAATATAATTGTCAAATTAATAAAATAAATATTAAATATAATAGTAAAATTAATAATATAAATATTAAATATAATATTAAAATTAATAATATAAATATTAAATATAATAGTAAAATTAATAACATAAATATTAAATATAATATTAAAATTAATAACATAAATATTAAATATAATTGTCAAATTAATAATATAAATATTAAATATAATAGTAAAATTAATAATATAAATATTAAATATAATATTAAAATTAATAACATAAATATTAAATATAATTGTCAAATTAATAAAATAAATATTAAATATAATAGTAAAATTAATAATATAAATATTAAATATAATATTAAAATTAATAATATAAATATTAAATATAATAGTAAAATTAATAACATAAATATTAAATATAATATTAAAATTAATAACATAAATATTAAATATAATAGTAAAGTTAATAATATAAATATTAAATATAATATTAAAATTAATAATGTAAATATTAAATATAATAGTAAAATTAATAACATAAATATTAAATATAATTGTCAAATTAATAAAATAAATATTAAATATAATAGTAAAATTAATAATATAAATATTAAATATAATATTAAAATTAATAATATAAATATTAAATATAATAGTAAAATTAATAACATAAATATTAAATATAATTGTCAAATTAATAAAATAAATATTAAATATAATAGTAAAATTAATAATATCAATATTAAATATAATAGTAAAATTAATAACATAAATATTAAATATAATTGTCAAATTAATAAAATAAATATTAAATATAATAGTAAAATTAATAATATAAATATTAAATATAATATTAAAATTAATCATATAAATATTAAATATAATAGTAAAATTTATAACATAAATATTAAATATAATTGTCAAATTAATAAAATAAATATTAAATATAATAGTAAAATTAATAACATAAATATTAAATATAATTGTCAAATTAATAAAATAAATATTAAATATAATATTAAAATTAATAATATAAATATTAAATATAATATTAAAATTAATAACATAAATATTAAATATAATATTAAAATTAATAACATAAATATTAAATATAATTGTCAAATTAATAAAATAAATATTAAATATAATAGTAAAATTAATAATATAAACATTAAATATAATAGTAAAATTAATAATATAAATACTAAATATAATAGTAAAATTAATAATATAAATATTAAATATAATATTAAAATTAATAATATAAATATTAAATATAATAGTAAAATTAATAACATAAATATTAAATATAATATTAAAATTAATAACATAAATATTAAATATAATTGTCAAATTAATAATATAAATATTAAATATAATAGTAAAATTAATAATATAAATATTAAATATAATATTAAAATTAATAACATAAATATTAAATATAATTGTCAAATTAATAATATAAATATTAAATATAATAGTAAAATTAATAATATAAATATTAAATATAATATTAAAATTAATAACATAAATATTAAATATAATTGTCAAATTAATAATATAAATATTAAATATAATAGTAAAATTAATAATATAAATATTAAATATAATATTAAAATTAATAACATAAATATTAAATATAATTGTCAAATATAATAATATAAATATTAAATATAATATTAAAATTAATAAACATAAATATTAAATATAATTGTCAAATTAATAATATAAATATTAAATATAATAGTAAAATTAATAATATAAATATTAAATATAATATTAAAATTAATAACATAAATATTAAATATAATTGTAAAATTAATAATATAAATATTAAATATAATAGTAAAATTAATAATATAAATATTAAATATAATATTAAAATTAATAACATAAATATTAAATATAATTGTAAAATTAATAATATAAATATTAAATATAATAGTAAAATTAATAATATAAATATTAAATATAATATTAAAATTAATAACATAAATATTAAATATAATTGTAAAATTAATAATATAAATATTAAATATAATAGTAAAATTAATAATATAAATATTAAATATAATATTAAAATTAATAACATAAATATTAAATATAATTGTAAAATTAATAATATAAATATTAAATATAATATTAAAATTAATAACATAAATATTAAATATAATTGTAAAATTAATAATATAAATATTAAATATAATAGTAAAATTAATAATATAAATATTAAATATAATATTAAAATTAATAATATAAATATTAAATATAATAGTAAAATTAATAATATAAATATTAAATATAATATTAAAATTAATAACATAAATATTAAATATAATTGTAAAATTAATAATATAAATATTAAATATAATAGTAAAATTAATAATATAAATATTAAATATAATATTAAAATTAATAACATAAATATTAAATATAATTGTAAAATTAATAATATAAATATTAAATATAATATTAAAATTAATAACATAAATATTAAATATAATTGTAAAATTAATAATATAAATATTAAATATAATAGTAAAATTAATAATATAAATATTAAATATAATATTAAAATTAATAATATAAATATTAAATATAATAGTAAAATTAATAATATAAATATTAAATATAATATTAAAATTAATAACATAAATATTAAATAGAATTGTAAAATTAATAATATAAATATTAAATATAATAGTAAAATTAATAATATAAATATTAAATATAATATTAAAATTAATAACATAAATATTAAATATAATTGTAAAATTAATAATATAAATATTAAATATAATATTAAAATTAATAACATAAATATTAAATATAATTGTAAAATTAATAATATAAATATTAAATATAATAGTAAAATTAATAATATAAATATTAAATATAATATTAAAATTAATAACATAAATATTAAATATAATTGTAAAATTAATAATATAAATATTAAATATAATATTAAAATTAATAACATAAATATTAAATATAATTGTAAAATTAATAATATAAATATTAAATATAATAGTAAAATTAATAATATAAATATTAAATATAATATTAAAATTAATAACATAAATATTAAATATAATTGTAAAATTAATAATATAAATATTAAATATAATATTAAAATTAATAATATAAATATTAAATATAATATTAAAATTAATAACATAAATATTAAATATAATTGTAAAATTAATAATATAAATATTAAATATAATAGTAAAATTAATAATATAAATATTAAATATAATATTAAAATTAATAACATAAATATTAAATATAATTGTAAAATTAATAATATAAATATTAAATATAATAGTAAAATTAATAATATAAATATTAAATATAATATTAAAATTAATAACATAAATATTAAATATAATTGTAAAATTAATAATATAAATATTAAATATAATAGTAAAATTAATAATATAAATATTAAATATAATATTAAAATTAATAATATAAATATTAAATATAATAGTAAAATTAATAACATAAATATTAAATATAATACTAAAATTAATAATATAAATATTAAATATAATATTAAAATTAATAAACATAAATATTAAATATAATAGTAAAATTAATAACATAAATATTAAATATAATTGTCAAATTAATAAAATAAATATTAAATATAATAGTAAAATTAATAATATCAATATTAAATATAATAGTAAAATTAATAACATAAATATTAAATATAATTGTCAAATTAATAAAATAAATATTAAATATAATAGTAAAATTAATAATATAAATATTAAATATAATATTAAAATTAATCATATAAATATTAAATATAATATTAAAATTAATAAACATAAATATTAAATATAATTGTAAAATTAATAATATAAATATTAAATATAATATTAAAATTAATAACATAAATATTAAATATAATTGTCAAATATAATAAAATAAATATTAAATATAATATTAAAATTAATAAACATAAATATTAAATATAATTGTAAAATTAATAATATAAATATTAAATATAATTGTAAAATTAATAATATAAATATTAAATATAATAGTAAAATTAATAATATAAATATTAAATATAATATTAAAATTAATCATATAAATATTAAATATAATATTAAAATTAATAAACATAAATATTAAATATAATTGTAAAATTAATAATATAAATATTAAATATAATAGTAAAATTAATAACATAAATATTAAATATAATTGTCAAATTAATAAAATAAATATTAAATATAATAGTAAAATTAATAATATCAATATTAAATATAATAGTAAAATTAATAACATAAATATTAAATATAATTGTCAAATTAATAAAATAAATATTAAATATAATAGTAAAATTAATAATATAAATATTAAATATAATATTAAAATTAATCATATAAATATTAAATATAATATTAAAATTAATAAACATAAATATTAAATATAATTGTAAAATTAATAATATAAATATTAAATATAATATTAAAATTAATAACATAAATATTAAATATAATTGTCAAATATAATAAAATAAATATTAAATATAATATTAAAATTAATAAACATAAATATTAAATATAATTGTAAAATTAATAATATAAATATTAAATATAATTGTAAAATTAATAATATAAATATTAAATATAATAGTAAAATTAATAATATAAATATTAAATATAATATTAAAATTAATCATATAAATATTAAATATAATATTAAAATTAATAAACATAAATATTAAATATAATTGTAAAATTAATAATATAAATATTAAATATAATATTAAAATTAATAACATAAATATTAAATATAATTGTCAAATATAATAAAATAAATATTAAATATAATATTAAAATTAATAAACATAAATATTAAATATAATAGTAAAATTAATAATATAAATATTAAATATAATTGTCAAATTAATAAAATAAATATTAAATATAATAGTAAAATTAATAATATAAATATTAAATATAATATTAAAATTAATCATATAAATATTAAATATAATATTAAAATTAATAAACATAAATATTAAATATAATATTAAAATTAATAATATAAATATTAAATATAATATTAAAATTAATAACATAAATATTAAATATAATTGTCAAATATAATAAAATAAATATTAAATATAATATTAAAATTAATAAACATAAATATTAAATATAATAGTAAAATTAATAATATAAATATTAAATATAATTGTCAAATTAATAAAATAAATATTAAATATAATAGTAAAATTAATAATATAAATATTAAATATAATATTAAAATTAATAAACATAAATATTAAATATAATTGTAAAATTAATAATATAAATATTAAATAATATAAATAGTAAATATAATAGTAAACTTTTCAAGTCAGTTTACAAACTGACTTCAAAATTTTACTTTTTCATGAAGAAATTCAAATAAAATTGATATTTTTTATATATGTTGAATGGAAAATATATTCAAACCAGAATTCTGATTATGAATCACCGCAAGCAAAATATGCAATTTTATTGACTGTATTCGATAAGTAAAAACTGTAAAAAATGTGAAAGATTAAAAAAGGCGGTATATATGAATAAGATTTGCTAAATCATTTGTTAGATCCTAATTAATAAAACCCAAAAAATAGATAAAAGTGTATATCACAACTGTAATACTACTGGGCAGGCATTATAAGACAAAATGTTTTAAATTTGCATCGTTTATTGAAAATCACACTAAAACTGCTGCACTGTATAACATTTTACATCATAATATATGTAAATTGTTCAATATAACTGCCCTTTGATGTAAATGATAGTCTTATTTGATAGCACAATGATTTAGTAATAATATGCTTGTACCACGCATTTTGTCCATATAAAGTTTGTAAAGTTTCAAATAATTATAAATTTCATCGATGACCGGAAGTAAATTCAAACACTACGATTTTGACCGGAAGTAAATTCCAACACGATTTTGAAACTAAACTTAATCTTTAATCTTATTTCCTCAAAGAAACTGTAACGATTTTGAAAAAAATATATTTTGGGTCATTATTTATCATATCAAACCACACCTTTCAAATCGAGTTCAATAGCACGCTTTCAAAATTGACATGTCCCAGTGGTACGAGGCTGAAAGTATAGGGCACCCAGTAAGAATCGAACTCATTATTCAGTCGTAATTGATCTAACGAGAACATCTTGCTAACCGACACTCCACGTCGAAGGGACTAAATGGTTGCTTATGTATGAGAGAGTGTGTGAGTGAACAAGTATGAACGAATGGAAGCAAACAGCATTTTCATAAACATTATTTTCTTCTTGATATTAGGCGTGTCATTCAGAAAGGCCAATCGGGTCGCACTTTGCCCATGACTGTTGCAAAACATAACCAATGTTTGCTGTATTTAGACCAGGCGTGAAGAATATTTTTGTGCATGAAGGCCACATTGAAATTCATTGTCCCTCATAGAGACCGCATTCACCAAGCGATTTTTTTAGTTACACATTTTCCATTTGTAACTCCTTCGGGAGTAAATAAACTTATACTAAAGTTTCCTTGCACTTTACTCTGACTACTCGTCTACTGAAGGACATTGCAGGGTGTTTTTATACCTTCTAGATCTTAAGGGGAGGTAACTGATGATTTATCAGTACAACTTACGTTAACTAAGTGAGGGTGAAAAGCAAGTTTCAGGGTGACGTTATGCTTTTAAAAATCACTGAATCTTCTTCTGTATTCTATTAATGACTGGAATTCCTGAAAATTTTCATTTTCGCTCATTACTTTCGACAAGTAGGGAAAGCGTTCTTCTGAATGATTTGACTGATCAAAAAAGGACTTGAAAAATAGCAATTTCTTTCTAAATGAAAGAAATTTGCCACATCATATACTGATTCATTTCTGCATTGTAACGAAATATTTAACTCATTTTGCTTTGCGATGGAATCACACACAAATGCAGCATCTCTGCGAAATTTTGTATTTGATAATTCGCAAAACGTATTGTTTTCTTTGGAAAAAGTCAATTATTTGCTCTGATAAAGACAAAATTTTAGAAATGAATGACCAGCGTATTTTTGATTGATAGGGCAAATCTACACTAATTACTTTGTCATCTGCCATCAACATGTTTCGAAAGTGACGATAACTGATGCCATTTACTCGTATATATTTTATAATACTTATAATATTTTGTAAGGTGTTATTTAAAATAGCAGATTTTGCACACAGATTTTACTGATGCTGAATGCAATGAAAAAACAACAAAAAACAGTGCATTTGAAGCTGTGCTTTTATCTTTTTAGATTGTTAATTGAAGTGGTGTGAGATTAGTATTTGAAAGGTTTTAGATGAAAAGTCAATGTTGAAAATATTTACTTACTCAGCTTGTGAAGTAGTAACTATGCTGGTAGCAAGATGGCGTATAATTTTATCAAGGAGCATTTTTTGCCGGTCGAAGGGAACGGAATTTGTTTTGTTTTTTTTTATATTACAGCAGTCCTTCGTTCGGTTAGGGTTCTTATATAGTAGAAGTTTTTCTTTGTAAGTTGGGTTTTAGAAATAAATTTATTATCAATATTCTGAAAGGCGAATGGCTAAGTTTACTTACATTTGCATCCTTCTGTGTACAAGCCTCTCCTTTGTTTACTGTTGTAGTAAAAGCAGAACCAGTAAATAAACTTATACTAAAGTTTCCTTGCACTTTACTCTGACTACTCGTCTACTGAAGGACATTGCAGGGTGTTTTTATACCTTTTAGATCTTAAGGGGAGGTAACTGATGATTTATCAGTACAACTGTCTTCTGTCTGTTGTCAGCATTTTGTATCTGTTTATATGTATTTTATTTTCTCGTGCCAGCTCGTGAATATCTTCATTTTTTTCTCTAATTTTCCAAAAGCGATGCTTCTCAGTGGTTGAATATTTATTTCTAACATAGGCTCGAGAATTTCTCTCTTTGTCTCTCTAGTTTTCTCCAGGTGATGCCTCTCGTTGGTTGAATATTTACTTCACACCTACTGGAGAATTTGTTTTCTTGAATTGGCGATTTCCCAAGCCCAATTAGGGAAGTTAGATTTTCATTTGTTGATTTTGTGTTCTTTACAACATTCATACTTTTTTTTGTAAGCATTTCACCACTAGCAAGGCGGGAAGCCACTAGCACGCAAGGGGTTATAGAGGATTTGGAGCGAGAGCAGGTAGGAATGATAGAGGAGAGGATGAGGAGAAGGATAGTGGATAGATCAAGGCAACTGGAGATGTCGATTGACATTACTTTTGAATAGTTGAGATTATAGCTATCAGGGAAACAGGAGTAGAGAAGGGAGTTCCACAAGTGGAGGTGCGAGATATGAAGCTATTGGAGTAGAAGAGGCGGCTACATTTAACAGTTTCAACAGTGAAAGGGTGAAAGCAGGATGCCAGCCTCGTAGGACGCTTGAATTCGCCAAGTCTGGGAACCAGCGAAAGCAGCTCATCGGAGCAATTACCATGAAATTATTTGTAAAAAAGACAGAGAGAGGCGGTGGCGCGTCTGTGAGAGAGCGACTACAGACGAGATGCCATATCAGGGCCAATTATATTGTATATCTGTCTCTGGATCTTAGCAAGAACTCCGAGGCAAACAGTAGGGGCTCCAGACTATATATGGTAGCAATACTCCATGCAAGGGCGAATGGTTGATTTGTAAATTTGAAGGATCGATTCCGGGGAGAAAAATATTCTGGCGTGGCACAGGAGCCAACTTTCCTTGCGGTATGAAATTAAATTAAATATAAACACTGATAAAAGAGGGTTTGAATTTTGTGGGCTTCTTTATAGTTAAAAATAATTTAATTTTTTTCATATTGTATCTACGATTTTTTTTTTTTTTTTTTTGCTTAAAATATTTTTACCGAGTTTTTCTTATCATGGAGAAGAGAAAAAGAAGAGAACAAAGACATCTAGCGGAAATTGTTATTAAGGGGAAGTTGAAAAGTTAGCCGAGGCTCAACCATCATACACGTCACTAAATTACTAACGAAGACTTGTTACAAACAGAATAATATTAGTCTAATGATATAATTTTGCTATAAAGATCTTAATAGTTCCAAGTTAACACCAGAGAAGAAACTTTTGTCAACTCAAACCAAACTAGTAATATATTTTTGATCACCAGTAACACAAGCTCAGAATGATACATTTAATTATTGCTGAGAAAGTGGAAAATTGATTGTGAACTCTTTAATTTAGGGAGCTTCGGCTCCAATTTTTCTAGATTATCTGGCTCCACAGTTCAGTTCATATGTTGCCGAATGCGGCACGTGATGACCCAGAAGGCCGTTTCCCACCCTGATTTAGACCTTCAGTTTCATCGCCTTTTCATACATATGATTGGTTCTGATAATGAAAACGTTATTTTTGGAGAGTTAGCTATCATTTTCGAGAGACCATGAACACGCATATTAGTTTTTTTTTTATTTATTTTATTCAGTTATTGACGGTAGCGTTGACTTGTCTTTCCGTCGAGAGCGCTTTGTCTCTTGAGCACTTCTCAATCTCTCTTTTCGCTCCAGCCTTCTACGTAGTACCCACCTTCAGCGAGTGTGATCGTTCGCCATATCTCCCGATCTATCGACGTCCGGGTCCAATGACTTAATGCCGTTTTTTGCAGGCATCATTGAAACGACCATATAGTCGTCGTCGTCGTGTTCTCTTGCCGGAGGCCACTTTCCTGTACTTTTGAAATCCTCTCGTCTGAAATTTGATATACGGAACCCAATCAGCGGAGACGAAGCAGGGCGAAAAGGCTAGGTATCTGGGTGTGGTTTAGTAATATGGAGGAATATTATTACTAGATTTATCATACCATTAGTACATCGGATACTAATGGAGCGATAAGACACCTCCTCCCCATGTTTCTCCTTCTCCTACTACATTCACAACTACTGCTACTACTATTACAACTACTATTGGAAATATCACTATTAATACTACTAAAAATACGACTAGTACTAATACTACAACTATTACTACAACTACTACGACTACACCTACAACTGTAACAACTACTATTACTACTACAGTCACAAATACTACTAATATAACTGCTGCTACTACTAAAACTGCAGCAATTACAACTACTACAAATACTACTACAACTGTCCCGCTTTTAACTAATAAAACAAATTTTGCATTTAAAATTTAATTTCTCGAAATTTCATAAAATTAAGTAAGTGTGTGTATGTGGGGGCAAGGTATATAAAAAATATATTTTTACTAAGATTTTCTAAAAAAAGAAATTTCAAAATAATTTAACTCATTTTTGAATAAGTCCTGAAACTTTCATTAAAATCCGACAATTTATTTTTGCAAGAATTTGCAGACCAATGCTTTTCATCAGGAAAAAAAAGCGTTAAAACACAGTGAATAACAATTAGGCCCACTGCTGATGACCCCCCCACCCCCAAAAAAAGAGATTTTTTTTAAACAAAATTTTGAAAGTGCTAGAAAGGATTAAAAAATCCTTTGATCTTTTTCCTTAATAATAACAAAAATTTTGACAAAAAAAAAATTGTTTTGTTAAGTTTGGGGGTCCTTTTTTCCTCATGTCATGCTTTTTTTTCAACGAGCAAGTGGAAGTAACTGTATTAAAAATATGTATTTCAGTTAACAGAAAGCAATATTATTTTTTTTACTATAAAATCTATTGTTGGTAATTCTATTATAAAATACATTGTTGGTCATTTACTACAAAAATACAACGTTGGTCATTTACGATAAAAATATATTGTTGGTCATTCACTATAAAAATGTATCGTTGGACAATAAAATGTGTTGGCAAATTTACTATTAAAATGTATTGTTGGTCATATTACTATAAAATGTATTGTTGGTCATATTACTATAAAATGTATTGTTGGTAATTCTATTATAACATATACTGTTGGCCATTTTACTATAAAAATGTATTTTGGTAATTTTGCTATAAAATGTATTGCTCGTATGTTTACTATATATTGCATTGTTGCTCATTTTATTATAAAATATATGTTTTGTAATTATACTATAAAATGTATTGCTAGTCATTTTACTATAGAATGTATTGTAGGGCAGTGTACTATAAAATGTATTGTTAGTATTTCTACTATGCAATTTAATGTTGGAAATTCTACTATGAAATGCATTGTAGGTAATTTTGCTATAAATTGTATTGTTGGTCAATTTACAAGAAAATGTATTGTTAATTCCACTATAACACTGTATTTTGGGTCATTTTACTATGAAATGTATTGTAATTCTGCTATAAAATGTATTGTTGGTCATTTTACAATAAAATGTATTCATCTTAGTGTAAAATATATTATTAGTAATTCTGCTATGAAATGTAGTGTTGGTAATTCTACTATAATATGTATTGTTGGTCATTTACTATAACAATGTATCGTTGGTCATTTACTATAAAATGTGTTCTTTGTAATTCTACTATAAATTTAATTATTGGTAATTTTACTATTAAAATATATTGCTGGTCATATTACTATAAAATGGATTGTTTGTAATTTTACTCTAAAATGTATTGATAATTCTACTATTAAATATACTGTTAGTAATTTTTTATAAAATGTTGGTAATTTATTTTTATAAAATATGTTGTTGCTATTTTTCCTATGAAAATGTATTTTTATACTTTCCCCGTGTTTTGATTTTTGTTTGGTCGTTAAGTATTTTCCTGGGATCCTAACAGGTGCTATCATCTCAGCTCTGGATGGACATGGCAACAAAAACATTTAACAGGTGTATCCACAATCCTCAAAACCTACAATGTCCCGATCAGAGACCTTGCTGCCGGATGTAGTTTATCGTCATACCCAGGAAAAACGGGTCACAGAAGTAATAGTAGTA
Organism: Acanthosepion lycidas; assembly: GCA_963932145.1. Classification (NCBI taxonomy): domain Eukaryota; kingdom Metazoa; phylum Mollusca; class Cephalopoda; order Sepiida; family Sepiidae; genus Acanthosepion; species Acanthosepion lycidas. Next base: position 71,014,773 of record OZ010603.1, on the reverse strand, counting down.
GTAGTAAAACTTTTTGAATTTCTTACACAAGGTTTTATCAGTTATCATTCATTTTCATTAGTATTTTATTTATCTTAGTTATTCGATCATTCTTCATTAAAATATCAGTAATTCTACAATTGTTAGTGTTTTTTATTTGATAGAATCGATTGTTTTTTTTACGTTTTATCAACCTTCTGTAAGTTATACAAAACCGAAATATATTTTTGGTTTGTAAGATTAGTTCTTTTTTTTTCTGAGTGAATATTATATTAACAATGTTTTCGGGACAATAATGATTTTTAGATACAAATCCTCTTATTTAACCGATAGTTAGGGGGAGAAGAGAGGGGTTCATATTCATTCCATGAATATCTGCCCCAAATCGTAAAATAAAAAATTCAATAAAATTATTATATTATTTAATCAGAAAAGCTTTTAATTGCTTTTATAAATTAGATCTATTAAGGACATTATTGACTAAAAAAAAAAAAAAAAATTCGATAAATAATGAATCTTTGCAAGAATTGTTTTCATTTTTTCATTTTTTAATTATAATAAATTATAACGTTTCAAATCTTTTAAATTTCGACATTACTTTCATTGCGTAAAGTGATATTGTTATTCAGTTGAAACTATATTTAATAATCAAAATTTGAAACTCTTAATACAAATTATTATGCACTAAGATTTTTAAAAATAAAAACGTGACCATTTTGAAATTATGGGCGGCCATACAAGACATTATCAGATAAAAAAACGAGCGATGACTATATTAAATTTAAAGTCAACATTACTAAAATTTTATTACGGAGAATTTATTCCATCAATTTTAAGATTACTAAGTACTTTACAAATATGTATATAAAAAAGCGTTCGCCCGTCATTTTCTTAGATAATGTTTTAAAGATAGTCTCCGTAGAACAATAAACCTGTCATCCCTATTCAAACACGTAAACACGGCAACTATCGGTTAAAAACACAGGTACTGTTTGTTTAAAAATGCATTTCTACGTTATTTTAAACTTAAAGTAAATAATATTTGTTTCAAATCAAATTAATTATACTTTAAATCAGTTAATATTCTTCAAATAAAGTTTCTGAAAAGTATCTTTTGTTTTTGGAAGATTTTTTTAATACAGAGAATTACATTGCAATGAAAGTCGACTAAAAAGGGCGCTAATCAGCTATTTTAGCAAAATAAATGAATAAATAAATAAATCGATTCCAATCAATATCATTTCCGTTTGAGATACACCTGAGTATTTTGCTTACTGGAAATAGTAAATAATTTAATCATTTAGCTTTCAATTAAAACTAAAATGAAAGCTTCAAGTTTATTTACCTCTCCACCCCGCGAGGCAGGATGTGATACAAGGCCTTTTTTTAATGCGGGGTAAAACCGATCCGGTGAGCTCGGGCAAAAATTCCCCGTAGACCCCATAAAAAACGGGGTCGGGTAGCTATCTACCTCACCATACGAGACTTTGCCCTTCGGCATAGCCTCGTCTGCGTTCCTCTCTGCCCGAATGCAGAGAGTTCGACTAGCTTAGCTGGAGACGAATCTCCAACTAATTGGCCAAGCAAAGATATTTGCCAACCACCCCACGCGTTCAGATGTGGCACAAGGCCGAATTTAGCGTGGGGTATCTGAGCCAGTAGGCTCGGGCAAAAAATTCCCCCTAGACCCCGTAAAAAACGGGGTCGGGTAGCTGTCTACCACCCCAGACGAGACAAGAATGCTTTTTCATTTATAAGAATTCATTTTAAACCTTAGGTATCCCTAATTGGTAGAGGTCCCTATTTAAAAAAAAAATTGGTAAAATGAATCCGTCAAGGTGTTCGAGAAATCATCAATTCAGTCAATGACAAAAGTTTCTTTTTTCCTCATGCAGATACTTATAGCAGTAATGGATTCAACTTTTTAAACATCTGAGGCGTAACTTGATTCATATTCTAAATAAAGGCCTGTTGTAATTTGACAATTATGCCCTTGAGATATTCGGGAAGACATTAGTGTATATTAAGAAAGAACTGTAAATCGATATTTTTTCGCATATTTTCGCACGTAATATTTCGATCGACCTCTTGTAACAATTCGATGAGTCGCCTTGAGTTCGATCCCAGAGGGTGCCCAATACTTGTGTCATGTGCCAAACTAAGATAAACCTTAGTAATAATTTTTTTCTGGAGTTACTCCCAGGTCAGGGAAAGTAAGTTTTGATTCAGTCCGTGCTTCACCGCCGAACTGGAGGAAAAAGAATTGCGAGTAATCAGTTATTAATGACCTCAGTACAGTCTCAAACTTGATATGTTTTAAATCGTTATCGCAACATGCAAAGCAGTAAAGCTACTAAGACACAAGGGTCTACAGGGTGTGGAAGAATTAGGGTTTGCTGGGATGTGGCGAACATATCACTATTCTATCGCTTCTACCATGGAATATGCGGACAACAGTCCAAACAATAATAGTGTAAATAATTAGGTTTTCATGCTGAAATACGTTGTCCAGTGTGCAAAATTGGGGAGAGCGGGGAGGGCTACGAAATAAAAGGAAACAATTTTTTTTATCCGATTAGTCTAATGCATCAGTTTGTTTTATAAGCCGTGAAATACGCACAGAACTTGGATGATCGAGAACAATTTTTTCGGCGAGAAGGTTCAAAATAATAAAATAAAATTAAGAATTATTTACAGTATTTATCTCTGGACTATTGTCCTCATCTTTGTTGTTGCTATTTGTAACGTTTCGGCCATTGTAACCTCCAGCCTTCATCGGGTGTATATCGATCCGGATAACCTACAGAGAATTCCGAACTAAACACTTTATTCAATCTACGGGGATAGACTATGCTCGTTCCACTTCCCACTCGTCTAGATCCTTTCATACTGACGCAGGTGTCCTCAATCCCCCCGCCAGGGCTCCATCCTGGGTCCTACTCTGTTGCTGGTCTTTCAATAATGACCTTCCCGATGAAATCAGCTCTCAACTTGGCATCTACGTTGATGACACTAATATTTACTCCTGTCTCGATAGTAAGGCTGATCAGTTCGAAGTTCAAAATGGCAGTCGATGTCCAAAACGATGGCCTCCCAAACTAAACTTCACTCCTTTAACCATCTTCTGCCTTCCATCAGCATGGCTGATGCTAACCTCCAGGAAAATGACTTATTGCGCCTTCTCGGACTAAAGTTCTCGGCTGACAGGAAGTGGTAGGTCAGCTGCTAAGAAAATCGGTTCATCGTGTCGTGCGAAACAATTTCTCTCTACAGAATGAGTCTACTATTCATCCATGCTTAGAATATTACTGCCACATATAATCCGGAGCTGCTGCTTTATATCTAGAGATCCTTAATAAAATCCATTTAAGAATCAACAATATTGTTGGTCCTGATCTGGCATCTCGGTTTCAGTCACTTTCCTACCACCGTAAAGTTGCCCCCTTGTGCCTTTTCTATAAATACTTTCATGGTAATTGTTCTGATGAGCTCTTCGCTATGTTTTTAGAATTGTTGTTTTATTCCCCCCCCCCCCACAGACAACGAATTGTAAATATGGGGACTAGTTAGTATTTTCATAGAGACAAAGAGGTATTATGGTGGTTGTAGTAAGAAAGGTACGTATGAATGTGTTGTTTTGGTGTAAGGAATATTGTTTTGTACGATTGGGTCAGTGTTTGCGGCTAGCTAAGTTATAGTTAAGACAGAAGAAGACCGTTCTTTCCCCAATCCCCTTTTCGGCCTTGTGCCACATTTCTGTAGATAACAGAATAAATATCGCTCTTCGCTATGTTACATAGACTTTATGAATTTTAGCGCAGTACTAGACTGGAAACAAGGTCTCATCAATTTACAGTTGAGCTGGCTAGATGTAGCCGTAAGTTCTATGCTAACAGTTTATTTTCTTGCACTTCACGCTTGTGTGACTCCCTTCCGACCCAGTGCTTTCCAACCAACTTTAATCTGCAAAAGTTCAAATGTAATGTCAGTCGCTATCTACTGTCCTCCTGATTTATTTTCATCCGTTCACACTCTTTAGTAATGTTTGTTTTCTAATTCGTCAACAGCTAGTAATCCCTTGTGTCTTAGTAGTTTTATTACCTCCCTACCGAATGAAGTTTTTGTCTGCTACCTACTGGCCACACGAGAGCAAAAACAAGACGAGTCGACGATTGATTTTTTTCTAAAGTCTCGAAAAATTAAGGCGAGACTGCAACTTCAAGGACAGAACGGCTAAGCAAGTCGGCGATGAAGCTGTGGGAGATGCTTTCATTTGTGGGATAACGTCACCAGCAATCCGACAGAGATTACTTGAAAATAAAAACTTAGATCTGCAGACAGCTCACGAACAAGCACTAACGCTGGATTTAGCCCAGAAAAATAATACGGCTTGCGTCTTTCCCTCCAATTCAGCCATTGTTGTCATTAACAACAGGAGACCACATGGCGACTCGACAGACAGTAGTAATAGTAGTAGTGAAAAAAATAATCAAGCCACTCTCGCTGCCACATTCAACCAAAGATATAATAATTCTTCCGCTTCGAATAATAACACCGGTAAGAAAGCTTGTTTTTTTTTTCTGTGGTATTATACCTTACCATAAACGATGCGGTTGTCCGGCACGTGACGTAATTTGTCATCGCTGTGATAAGCAGGGACATTATCAAAAAATGTATAAGTCATCAAATACGACAACTAATAGTATGATTCATTCAGCTTGTATTTCTGTAAACATTACTAACGTACCAGTGGGACTTTCCCATGCTGCTACTTTTGTCACGGTTGAAAATAGAACCTTCAATACTCTAATAGATTCTTGTGCTTCTAAAAATTTTGTCAGCAAAAAAGTCGTGGAATTATTGACACAGAGGATTTTCCCTTGTCCAAAAGAGTAACTATGACCCAGAAAAAGTGTTAATAGTCAGTCTAATGGATTTGTAGTAGTCAATTTTAAACTGGGTCTTAACGATAAATTATATACTTCCGTTCCTTTGACTATCATGAAGGACTTCTGTTGTGATGTCGTTCTTAGACAGGAATTTTAATCCCCACATCTTAAGGACACGTTTGAATATGGCGGTAATTTACCGGAACTTGTTGTGAAAGGAACGGGTGCCTGTCTTGCTCTGGAAGCTGCTGATATAGCTGAACCAACTTTGTCCCCAAGGATTTCAGCTAAATGCAAACCGATTGCTACTAAATCAAGATGTTTTAGTAAAGAGGACTTTGATTTTATTGCTGTGGAAATTAACAAACTTCTCGAAGATGGGATTATTCAACCTCGTATTCCACTGTGGCATCCACGATTAGTAGTGGTTAAGGATTAAGTTAAAATACACAAACCGATTAGATGTGGACTATTCTCAAACCATAAATATCTACACGGGCGCTTTTCCATAACCAAGAATTTTCTATCTGGTTACAAATCTTGCCAGGTATAAATACTTTTCAAAAAAAAAGTGTCTACCATCAAATCAGGCTCAAACAATCTGACACGAAATATACTGCTTTTGAAGCAAATGGCCAACTTTTTCAGTTTACCCGTCTCCCATTTGGGGTAATTAATGTTGTCCCAGCTTTCCGGCGGGCTATGAATAAAATTGTAAAAGAAGAAAATTTGACTGATACATTTCGCTATCTTGATAATGTGATAATTGGGGGTGAAACAGAAGAGGAACATGATAACAATGTGGAAAATTTTATGAGGGTAGTGAGGAAAAGACACTTGATTTTGAACAATTCTAAAACCATAAAGAAAATAAGTACATTAAATACCTTAGGGTACTGTGTAGGGAATGGAAAGATAAAGCCTGACCCCGAACGAATGAAGCCATTGCAGGAACTACCACCACCTAAAAACATGAACAGTCTGAAGAGAATCAAAGGAATGTTTGCTTACTATGCTAAGTGGATCCCTGAATTCTCAGAAAAAATACAACCCTTAGTAAAAGCGGATTGGTTCCCATTGGAAAAGAAGGCACTTAAGGCATTTAATACATTGATATCAGAACTGAGTAGAGCGACCTTATGGGCTATTGATGAGAACCTACTCCTTCAGTTAGATTGTGATGCTTCGAACTATGCTGTATTTGCCGTACTTAGCCAAAACGAAAGACCCATAGCATTCATGTCAATATCACTCCATGCAAATGAAAAGGGATATAGCATTATTGAGAATGAAGCTCTAGCCATAATAGAGGTCGTACGAAAATGGAAGCATCTCCTGTCTCCATATCACTTCAAACTATACACAGATGTAAGGTCTGTAGCATTTATGTATAATAACAGGAAACGCAATAAAGTAAAGAATGCGAAAATCAATGAGTGGAGAATGGAACTCGGCGAATTATCCTTCGACATTGAATATCGACCGGGAAGAAACAATGTAGCTGCGGACACTTTCAGTCACACGTATTGTGCATCATTAAGTTGCCAAATCTCGGTTCTGGTGGAATTACATGAAAAACTATGCCATCCAGGTGTCTCAAGACCTTTACATTTTGAGCGCTCAAGAAATCTCCCCTTTTCAACTGAAGATATCAAGAAAACATGCGCATCCTGCAGAACATTTATTACTGAAACCATTATTTGAAATAATTTTTCTATAAAAAAAAATATACAGCCACTAATGACAAAGATAAGGCTCCGATCCAACATTCTAGTCGTTAATCGAGTTGGTAGTTAAGTGAGTACCGGACCGCTATATCAGAAACTCTATATGTGTAATAGGGTTGTGCCAACCGACTTCAAATATATTTAATGCCGCTTTTGCGCCATTTGTAACATTTCTAATTTATTTCTCAATTTTTTTTTTTACAGTAAACTAGTTTACTGAGCAGTAAATATAATTAGGAAATTCGAAAATCAGATTTATCTTTTGTACATTTTGTACATTTTGTTTTACCAGTTGTCATCCAATAGAAGTTTCAAGAGTCACTCAAGGTAGAGGGTTACCACATCAATTGTGTAATATGAATATAAGAATAGGAAGTGAGTATTATATGGATATGAACAGGTGAAGATTGACACTTGACTTGAACATGTTGATACTAGCGTTCGGGAAGCACTCATGCCAGAGTCTGTTCCGTAACGCAGCGCATCACTTACTACAAATACGGTGCAAATGATTTTTAAATTTTTTACTTAATCTAATGAATTTATTTGTCTTCACATTCATTTTGGAGAAAGTGCAAAATATTTTGATAAAACAGAGTGGATTGTTTTAAAATTCGATTTTAAAATTTTATTCCTTATAAGTCCAAAAGTCGTTACAAGTATCTATCGTTAAGTGAGGAATTGACATATATATATATATATATATATATATATATATATATATATATATATATATATATATATATATATGTGTGTGTGTGTGTGTGTGTGTGTCTGATTACGCATAAGTGGCGTTCTGACAACAATTTTTCCTCCAACTACCGGAAAACACCGATATACGCAAGCATAAATAAATCCAAAATTTAAAAATTAATAAGTTTGTCTGACGATTCCAAATAGCGTGAAACCCAGGATCCCAAACTCACATCAATCCAAACAAATAGGTTAGCTCCATCACTGATACTGATCGCTTTCCAATAACTACCGCGCATATATAAAATATAAATAATATATCTAAAAATTGCATATATATATATATATATATATATATATATATATATATATATATATATATATATATATATATATATATATAAATGGTGTAACAACATTGTACACCCCACAATATGTTTAATATCTAAAAAAAAAAAACACTGAACTAATTGAGTTTTTCCTTTTCAGGTTTTCTATAAGACGTTTAACCATCTTGATACACTTTTCACTGAAAAATCCCTTTTACTGTGTTTAAAAGCAATAATTCGAGCTAAATGATGGTTTCTTCATTGTTTACATTAATCCATTATATATATATATATATATATATATATATATATATATATGATATTATATGAACAGATTACTTAACTTTTAAACATCAATTTTATCCCGACTTCGAATTTTCTTGGTAAAATTTCCAGTCTTCAGGGGTTGTGGTTTTAAATGGTATTTCTTATTTTTTTCATTTTTTTTCAATTTGTTTCGCGTCTTTTTTAATCTGCTTTTTTATTAGGTTGGTGCAGAAATAATGTCGTTTTCTCACATATGTTAATATGTGAGAAAACGACACTATTTTTGCACCAACCTAATACTTTGTTTTGTACACGTATATTCATGAATTTAAAGTTCTTTTACACGCGCCCGTTCATGAAATTTTGCTTTTGTTTACGTCTTTCAGTTTTTTACAGCTGTAGATTTTTCTTCCAGCTGCAAATTTTGTCTTCGAAAAAAAAATTTTTTTTTATTAGAAATTAAATTAATTTGTTGTTGGTTTATATAGAAGTTGCTTTGCTACATTATTAATTAAATTGTAATATTTGTTAATTTTTAATATTAATTAAATTATAATATTTTCTTTAATATTTTTAAGTAATATTTTAATTGATTTATTATGCGATGTTATTATTAAAGCAAAAAGTAAATATATGTTAATATATCGGCGTCGACTCAGCATTCTTATTCAATAATTTAATTTGTTTATAAAAAGTTAATATTTATAATTTTCCGTTTAAACACAGGCTACAGTTCATATTGGCAATATTATATGGGGGTACTTTTTATAATTTCACATTTAACTATAGAAAGTATATTATTTTGTTTTTGACTCCATATATATTTTGATAATGTTGTACTATTTGCACATTTTTCTGTTTTAAATGACATCATATGATTATTAAATCTTTCTTTTAAAGTGGTTTTGGTTGTAACAATTATTATTATTGCTATTTTGAGGATATGTGTTATAATTGCTATTGTTTGTATATCCTATTTATTTTGTTTATTTACTTTTTTCTCCACATTATTCATATAACTATAACTAATATTTATTGTATTTTTTCTTTTGATAGTTTACTATTGTTAAGGAAGTATTTGTCTATTAATTTAAAGAATATTTTTCCTATTTTTGTTTATATTATATTAATATAAGGAGGGTTAAGCCAGATTATGTTTCTTTTTCTTTGTTTTTGTGTGTATTGATTTTAGTTATGTATTTTAATTTAAGCGAATAACCACTTTTTCTTAATTCTGATGCATATATTTTTTATTTTCATTAAGTATTTTTATATTGCTAGACTTAGTTTCACTTTTTTTGTTAATAGATATTGGTATATGTTTAGATATATCAGAAGGTTAATTTGCATTTTTGTTTATGTATTTTGAATTGTTATTTACTTTTCTATACGGTTTGTACGTATTTTTATTTAAATTAAATATTACGTCTAGAAAATTCACTGTTTTTAGATTAGATTTTATGTCTATTCTAAATTCTAATTTATTAAATGTTTCTGTCTATTTTTTTTTATTCGAACGTAAGACCTTTTTGTCTATTTTTTTTTCGAACGTAACGTAAGACTTTTTGTCTTTTTTAATTTCACATTCATACGAACATTTCCCATTTTTATATTTTAAATCGGAATCATAACCACGTATATAGTGTATTTATAGTGTTTTTTTTTCTCTCCATCATTACCATATATATATATATATTTGTTTGTATTTTATTTTTATTTTATTAGTTTAATTGTCAGCTGTTTTAAGCGATACATATATATAAATATAATATGAAGCTTCGTTAATACTTAATATATTAGGTTGGTGCAGAAATAATGACGTAATAACGTCGTTTTTTGACGTTAAAAAATACGTCAAAAAACGACATTAGTACATCATTATTTTTGCACCAACCTAATACTTCAAGATCATTTCGTCGTCTATTATATTTAACGACTTCAAATTTGTATATAGTTTAAATCTATATTAAGGAATATTATAGTGCTTACTGTACTTTTATTTTATTTCATTTTCAATTTCATTTGTGTATGTACGGGAATATATATATATATATATATATATATATATATATATATATATATACGCCATGTTTATGGACAATTATTATCTTAATTTTGCGAAAACATCCAATAACATGCAATAATATTAAGTAACAGGCTAAACGATAAAATGTGATAATAGGGTTGAGTTTAAGTATCCCTGCCAAAAGAAAAGAAAAAAGTACAAATAAAATAAAAACGGTAAATAATTAAACCATACAATACTTAAGGAGAAGCGTAAGATTTAGGAAGATTAAGATTACCTCCTCGGTTATCCATCGAAACCGCAATCCACCGAAATAAGAAAAGAAGCCAGTCCCCACCGTCGGCCATTTAAAAGATATTTCGCGCACCGGATTGGTTGTTACAAACATTCAATCGGATGTCGGAATATGTGGTCTTTCTTCCTCTTATTCTTTAAAAAGGCCAGAGTGGCTGTTAGCGTTTAGTTGGAAGGGGGAATCAGGGGTTGATCTCCCCTGATTGGGTCGATTTGGTGATGGGGAGTATGATGTTGAAAGACCCGAAACTCCCTGATGAACCAAATCAAAACATCACTGACGACCCCCTTGGGCGCCTACTTAAAAGCGTATTTGCGAATTGTTATTTGTTTTCTTATATTTTCTATTTTTCTACAGTTATATACTCTTATAATTATTAGACCATAATCTCTATATAAACCTATATCCTCTTTATAAATAATATTTAATAAATTATTCAAGA
>OZ010603.1:70959126-71001626 GCA_963932145.1 Acanthosepion lycidas | reverse complement strand
TATATATATATATATATATAAACAAAACAAAAAACAAACTATCTAGCAGTCCTCAATTTGGGATAACTCAATACGCGTCGTTTCCTGCTCGCGGAATATGTCCTCGCTTGAGAAATTGTTGATGAATCAGAATGAATGGAGTTTTAAACATGGCTTCTTCAGGAACGTAGAAGAATCTCCATATCATATGTAAGACCCTATCTTTTCGTTCTCTTTTCACTTTGCTTGCTGCATAGATACACGCTATATTTTTCTCTGCGTGCAATACGTATATATATATATATATATATATATATATATATATATATAATTTTGTGTATGACTTGATGGTATAAAAGTTTAACTGAGAACAAAGCATGTTATTACATCATAGATAAAAATGGGAGAATAAACGTTTCTTTCGAACTCTCCCATTATAATGAAAACTAGACGATATATCCATATACAAGGGCAGTTTAGCGAGAACAGTCTATTCATGTAAATTATAATAAAAGATTCAGTTCAGAATTCTCTGTGGGTTACCCAGATCGATATAAACCTGATGAAGTTATGAGGGCACAACAGCCGAAACGTTGTGATAACAACAAGAACGATGATAAAAGACAATACTCTGAATGTAAATAATGATAACTCCTCATCCCAGAAAGCCAAAACATTGTGATAATAACAACAAAGATAAGGACAATAGTGATAATAACAAAAAAAATAAATAAATAAATAAATAAAAAAAAAAAAAAAATAAACAAGCCGCTCCCGCCAGAATGGATTACCCACAATGCACCACTGACCCATATATATATAAATAGTCGAGAAAAATTAAACAACTCGCAGCCTGACGATTGCGTCTAGCATGAAACAGTCTGTCGCTTCTGAGTATATATATATATATATATATATATATATATATATATATATATATATATATATATATATATATACTACTCCACCGTGCCTTGTTATATATATATATATATATATATATATTTGAGCTGATCCAATTATTCCTGTCAAATCCTTTAGTAAAATCCTTTCGTACTAACGCGGGTCTCCTCCAGGTCCTCATTCTTCTTCCAACGGTGGTTTAATCTTCATTAACGACCTTCCTGTTGACATCATCTCTCAATTTAGCATCTACGCTAACAACACTACCATTTCTGCCTCGATACTAAGGCTGATCAGTCCGACAAAATCAAAATGGCAGCTGATGTACAAAACGACCTCAAGACTGTCGTTAACAGGGAAAAAAGATGGTTTGTCAATTTTAACCCTTCCCAAAATAACTTCTCTCCATCATCAGAGAGACCCACCACCCCGTTATCTTTATAGATACAATTTTGTAAATGCTCTGTTTTTAATTAAGCAGTATTAATTACATTTACTAACCTGAATGCTCGAGAAATTTCGAAGAAAATATACATCCTCCGAAGGAAATCGAACCTGTATTCTTATACGGAAACCGTCATTTGATCTGACGTGCTGTACCATTTAGCTACAGTTAGCAAAGTTCAAATTACCGTTTTTAAACACACATCCTTCAAAGATTTTTCTCGATCGATCATATCTATTCACATCAAGGTTATGGTTAACCTTTGTATCTCCAAAAATAACACACACACACACACACACACATTTATATATATATATATATATATATATATATATATATATATATATATATAGCCATTTTCACTTAGAGATTGACGTGTTTAACGACTCATGGACCGATGGCCACGTTTAAAATTGAGGACTAAATCCAACCAGTCAGTATTTTACGTTTTAGGAAATCTTTTAACGAGACCTCTTCTTCTTCTTCAAAATGAATCAAGATAAATAAATTCATTAAATAAAGTGAAAATTAAATAATTAAAAAAAATAACTTGCATATGAACCACTGGTTTACAGAAGAGACTCCCGTGGGAGTGCTTACCCGAACGCTAAAATCAACCTGTCAATTGTCACTTGTTCATATCCATATACATTCTTATCAAATACTCAGTAACCCCTTACCTTGAGTGCCTTTTGGGCCTTGTATTGAATTTTATAACGCTTGAGAAATAGATTACAAATGTTGCTAATGGTGCAAAATTAGCATTAAATTTAACAGAAGCCGGCTGACGCAAACCAATTAAATGCTTAATGTGCATGAAATGGCGGAGTCTGCTACAAGATCTCACTTAACAATCAACTCGTTTAGTGACTAGGTCGTTGGATCAGGACCTTGTCTTTGTAAGGAGTGGCCGTATATATTTTAATGGAAAAATTATCTCAAATAATGGTTTCAGTAATAAATATTTCCTCTACAGTGAGAGACGAAGTAATATCATACTTATATAATACTTGATGAAACGTGTATATATATATATATATATATATATATATATATATATATATAATTATTTATTTAAAAATATGATTCCAACACGCTACATAAGAGTTCTCATGTTTCAAAACAAGAGCCGAAAACTTCAATATAATTATTTGAATTAAATTGAATTAAAGTTAGCTCTGTTCCATCTTCAAGCGAAATTTTTTTTGGAATAACTTATTTCTAAAATTTACGTGTTTTAATACCAGATTCATTATTGTAATCAAAATTTCCATGGTAACGGCCAGCGCGAGAGAGCGGCGCAGGGTGTTAATAATTTGTATCAGTATAGAGTTACATTCATAGGTGTCAAGTCAGGGTAAGGTTGGGGTGTCTAAATTTAAAACGGAAGATGATTTCGTCTAGTCTGGTTTACGTGTCTATGGAGATTTATTTTATTTTTTCTGAATGGGTTTTGTGTATATAAAAAAAAACCGCCGTAACATTTGTTTTTTGACGACTTCATAAAGGGTTATCTTTTTTGTAGGTTGTTTAAGCTATTTATTAGGACTATGGATTTAAAAAAAATTATATGCTAATTATTCAATGCAAAGATTTGATGATGTCGACAAAAAACCGTTATATTCGAAGACAGTACTGTTTCGCTGTATCACAGCTCCTCAGTGCGACTAAGACGCCCGAAAGCCGATCGATTTGGTGTCAAGCAATCGGTGTTTCTACTCCTAAGCCATCAGCGCTCGGCAGAGAGAAACTGGTAATTCTAGCGTATGGTTTTTACGAATTTAAACAAACTTCAGTCAGCCAGAGTGCTCAGATTCATTTTACCGAAGAGCTTTGCGTTTTAGCGTAGGCGACTGCTGTTTGTAGAATTAGGCTGTCTCTCAAGAGTGCTCAGTTGAAATAGATTTCCAAGAGGTTAATTATGTTTTTCACACACACACACACACACACACACATATATATATATATATATATATATAAACAATAATAATTGTTTACATTTGCAATAATTGTCACAAGGAATTCACACGAGAAATTTCGATTATATGAGCCTGTTGTAATATATGGCATGGGTGTGTCAGAATTGCGGGGGAAACACCTAACCAATTCCTTCTCCAACAAATACGGGGTAGAGAGGGAGAAAGAGACGGGAATAAAACATAACACTGCCTTGTAAACCACATCAACTTTAAGAACAAAACGCCTACGGGATCGACTTCACAAAACATCGTGTTTTGCTGACTCATAAAGACCCGGATCTTGAGCAGTTGCAGAGAGACTCGTATCTAGACATGACAAGCTGTCCCGCTGATAACGGGACAAAAACCGAATGTAACTTGAAAAACAAGCTCGCACGCGATCCGGGTCCTCTTTTGCTTCTGTAACAGAGATCGTTTGAATATGGATACTGAAGATACATTTAACAATAATAATAATCGACAAGAAATAATTAACTGATCAATAAATGCTAATAAGGAATAAGTTAACAAACCCCACTATAAAATAGCTACAAATAACCGGATTTAGATGAAAAACAATTATTTCTACTCAATTGCCTCTAGAATAATTTGTGAATATAATCGTTACTGCCTACCCAATAATCGTTAGGATAATACAATAGACCTTGCCACCAATTACGCACCATTAACCAGCATATATAAATAGTCGAGGCAAAACTCAATACACATGGCCTGAAGATTGAAACAGACTGTCAACGCTCGGTGTTAACCTCAGTGTCCACTTTTACATTTACATACAATCTATCCCTCATATTAATCACTTACCTATAAATATAGCATACCTCAAAATTATAATTAAAACTATATATATATATATATATATATATATATATATATATATATATATATATATATATATATATATATATATAAAGACCTCTTTCCGTTACCGGGGCATACTGATTGAGACTCCGTGATTTTCCTCTTGAAGCCCCAGTGACTGACGTCCGAATTGAAAATTGCGCCACTGAGGTTTCATCTTGAGTGAAAGCGATCACTTGTCTGTACCCTTTTTAACAGCTGTTGTATCCTTAAAGAGGTTACAAACAATGGTGCTACTCAAGCGAAAGGAACAGCAACACAGTCATAGGTGAAAGAGAGGTTTATTGTAAAAGAGAATACACTATTGTAAGACAGGGAATCAGCAGGCTAGTAATTCCCAAAGCAAGGTTATTTACCTTACCTCTCCGCGAGACAGGATTTGGCACAAGGCTGTTTTTTTAATGCGGGACAAAACTGAGTTCTTAGGTTCGGGCACAATTTCCCCGTAGACCCCGTATACACGGGGCCGAGCAGCTGTCTATCATCCCAGACGAGTCTGGTTCCTGTCTGCTCAAATGCAGAGAGTTCAACCAGCACAACTGGAGACGAATCTCCAACTAATTGCCGAAGGAAGGTTATTTACCTCCTCCCCCAACCAGCGTGGCAGGATGTGGCAAAAATTCTCCAACAAAGAAGCAAGGTTAATTACCTTACCTCCCCGCGAGGCAGGATGTGTCACAAGGCTGTTTTAATGCGGGGTCAAAACTGAGTCCATAGGCTCGGGCAAAAATTCCTTGTAGACCTCGTAAAAACGGGGTCGGATGGCTATCTATCTCCCCAGACGAGATTCTGTCCGTCGGCATAGACTCGCCTGGGTTCCTCTCTGCCGACTGTCGATTGGAGGTCCTTTTCGAGACGCACGGCCAGGCGAGTTTTGTCAGCGAAACTAGATTTGTTTTTGAGGCAGGAATAAATTGTGGTGTCATCCGCGTAGATGCCAACTTGGGAAGTTATTGCGTCAGGAAGGTCATTTATGTAGATAAGGAATAGAGTGGGACCTAGGATGGAGCCTTGAGGAACACCTGCGTTCGTGGGACAGGAACTGGAGGAGAATCCATTGAGAACGACCTTCAATTTACAGTTTGACAGGAATGATCGTATTAGGTTATATAATCGACCCGTAATGCCATAGCCCTGGAGCTTGCGAAGAAGGCCGGCATGCCAAACCCTATCAAATGCTTTGGAGATGTCTAGTGCCACGGCTCGGGCTTCCCCGTTTGAAGAGCTCGGTAGACTGTTTCAGTGATGGCCGTAAGCACATTGGCTGTAGATCGGGCAAAGCGGAAACCATATTGCTTGTCTGAGAGCAGATTATGGGATGTGAGGTGGTTAACCACCCCGGTATTGATTAGGGCTTCGAAGACTTTGCCGAAGAGGGGAAGGAGACTGATAGGACGGTAATTGGAAGGGTTAGAGGGGTCGCCGGAGTTCTTGAAGACAGGAACGATCGAAGAGGACTTCCAGCAGTCAGGAAAACAAGATTCCTTGAGGCAGTAGTTGTATAGTTTAGAAAGGGCGGGCGCCAGTTCAGGCGCGCATTTCTTCAAGACAATGGCTGGTATCCCGTCTCCACCACTAGCCTTGTTGGGGTCTAAATTGGAGATAACGCCCAGTACCAAAGATGGGGTTATGTTTAACCCACTCAATATGGCCTCAGTTCTAAGAGGGAAGTCGCGTATGGGTACACCGAAAGAGCCGAGCGTCGAGTTGAATGAAAATTTCCGAGCAAAGCATTCAGCCATGTCGGTAGAGGAGGTCAGGACTTCGAACTGGTTGAATAAAGGAGGTATAGAGGGTTTGCAATTGTTCAATACGCTCTTGCAGAGACGCCAATAATCTTTGGAGCCACATTTGCGAGATGCAACACGTTCCTTCATCCGAGCCACAAATAGTGACTTAGCATCGTTATATATATATATATATATATATATATATATATATATATATATATATATATATATATATATCATGTCTATTTATTTTTATAATAATCCTCGTATTCTAATATTTTTCTTGATTATTAAGATGAAATTTATCAAGAAAGGCGCCGTTGTTTTTTCCTACCCAGGTACAAAACAAGATTTAGGATGTGAAGTACAAAAACAAACTTGTTGTAACTGTGATTGATGTGATGGCGATTTTAAAAATCACGCGTTAATGTGCTTTGTCATAATTATTTTCAAATTTTAAATGTATCCGTAGTAGCTATGGAATATTTTGCAAAACAAGCGTCCCAATATAAGGGAGGTAACCCGAAATTGGTAGAATTGCAAAATGTTTCTTATATGCACTTCAACGCGTTACTGCTACACTCTATATGTCTTATATTATTCAATGGAACATGTTTGATTGAAGATATGTTGCTTAAATATAAATTTATTCGAAATTTCAGCAGATGATATATTAGGTTGGTGCAAAAATAATGACGTAATAATGTCGTTTTTTGACGTTAAAAAATACGTCAAAAAACGACATCATTACGTCATTATTTTTGCACCAACCTAATATAATGCTATAAAATTAACATTTGCTAAGAAATGAATGAAGAAAAATTATGCAACACGGTAAAGCTCGGGCGAGAAACTATTATGGTTTGGCAAGTGATACGAAATCACTTCATGTAATTGAAGATAATATAAAAGAATATGAATATGAAATTTGAAACGGAAGTTATGTGGATCTGCTGAAGGATATTGAGAATGTCACGGGCAGAACATGTCAGCTATGAAGAAGTCTTTAGAGAAATTAGAACTTCGTTGTTTGGTTGGTTGATTTTGTTTAGCGGCATATCAATCTCTATGGATTATTTAATGCTGAAATCGAAATATTTTGAATGCAATTGAATACCTTTGATTATAGATAAAATGTATTGTTAGTAATTTTACTATAAGTAGATATTGCTGGTATTTTTTATATAAAAATGAATTGGTGTTTTTTTTTACTGTAAAAATGAATAGTCATACTTTCATAGTCTTTTTGTTTACTATTTGCCCATGGCTAGAAACCTAACAGGTGCTACCACCGCTGGTCATGGTGGACCTGGAAACAGCAGCAATAATGAGGTGGCTCCCCGCTCTTCAACACTTTCAAACTCCTGGTCAGAACCCTTGATGCAGGGTGTAGTTTATCGTCATACCCAGGACTAGAAATAGGAACTATCCGACTACCAAACACATTATGTATTATAGTAATAAAATTGTAGGATAATCTAATTTTAGGTGTTAATTTTAGTTAAATATAAATAAGTATAAATTAATTTTAGAAAATTATAAATTTTAGCTTCATTTTAAATATTAATTCGAGATATTTTTTAGGATATGTTTATACTAATAATTTTAACGACGAGGCAATTTGATAAAATATGTTTTTATTTTCCTTACAATCAGATTGAGAGGTTTGAAATTTCACTGTTACAATGGGAAAAGAGGTCTGCGATAATTTAACACTCACATGACATATTAAAGGCAATTGTAGTAACCTAGAGAAGGTTACTGGATAGAATAATCAAACGAAGGTTGGTAATGAACGATAATACTTAGGACAAGAACAACATATATAAGATTCGCCAGCGGCGCGTAGAAGAAGTAGTCAAATGCTAGAAGTGAGTCAAGTGAATTCCATAAGGAATCTTGAGCCACGAGGTCAGATGTGGCACAAGGCAGAATTTAATGTGGGGTATCGGAGTCTGTAGTCTCGGGTAAACATTTCCCGTAGACCCCGTATAAAATGGGTTCAGGTAGCTGTTTCCCGAGACGAGACTCTGTCTCGTCTGGGGATCCTCTCTGCCCGGAGGCAGAGATTTTGACCAGCACTGCAGAATATCCACCCACGGCCCTCAGATGTGGCACAAGGCTGAATTTATTGTGGGGATATCCTAGCCCATAAGCTCGACCAGAAATTCTCCGTAGACCCCGGGGTTCGGTGGCTGCTTCCCGAGACGAGAATTTGCCTTTGGCATAGACTCGTCTGGGGATCCTCCCTGCCAGTAGGCAGAGAGTTTGACCAGGACAGCTGGAGACGAATCACCAACTGCAGACCCGCATACAGTATTTACTACTGTATTTATGTGAATGGTATGCTACAGTAGTAAAAGAAACAGGGGTAAACAATCTTTATTTAATGGCCTTGTGACTAATAAAGATGGTAAAAAGTCCAAAGATTTTTCGGATTTTCTCTGATGATATCAGGCAACATGTTAAGTCCATGCCAAATCCTTAATTTGATACAACTTGTCCAATCGTTACTGAATTCTTTATTCTCGTATATAACATATGAAGACT
This sequence comes from Acanthosepion lycidas, assembly GCA_963932145.1. NCBI lineage: Eukaryota > Metazoa > Mollusca > Cephalopoda > Sepiida > Sepiidae > Acanthosepion > Acanthosepion lycidas. The sequence continues at coordinate 70,993,179 of OZ010603.1, read as the reverse complement.
GTTTATTTTTTACACTATTTACATTATTCGGACCTCATCTTTGCTGCCATATTTATCACAGCGTTTCGCCTATCCCAGCTTATTGGGGCTTCTGCCATGTACCCAGGGTAGTTGTTACGTTGTAGGGTACTGCTTATACTGACCAATTCTTTATCTATTCTCTCTGGGTCGCCACTTATGACTTTTGGTCAGTGTTGTGAGCAGCAGACGATCCCTTTCTTTACGCTGCATGGATTGTGGGTGTTAAAATTGAGGTACTGTCCGGTGAATGTCGGTTTACGGTATACGGATGTCTTGATTCCCATGCTCTGTTCGAGATATTAGAACTTCCAGGAATGGGAGTGTGTTGTTACTCTCTTTCTCCATCGTGAACTGTATCGAAGGTCTTATTGAGTTCACATGGTCCAGTAGAACCTGAACATCTTCCTGGTGTGGCCAGAGTATGAAGGTGTCATCTATGTACCTTAACCATATAGTTGGCTTTAGAGATATAGATTCTAACGCCATTTCCTCAAAGTATTCCATGTAAATATTCGCCATTACTGGTGATAATGGCGAGCCCATTGCTAATCCCTCATCCTATCTTAACCATAGAGTTGGCTTTAGAGATATAGATTCTAATGCCATTTCCTCAAAGTATTCCATGTATATATTCTCCATTGCTGGTGATAATGGCGAGCCCATTGCAAAGGCCTTATCCTGTCGATATATGTTGTTTGTGCACAGAAAGTCAACATCTCCACCAGATTATCTATTGCAATACTGGTCCGTTCTTCTAGGTCTGCTGTAGTAAATATGGCCGCAAAGATGAGGACAATAGTCCGAATAATGTAAGCGGTGTACATAATACTCATCTCAGAAATATAGACAGATGTTTAATTTTTATTTTACAGCTTTGATAATGAATCATGAAAAAATTACTATTAGAGCCATTTTACGCTACCTGTGGAAGAAAGGGGCTGATTGCAATGGCAAAAGAAATTAATTATGTGGAAGGCCAAGGAACTGTCAACAGACGTGTGGTACAACATTGGTTCAGGGTTTTCAAGGAAGCTGACATCAGCTTCGAAGACAAACAAAGGTCAGAGAGATCTTCAGATGGGGAAAATGAGGACTAGCTTGAAATGATTGAACGACAGCCAAACAAAAGCACTTGTACAATGTCAGTAGAATTTGGCCCTTCCTAAAGCACCATCAACTACACCACCATGAGTTCGGCCTTGTAAACAGATGCTGTCAAGATATTCCTCATAAACTGGCCAATGACCTGGCTCAACGACGTGTGAACATTTGCAGACAGTCTGATATATTAAGAAAAGTCTGGTCAAAACTAAATAGTAAGAACGCATATTTGCATTTAGACTAATATCCCTATCTTTGTTGTTGCTATCACAACTCTTTGACCAGTGTGCTCTCTAGCCTTCCTCAAGTGTAATCTAGTATAGAAAGAAATAACACAAGGCTTCAGCAGCAGAATAGCATCGGAGAGGGTGGTCAAGCTTCATAACAGATAGCAAAGAACAGAAAGGATAAGAAGTGTGTAGTTTTATTAAAGAAACTGGAACAAGAAATAGAATATTGTTGTGGAGTGATTTCGCAATGGAGGCTTGTATTTGTACTAAGTCGGTCCTAAAATAGGTTCGACGTACAAAACGTTAGGAACTTGATATAATAGGTATAACGCAGAGTAATCTAGTTGGGGTCGCTGATACTTTCATATTCGACATCGACTGACTGAATATATTTAGTCGCCCCCCCCCCACACACACGAGGGCATCATGTGGCACAATGCAGGTTTAACGTGGGATCTCCGAGCCCGTGGGCTCGGCCAAAAATATGCCCATTGAACCCGTATAAACGGGTTCAGGGTCGGTTTACCTCCCCGAAAGAGGCTATGCCTCTTTCGGGTTCCTCCGGCAGAGAGTTCAACCGATCAGCCGGTCGAACGACATCGACTGACTGACGATATTCAGACACCCCACCACTGGGGCATCATGTGGCACAAGGCCGGTTATTTAATGTGGGATCTCCGAGCCCGTGGGCTCGGCCCCAAAATATGCCCATTGAACCCGTATGAACGGGATCAGGGTCGGTTTACCTCCCCGAAAGAGAATCTGCCCTTCGGCGTAGACTCCTTCGGGTTCCTCCCCGCCCGAAGGCAGAGAGTTCAACCGAACAGCCAGTCGACTGACAGACTCGTTACTCTCAGTACTCCTACTTATTATAGGTGGGAGAGTCTATTAACTATAGAATAGGTGTGTTCCACCATAACAAATATGTATTATCAGAATGAGAGAGAGAGAGAGAGAGAGAGAGAGAGAGAGAGAGAGAGAGAGAGAGAGAGAGATACGTGACCAAATGGAGGAATGGGGTATGATCAAAAAGTATCGGGATTGTTGTTATATTAATGGAGCTAAACTATGAAGAATGTAGTCACTTGGCACTGATTGACATTGATTAAACTGATTGACCTTGAACTCTGTTGCGTATACACATAGAAGTTTATAGCTCGCTTTGTTTATAGCATTGCTTGCAGTGTCATCAAATCACAGATGTTCCTTCAGTGTCCATGGCCTGTGCAGTAATATTTTGTCAAAAAAACAAAACAAAAACATTATCCAGTTCTGACGACCACCCTATTCCCCAGATCTCGTCCCTCTTTCCAAAAATCAAATTCCTTTTGAAAAAAAACAAGGGGGTTAAATGCCGAAGTGATATATATTGTAGTTTTCTTTGCCCTGATACTTTTTGATCAGACCTCGTATACCTATGTTTTATAGACGATACAAAGACATTCCATAAGGCACAACTGAAGATATATTTGAACTGCTAGGAAAACTTTATTTATTGGAGAAAAAACATTAGAATAATCCAGAAAATATACTGGGGTTAAATTGCCCGCATACGACTAGAAAATAAATTAAGTAAGAAAAAATAGAAAGATGTGTAAAACAAGGATGTGTCTTCACACCGGATTTATTTAACTTTTACAGTGAAGTGATCCTAAGAGAATTAGGACTCCTACGAGGATTTATTATTGGCGTTTAAGCTATACAGAAAAATCCTACATTAATAAACGGAGATATTTTCAAAACTAAGCAAAAGAATCAAGAAAGAATAGATAGAAACAAAGATTGTTGAACTATTGTGTAATATTAGGTTGGTGCAAAAATAATGTCGTTTTCTCACATGTGAGAAAACGTCATTATTTTTGCACCAACCTAGTATCAAGCCTCCCACATGGCAGTAAATATTGGACAGTTTTTATGCAAAAAAAAAAAAAAAAAGAAAATGTGGTTCTGCAGAAGCATGCTGAGTATACTAAGGCCGGGATAATGTAAAAATGAGGAAGGTTTTATGTAAGATGAAAACAAAAAGGCCACTAAGAATCCGAAAGGAACTGATGAAATTTCTGGGACATATAATGAGAAAGGCGGGTTTGGAAAACTTGACCCTCACAGGATATATCAAAGGAAAAAGGGGACAGTGGTAGACAGCAATAGCAGAACGTTGAATGGAAGAAATTTGGAAAAAAAACAAATAGTACAAAGAAGCTACAAAGGATAGGAAGTTGTGGAGAACCATGATCGTCCACATTCTAAAGAGACGCGGTACATAGAAATCGATAAATGCTTAGTGGGGCGGGGTCTGAAAATTTCATTAAAAATGTATAAATAAAAGTAACTTGCTAATCATCCATCTATGACAAACGCCCCAAAAGTATAAAACAGCAAAAGTTGAATGCATATATTTACCTGATCTTGCACGGGGTTGCATTTGCGAGACACCTAGTGAGGAACTTACTGAATAGTCTATGTAAGAAGTTTTTTTTTTTTTAAGTATCGGTCTGGAGCAAAAGCCTTAAAAGAAATTTTAAAAAAGTTGAATGCATATTAAGTGCTCTGCATGTGTCCACAGGACTATCTGCGCCGAGGTGGTGACGTATATCTGCGCCGAGGTGGTGACGTATATCTGCGCCGAGGTGGTGACGTATCCTCACTAGGTAAACCCGGGCTCGTACTCCCGATCCACCCTGTATTGTATTTCATCTTGATTTTGAAGAACATGTGTGGTATGACTGGACCGGAAGACCAACCCGTCTGTTTACAGAGTTATCACATTATTGCCACTGACTGAATGGTGTCCGGTAACTCGATGCTAACCAGTCTTGGGGTTGGTAGATGAGGGTGGGCAGGGTGAGGGAAAAAGAGAGATCAGTGGAAAGGGAAAGAGAAAGAAAGAGAAAGAGAGTTGTGAAAAGATAGAAAATAAATCAGCTAAAATAGTGGGGAGAACATTCTGGAGTACTGAGAAGACAAACTGTCACTTGATCCGCTTTTCATATCACTAGTTACTGCTGTTATGAAAACTCGTCGAATACTACTACTACTAATAATAATAATAATGAATATCAGTGCACTGAAAAATTAACGTTTTCTTGTTTGAATTTTCTGATATAATGTCATAATATTTACTGAACAAATAAGTTCCTTGTGAGTTCCATGACGGAAAAATACCCGTGGAATTTCGCCGACTGAATCATTAAAGCGAGATAGATTTAACAAAATATTACAATAGCAATCATATATATGAATGCAGGTCATTATTTAAAGAAGTGCATATGAAAAGATTAAAAAATTACAAAATTTTCCATTTCACTTAAGCGGACGTGAAATACATGAGAGTGTTATCGCCCTGTTACCTTGTTTGTTTGTTTGTTTCTTTCTTTCTTTCTTTCTTCCTTTCTTTCACTGAAACCAAACAGCGTTTCTGATGTGTCTTTTCCGTCTTTCCTCACAGCTAAAACAGAATAGATCATTACATATGAAATAATGGTAGGGCGTAACGTACGCTCTAATTAAGGAACGAAAGAACAAAAAAACAAAACAAAAACATAATAGGATACTTCTACTACTACTACTACTACTACTACTAATAATAATAATAATAATAATAATAAAATTATTAATAATAAGAACAACAAAAAAACAAACAAAAAAAACAAAAAACAGTAGGCTCTCAATCTTGCGTTTCAATTTGCCTTTCGTCACCCAACCACACGAATCTTTTGTCTTAATGGCCCCGGTCATTAAATCGTCGTAGGAATGAGTTGACGAAACATGAAACGGAGGGCTTATGAGACGTCACCAAAGACCAAGCTCTGCAGACTAATTCTCTCCGGAAGAACATCTACCACCAAGTGGATTTGGACCAGTGCTGGCTTTGTGATATGGAGAAGGTAACTGTCACCTTTAGCGCGCTTCTGAAATAGCAGCTCAGAAAGAATATGAGCACTACCATTATAAAGTGGTCTGTCATCTGCATTGACGTATATTTAGGAAGTACGGAATTGCAGTCGATGAGAAACAGTCCCGCCATAAACCAGAGAAACTGGATTGAAAACGACCAAGTGCAGATCTTGTGGATTTCAACAGAATGCCTCATTTGTGGCGCCAAATCAAACATCACCCTCTATTGGTGGAGGAGAGAAAAATAAATAAAAGGAAATAAATAGTGAATAAAATTTCGGAGTTGAGGCGCAGACGTTAGGATCACAGAGCTGAAGCAGACTTTACAAGGAACCAGAAATCCAATCCTAAACAGGAAACACGTGATTAAGCATCTACGTCTATTGAAAACACCAGGGAGGTGTGTGAACTAAGTCTAAAAACAACAACAATGGGATTGGAAGCATACCTCACAAAAAACAATGACCCTCTCCTGCACATAGTAAAACAACAAATCCACTCCATCAACAAAGAAGCTGTATTGTTCAAGAAACAGCTTAATATATTTGAACTCCTATCAACAAAAAACGAAGCGAATACCATCAACACCAAACGAGTAAAACAAAGCAAAACAACTAAGCCAAATTAAATTACAAAAAAAAAAAAAAAAAAAAATTGCGAGGACACGGCGTTGCATAGCAAATACCCAAAAAGAAAGAACGAAGCAGGCGTGGGTTAACAAAAAAACACATCAGTAGCTGTGGAGTACCGGGTTGAAAGCTGAGATAAAAGGCCTAATTATTACCGGTCAGGACCAAAGCCTCGCAACCAGATCCTACCATTGCAACATGGACTACCAGGAATCCCTTCAATGGGTATATCGAAACCATTTCCAATCAATTCGAGTGCTCCAACTACAACTGGAATTACCGATGTCCTCATATGCCCCATTTTTAAAATTTCTACTTCAAGATGCTTGTAATTTGATCGTTTGTTAAAGATCTTCAAAGATAGATTACAATTGGCAGGGACTGCCCTGTCAATAAGAAAGGACATTCTGTTCTTCTGGACTTTGATCGCCATGTTTGTTCTTTCTGTGTGTATAGGTTATTATTATTATTATTATTATTTGGGAAATATATATTTCTTGCTTTGTATCCTGTAGAGACGAGTCCAAACTGTGGTTCAACCATCCGTCCTTGCATGGAATATTGCTGTCATATATGGTCTGGTGCTCCCGCTGTACGTTTGTAGGTCTTCGTGAAGACCCAGAGACGAATATGCAATGTGATAAGTCCTGATCTGGCATCTAGTCTACAATCGTTATCCCACAGACGTGAAGTGGCTTCCCTCTGTCTCTTCTACAAATATTTTCACGGCAACTGTTCCGACGAGTTACTTTCGCTAGTTCCCAGATTGTATTAATTTAAGCGAGCTACTAGGCTGGCATCTCGGTCCCAACCTTTCATTGTCAAAACGGTTAAATGTAACCGTCTCTTCTACTCAAACAGCTTCTTCTCTCGCACTTGCCGTCTGTGGAACTCCCTTCCTCTTACTTGCTTCCCCGATTACTATAATATTCAAGTGTAATGTCAATCGACATCTGACACCCTGAGTTTTCTGTATCGTTTCCTCAGACACGCCTCTTTACTCTTGTTCTCAATCACCTGTAAGCCCTTGCGTGCTAGTGGCACTCCCGTCTTGCTTGGGGTGAATTGCTTTAAAAATCCTTATATTTTAAATTAATAATATTTGAATTTTAAAGACATGTTATTAACTTTCAAAAGTGACCAATGGGTTATTGTTATTTGCCATTATCATTGCAATTGCCGTTGTCATCATTGCTATTATTGTATTATTGTTCTGCATATTAGTGAATTGGTATTTAATGCTATAATTGCATTGTTACTGTTTAAATTTTTTTTACTCAAATCGTTTTTATCTGTTTCTCCTAAAGGCGCCTTTGTTTGAATTACAAAAGCGCCTCCTAGTGGCAGCCATTGAAGCAAATTGCTGAACGTTACAAGACAGATAGAAAGAAGAAATGAAACAGAATGCATTAATAATAATAATAACAATAATAATAATAATAATAATAATAATAATAATAATAATAATAATACTTGAAGTAATAGTGTTGGTTAAGTTTGGTTTTTATTTTACGGCATATCAACCTCAATGGTTTATTTAATGCCGACAAAATTTTTATTGCTGGTAATATGTTTTTCTTCAAAAATCTATTTCTGGTAATATTTTTCCTTGAAGAAATCTATAGCTGCTAATATTCTTTCAAAGAATGTATAGCTGTTTGTATTGATGGTATTTTTTTAAAAGTATTGTTGATAATAATTTTTCCTTTAAAAATGATTCCTGGTAATAGTTTTTCTTATTACAAAGTATTTCTGATATTAAAACCTATTTTTACACTAGTTTGGGTGTTAACTATTTGCCCATAGCTAGGGCCCTAACAGGTGCTACCACCCCGGGTCAGGGTCGACCTGGGAACACCAGCAACTAAGAGGTGGTTCCACGCTTCTCAAAACCTCCTGATCAGAGGCCTTGATGTTGGACGTAGTTTATCGTCTTACGCAGGATGCGGATGTAGTTTATCTTCATACCCAGGACGAGTAGTAATAGTAACGAGGATAATAATAGTATATAATTTGTATATATGTATATGTGTAATTGTATATGTGTGTACGTAAGTATAAATATATGCGTATATATGTACATTGATCAGTATAAAGCCGCACATTAAATTTTAGATTAATATCTTAATTTTAGAGACATATTATTAGGTTGGTGCAAAAATAATGACGTAATAATGTCGTTTTTTGACGTTAAAAAATACGTCAAGAAACGACATTATTACGTCATTATTTTTGCACCAACCTAATACTAAGTTATATTAGTTGTTGATATATCTAATATGTAATTAGTACCTATTAGTTTTATTAAGTTTTAACGCAAACCTTTTTTTATTAACTGATTCGGGCAGAGTATTGAACAGTTATTAGACTCTTATAACTGATAGTAGGAAGGAAAAAGAGAGACAAAGAGGAATGCAATCGTAGTAGTGATGCTGATTGTGGTGGTCATGATTATCGTGATACTGACTTATCAGCTATTTTTTAAGTTTCTTTAGTTATTAATTTATTTATTAGTAATTTATATACAATTTTTATTTTATAAGCCGTACAATAAAAACACTTATAATAAACTTTTATTTAAATATATTTAGTGGCTATATATTAATTGTATTTAGCGATAAAATATATTCATATAATAACAGGATTAGTAAGATTTGAATATGGTTTCATATTATTGAACATAAGAGAGAATAAGTGAAAAAAATCAAAGAAAATTCCGTCGAAAATTGAAGTTCTGGTGAAGCACGTCGTGTCTCCTTCGGATCCAAACGTTTATAAGGATATAATATATATAAGATTTCACCGTTGTTGTTAATAACAGCTATAGTTAAAAAAAAAAAATAGCGGAAGAAGGTCTGACCTCCTGAACGTGATGGCCCACCATGGTATGGATATGCTCTGGCACCCACGAACAAGCCCCCCCCACGTATGGCTAAATACGAACTAACTATAATGTTGACACAACAAAAAAATATTACTAAACCGCATCAGTCGTCACGTGGATCAACAAGGACCACGATCCTCAGTAAGGAACCAGACTGGGATCGAAAAGTCTGAAACTAGAACAAACCCAGCGAGAACTAGAGGAAAACCCCGCCGAGAACAGATCTCTCAGAGGCGCACTATATTCATAAAAAGAAAATCTCACAAAAAGAACACTAAATAAATGGTCTAGGGAAGAGTATATTGAAGTAATGATATCATTTTACACCGCTACGATAAATCTGACAGCAACAATAACGACCAAAATCGCTTATAAAATCTGGCACGATAAACATCCCTCAAACAGACTAAACACCGATGCCAACAAACTAACCAATGTCAGGCGTGATATCATCATGAAAAAAAAAACTGATATAGAACTCGAAAGCATCAGAGAAGACATAAAAAATAGCTTAAACATTAACATTAAGAGGCAATTGTCAACAACCCAGAGGAAACACATGCAGTGGAACAAATAGAAACCAGTTTTAATAATCCCTCTGAGGTACACAAGTAGATAGAGGAAGATAATGACGAATATGAGAGAGAAACAGAGATGACAATAAACATCCGATATAAATGGGAAGAGGCAAAGGAAATGCCTTTCGAGGAAAAACCAACAATTCCAAAAGTAAGAAAGAACCATCAAGTGAAGGAAAACATCGACTTCGCTAACCGAGCAATTAAAAAAATAATGAAAGAAATGGAAAGACCGATGAATCTGACAAACATTAATCATCATACATATGCAGCCTAGGCAACGATCGCAGAATCAATAGGTGAATTAGTAAAAGCACAACGTAAACGAATAAAAAAAATAAAAAAATAAACCGAAATATATAAACTACTAGGAGAATTGTCACTTCTAAGTGAAGGAGACAAGGGCTACCAAATGAAAGAAAAAGGGGATAAGTGAAACGAAGCCTTGACAACTGAAACACGACTAACGTACCAAGAGTTTAGGAGAAGTTAAAACAAATTCAAGCGAAGGCACAGATAATCAGACATTATGAAAAAAAGAAGCAAATTCTTCTGGCAAAACAAGATCTTCAAAAAAATAAAATAGAGATAAATGTCTAATATCTAAGATGTCGAGGAGTTCGAGTGTAAGATGTGGGAAAACTGCAAAATGCACAATGAAGGAGCTTCATGAATCAAGCAACAACAGGAACAGTACACACATATAGAGTGCCAAAAATGGACGTATATCAATATTACTGGAACAACCGCTGCCACCTGCAAAACTAAAAAACTGGAAAGCACCAGGAATAGACCGAATAGCCAATTTTTGGATAAAACCCTAACACCCACCATGACCTCGCACGCGAATACAATGATATAATCATAAAGCCCCTAAAATACCCCAAATGGCTCACGTGGGGAGTAACATACCTACTCCCCAAAACAGAAGAGACGCAGAACTCGAAGAACTATAGGCCCATCACTTGCCTACCAACAATGTACAAGATTCCCACGTCTATCATAAGCGAGAAGACATACAACTTTCTTTGAGAAAAACAATTTACTCCCAGCAGAATAGAAAGGATGTAAAAGAGGAAGTTACAGTTGCAAGGACCAAGTAATTATCAATAAAACAATACTGGATGAGGTGAAAAAAAAAAAAAAAAAAAAAAAAAGAAACATCGACAGCATGGGACGACTACAGAAAGGCATTCGACAGTTTTCCACACTCATGGATAAAGAAGAGCCTAAAAATATACAGAGTTTACTTCACAACAGTAAAATTCATAACGGAGAACATGAAAAACTAGAAGATTGCACTAAACTTAAACCATACAGACGGGTCATTGACATTGATACCAATCAACATCAAAAGTAGGATCGTCCAATGAGATTCATTGTTACCATTATTTTTCTGCCTTGCATTAGCGCCACTCAGCTGCCTACTGAACAATAGTAGCTATGGATACAAGACACAGAATGGCAAACTAAATCAACTATTTTGTACTGATGATCTTAAAATGTTTGCCAAGTTTGACAAACAGCAGAAAAAAACCTATTTACCATTGTCAAATCCTTCAGCGAAGACATTAGGATGGATTTTGGAATCGACAAATGTACCAAAGCCACCTTCAAAGGCGGTAAACTAACGAAAATACAGGTTTAGACGTTGATATCAACAATAAGATTAAGGAACTAGACCAAAATGGTACATGCAAATAGTTAAGTATTAATGAAGGGAATACAACAATCAATTATGAAGAAAAAAGACCGTAAAAGAATATTATAGGAGAGTGAGTTTGATACTAGAAAGCGAACTTTATGGGACCAATAAAATGAAAGCTATCAACGCCTTTATGATACCTGTAGTAACATACAGATTCAACATTATTGAATGGAAGTCGAATGACATTAAAACCATAAAAATGTTCATCGAAATGAAGATGCAATATCCGAAATCAGATATTAATAGGCTCCATGTATCAAGAACTTTAGGAGTTCGTTGTCTAATGCAACTTGAATTAACTCTATTATAACAATCAGATTGGAAGTCTAACTCATAAAAACTAACGATCCTCTTTTACAAATAGTAAAACACCAAATCCATTCCATCAACAAAGAATCTTCAAGAAACAGTATAATATATCTGAAATTCTACCAACAAAAAACGAAACGAATACGAAGGAATCTATGCCAAACGAGTAAACAGAAAATAAAACTATGTGGCCAAATGAAATTACAACAAAACTGGGAGAAAAAGGCGTTGCATGGCAATACATAAAAAGAACGAAAAAAGCAGATGTGGACCAACTGTGGAGCATCGGACTGAAAGCTGAGAGATTAGGAATTAATGGAGGAGACGGAATGCAACATTCAATTAGGAAGAAAAAGATCCTAAAATGGGAGAGTGCGTTTCATACTAGAAAGTGAACTTAATGTGGCCAATAAAATGAAAGCTATTAATACCTTAGATATACTCATAGTAACATAGAGCTTCAACATTATTAAATGGAAGTTGAATGACATTAAAAGATTGGACACCAAAACCAGAAAAATGCTTACCCCAATGAGGATTCACCACCCGAAATCACATATTGATAGGCTGTACGTAACAAGAGCTTTAGGAGGCCGAGTTCTAATCCAACTTGAACTGACACATGTACATCCCTGTTCAGAACCCTCCCGACATTTTACTCTTCAGCTACTCCCACTCATGAGCAGATATGCACAGTTTGTCAGTGGCCCTAGGGGGATATGCCCAACTGTTTAAAGTTAAGCAGCAGACAAGCAATTCTGTAACACTTGACGGGATATTTACTGTTATTTCTTATTTTTTTTTTACAGTAATGTTCATCCTTTACAAGGCCAGCGGGGGTGGGGTCATACGCGGTAGACGGTTACATTAGGAGACCATTGGTGTGTATAAGAGTGGATGATAACGGTTAACCCTAGCCATGAGCAGGTTAAGATTGTAGTAATCGAGGATACATCCTATTGGGAGTCGATTCCACAAGGCAATGGTTCACTGGAAGGAGCTGTTTGTGTGGACCTCCATCTCATGAGGTAAAGTGGGTGGTTTGTGAGCTTACAACCATATGACGTTGAAACACCAATTCCGAAGGTAAGCAACGTTGAGCCTGATCTATACCTAGATGGGTGACTGTTTGGAAATACCAGGTGCTGTGAGTTTGGATATCTACGTGGTGTAATGTGCTTACGGCTATATCACGTTGAAACACCAGTTCCCGTACGATCACTTAAGTTAAGCAACGTTGAACCTAGTCAGTACCTAGATAGATGAACGCTTGGGAATACCAGATTCTGAAAGCTTGCATGTGCTGGTACTGTAATGGGCTTACGGCCACATCACCTTGAGACACTAGTTCTCTTAATATCATCAAAGTTAAGCAACGTCGGTACTGGTACCTAGATGGATGACCGCTTGTGAATATCAGGTGTTGTATGCGTGGATGTATGGGTGGTGTAAGGAATAATGGCGCCGGTTCCAATTCCAGTCGGATTCGTTATATTCTCTTACGCGCAAATACTGTTGCGAAACGTATGAATCCATTCTTTCTTCTCTCAGCTATGGGTTAATTAGTAAGAATTCTATCATTGTTATTACAATAAGAATTTTTCAATCTAAAAATATTTCGGGTTTTAAATAACCTGCAAAGGGTTGATAAACCGTAAAAAATGAATGAATCAATTAATCAGCTCTTTGTTTATGAATCTGTAGCGCCTGTTCATGAAGTTCGAAAAGAGATGGTCCTTACTGAGACATACACGCTTCACTCTTGTGAAACATCGATCTGAGAAAGCGATTGTACATTAGATATATTTCTGACTGAATTTAGCACTATGCATGGTTTCCGCATCAGAGTTCTGGTCTGACGAGGCTATTTAAGAACATGGCTGGAGATTTTAGGTTACTGTTTTGCATTTCTAGTAACTTGTAGTGTTGGGCGAAACCACCGCTAACATAGCCCTATTCTTTATTCAGTTATATCATTGTAAGCGTTCTGAAAGCAAAGGAAGTATTTGTCGCAGATTACTTCCACAACAGAAAGAAAAATCACTGTAAGTTCAGACTCGAATATCAGGGGCAGAAAGAAATGCCGAAAACTCGATTCTCCGGTACTATCTCACAAATCACAAGGCGTGTAACCAGTCAGAAAAATAACCCACTCTCCGACGAACACGGAAGCCAAAAATACACCATCCCCGATTCGAGAATACTGACTGCTTTTATCGGCCGAGCATTTTTTCCATTCGTCGACAGCTGGGAGATAACGTTCAATTTTTGCATATCAAAATATTCTTATAGTGAATAATGCGACGGACGTTTTTTTTTTTTTTTTTTTTTTTTTTTTTTTAAATATTCCGTCTTCAGCATGTCATGCGGGATACGAACCTTTTTTTATGGTAAGTAATTTTCTTTTTCGCCACATTTTCTGTCGTAGGATACACGCGACTCTCTGTCGCTTGGTTTGACGAGGTAAGTCGCCTTTTTTCTTCGCTATAGTTATCTCGCATATTACCAGAAACTATAGAACGTTTACCATATTATATTCAAGAAAATTTTCTGCTTTCTATCAACGTTTAGATATTTTGTCAGTTTTAAAAATTCTCTTTCAATATGATGCTCTCTGCTCTGTTGGAAATGTGACTTTCACAACTTGCCAAAAATTGTTTTTATAACTAGATCTCTAATAATAGATCTGTATAAATCTCAAATTTCCATTAATTATTACTTCTCACTCAGATAACTTATAGTTAATTTGTGCATATGCTATAGGTCTGCATAGAGACCGCCCAGTCATTTGCATATTTCCCAGAGAATCACCATTCCTACCCATTCATGTATACTTTGAATCTGCTCTATTTTATTTATTTATTTTTACTATTGTTTACTCGATACACGATCCAAGGTCTAGCACCAAAATACAGTTATTTCTCGTGGGCTTATAATTAGGCTTTGGAAGTTTTGTTTCTTTTAGGATTATTATTTTCTCGGTTGAATTCAAGAAGAAGAGGAAAAAAAACAAGCATTTTGTATTTGCTATCGACGAGAAAGTAGAAAATTTCACAACAAAGCACCACTTTTTAGAATGTCGCCTCCATGGGTGCTGAAAAGTTAGCGCATTTCCGTTACGCAAGTAGCAACCCATGACTTTTCGGCATCATCAAGCCTTTTTGTTTGTTTTTCGATTATGGTTTTCTCGGCTGAATTCAGGAAGAAGAGTAAAAACAAGCATTTTGCATTTGCCATCAACAAGAAAGTGGAAAACTGCAGAGCACGTCCATGGCACGTCCATGCGAACAAATAGTAGCCCATTTCCGTCACGCAAGCAGTAGCCCATGTCTCTTTTTTTCGACTTTACCAATCCTTCCTAACAGGTAGATCGTTGAAGGTAGTTATTAACGACCAGTCCTCCGAGGCCTCGGCAGGCAACGGAGGCGTACCTCAGGGGTCACTTCACGGACCAAGCCTCTTTCTGATTTAAATAAATGAGCTGCCTAAGAATATACTCGGATCATTTGTAAACATCTATGCCGATGTTTACGACGATATACGGGTGAACCTCTAAAACTCTTGACGGTTACAGATTGGCAGCTGACCTCTCTTTTGATCTAACACTAACTTCCCGAGGGGGAAAAATCTAGCTGGTTACATTCAATACCTCGAAAACCAAACAAGTTCCATTACATCACCACATATCAGACCCCGAATTACCGCTAGTCACGATGAACTAATGTCCCCACGAGAAGGCACCAGGCTTTGAGAAAATATTGGGCCTCAAACACACACTCGACGTCAAGTGGAATACTTATGTACGATCCATCGCTAAAGATGGAGGTAAAATGATCGGCTCCCTGTACTGCCCCAGTAAGTACCTGACTCGTCATGCTATCCTCTAGCTTTATAAGTGCCAAATGAGGCCGAAAATGGAGCGCTGTTGCCATCTAGAAAAAAGACAGACAATTTTTTTAAAAATATTGTCTTAGGGGTTCACTTACTTTTGCTCATTTTAGTTTTTATTTATATCAGGTCATCCCATAAGTTCTGTCCGAATTTTAACTTTTTGTTAAAATGAACGAAATTTAAAGAGTATTTTATAATGTCTAATGGAGCTGAACATTATTTGTATGTTTAGATGCATTTAAACTGATCAAATTTTATTTCAGAGAATAATAAAATTAAATTTTGCTCGATTAAAACCCTGCTAATATGGAAATACCCAAGAATCATTTGAGGCACATAATGCTTTATGAGTTCAAGAAAGGAAAATCAGCAACCGAAGCGGCGAGAAACATTCACTCAGTTTATGGAGAGGAATGTGTGAATGAAAGAACTTGCAGAAGATGGTTTGCAAAATTCAGAGGTAGAGATTTCACCCTTGAAGATGAAGATCGAACCGGACGTCCAGTTGAGTTTGATGAGATCGCCAAGGAATAATCCACTTTGAATTCTTATCATCTAATGCAACAATTAATTCTCAAATATAATGTCAGCAATTAGAGCGTTTGAACCAAGCTTTGAGGAAAAAAAGGCCTGCTCTAGTGAATCGAAAAGAGGTGATGTTTCATCAGGACAATGCGCGACCCCACACAGCAAGAATAACGTCACAAAAGATCGAAGAACTTGGTTGGGAGAAAATTCCTCAACCACCTTATTCTCCCGATCTTGCTCCTTCAGACTACCATTTGTTTCGTAGCTTACAGAATCATTTGGAAGAAACAGCTTTTGTAACACAGTAAGAGGTTAAAACTGACATTTGTGAGTTCGTCGAATCAAAGCCCAAATAATTTTACAGTAATGGAATTAGTAAGCTTGTTAATAGATGGAAGGAAGTCATAGATTATCAGGGAAAATACATTGTTGATTGAATCTGTAAATGTAACATTTGGTCACTTGTTTTCTTTACTCAAAATTCGGCGAGAATTTATGGGATGACCTGATAATTAATATTTTTATTACAGCATGATAAAAATCTTTGAAAGTGGTTGTAATTCATTTAATAAAGGTTCTTCTTATTGAATATATAGTTTAAGATTTGTTGATCGTCTAGAAAAAAGAGAGACAATTTTTTTTAATATTACCTTAGGGGTTCATCACTTACTTTTGCACAGCTCTGTATATATCAATACAGGCGCCCCCACAAAGGGTCACTTCTCGAACAAACCCTCTTCTTGATTTACATAAATCCTCCACTTAAGATCATTTGTAAACGTGTATGTCGATGATACGACGATATGGGGGAGAAACCTACAAATGTCTTGACGATAAGAAATTGGCAGCTGACCTCTATTCCGATCTAACACTAACTTCTGAGTGGGGAAAAACTGGCTGGTTATATTCAATACCTCGAAAACCAGACTAGATGTCGACCGGACACCAAATTACTGTCAGTTACGATAAACGGATGTCCCCCTCGAGGAGGTACCGTGTCTTGAAAGACGATTGTTCCTCGAACTGACACTCGACTTCAAGTGAAACTCGTATATACGATACGTTGTAAGGATGCAGGTAAAAGGATTGGCTCCCTGTACCGCTCTAGTAAGAACCTGACCTCTCATTCTATCCTCTGACTTTCAGACAGAAAATGGAGTACTGTTGCCATATTTCCAGTCTTGATAGAGTTCAAAAAGCGTCTCCGAGTCCTTGTAGACGACGAATTATTTCCACCCTCCAACCCTTCTCACAGGCGGTGGGTGGCGAACCTCTCACTTCTCTATCGCTTCTTCCATGGAAAGTGCTCGGACGAACTACATCCTTGGTCCCGCCAGTTCTAACCTCCACGGCTAGGACCCGCATTAACACTTACATTGTAGCAAACCACCCACATTCCATCCGAGGGTGAGGAGTAAGTTCCAAACGAACATCTTCCCGCTCTGTGGAACAGACTTCTAAGAGGATTCATTAACGATCACTATAATCTTAACCTGTTCAAGTCAACCTATAATCTTAACCTGTTCAAGTTAACCGTTATCTTCCTCTCCTATTCATATAAACTAACTCTTTAATGTAACCCTCTACCTCGAGTGGCCCCAGGGCCTTGTAGAGGGCAAGTCTTACTGTAAAAAAAAAAAAAAAAAAAAAAAATTAAGAAAATGCCTCGGCATGATAAGTTATGTGAAGGCCTAAGTTTCTGGTGATTCGATCCAGTATCGAACCCACTGTGTCATGACACTGTCTGTATCATGGACGCAGGTGTCTGAGTAAACAGGTGAACAGAGACTTATTATTGCCCCCATAGAAGAAAAAACCTCCGGCAAAGATAATAATAATAATAATAATAATAATAATAATAATAATAATAATAATAATAATAACCAATAAATATTTTATAGCATCTGGGTTTGTCAACTTAGGAGTCACATGACAATATAGTGTTTATCTCTTACGATCTTTATGGCAGCCCACAGTGCCTTGTTTCTGAAGCCTACATCGATCAAATATCGAAAAGCGAGACTTGAACCTTCATAGAAACTATTGTAGGGCATATTCAAATACGTAATAATGTCATTTTAGATGTCAACAACGAGAAATAAAACATGTTACGTGTCATTTAAGCGAGAGTGAAGCTAACGTTACCTCCTACACAGGCGGGTCGACATTCGCTACACACTAATTACGTTCGTATACCAAGTTGATGAAGAAAATAGTGGCTCACTCTTGAAAAGGACAATGAAACAACGACAACTTAGAACAAATGATAAATGCGGAGTGACGGTGGGGCGAAACAGGACGACCGCGCAAGATAAGATCGTCTTGGGTTAACGCTGCCAAGAGAAGCGCAAAGAATAACATGAGACGGGGTGAACCTCTGTTTTGTCGGGCCTTTAAATTGTAGATCCCTATCATCCCGATGTATCTGTTCCCCGCTATTAGAACAAGATTACTTTTCCTGGCTGTTTTCACTGTTGTCATCCAAGCTTCCTTTAATGGCAAGAGATTTTCTCATTTTACGAGATGGCCCACACTGACAACATTGTTTTCGTCTTCTTCTTCCTGCTCCTCCCTCAGCGTTCCTTCTTCATTTCAATATATTATTTTTATTATTATTTTTATCATTAACTTCGTTCAACTAGCTATCAATATAGATTCTTCCTCTTCTTCTTCTTTCTTCCTCTTCTTTCCCCTTTCTTCTTCTTCCTCTTCTTCTTCTTCTTCTTCTTCTTCTTCTTTCCTCTTTCTTCTTTTTCTTTTTTCTTTCCCTTTCTTCTTCTTCTTCTTCTTCTTCTTTCCTTTTCTTCTTTTTCTTTCCCCTTTCTTCTTCTTCTTTCCACTTTCTTCTTCTTCTTTCCCCTTTCTTCTTCTTCTTCTTTCCACTTTCTTTTTTTTCTTCTTCTTTCCACTTTCTTTTTCTTCTTCTTCTTCTTTCCCCTTTCTTCTTCTTCTTCTTTTTCTTTCCGCTTTCTTCTTCTTCTTTCCACTTTCTTCTTCTTCTTCTACTTTCTTCTTCTTCTCTCTTCTTCTTTGCTTTTCTTCTTCTTTTTCTTTCCCCTTTCTTCTTCTTTCCACTTTCTTCTTCTTCTTCTTTCCACTTTCTTTTTCGTCTCCTTCTTCTTTCCCCTTTCTTCTTCTTCTTCTTCTTCTTCTTTCCACTTTCTTTTTCTTCTTCTTCTTCTTCTTCTTTCCCCTTTCTTTTTCTTCTTCTTCTTCTTCTTCTTCTTCTTCTTCTTCTTTCCGCTTTCTTCTTCTTTTCTTTCCCCTTTCTTCTTCTCTCTTCTTCTTCTTCTTCTTCTTTCCTTTTCTTCTTCTTTTTCTTTCCCCTTTCTTCTTCTTTTTTCCACTTTCTTTTTCTTCTTCTTCTTCATCTTCTCTTACACGTAGTTTTCTCTTTACTTCACTTTTACGTAGCTTTTCTTCTCCTCTTTTCACGCAACTTTATATCGCTTTCTTCTTCTTTATCTTCTTCTTCACCTTTCTTCTTTTCTATGTAGCTTTCTCTATAATGCAGATTTCTTCATTGTTGTTTTTTCTTTCGCGTAACCTCTCTATATAGCCTTCTTCTTTATTTTCTTTCTATTTCCTTTTCTTTTTCATTTAGCTTTCATTATATCGTCTTCCTTCTCATCCTCTTTTACGTAGCTTTCTCTATATTACCTTCTTCTTCTCCTTCTTCTTCTTCTCTTTCTTTTTCACATAACTTCCTCCTCCTCCCTCTTTTTTCTTCTTCTTTTCCTTCTTCATTTGTCTTCTTCCCTTTCACGTAACTTTTCCATATTTTCTTCTTCTTCATTTTTTCTTCCATTTCTCTTTCACGTAATATTTTATGTATTGCCTTCTTATTCATTTTCTTTTTTTTCTTCTTCACGTAAACTTCTCTATATTTCCTCCTCCGCCTCCTCCTCCTCCCCTTCTTCTTCTTCTTCTTCTTCCCGTACCTTTCTCTATATTGTGTTCTTTCTTTCTTTCTTTCTTTCTTTCTTTCTTTCTTTCTTTCTTTCTTTCTTACCTTACTGTAACAAAAAAAAAAAAAAAAAAAAATGAAAAGAAAAAATGCCTCGGTATGATAAGTTATGTGAAGGCCAAAGTTTCTGGTGATTCGATCCAGTATCGAACCAACTGTGTCATGACACTGTCTGCATCATGGACGCAGGTGTCTGAGTAAACAGGTGGACAGAGACTTATTATTGCCCCAATAGAAGAAAAAAAAACTCCGGCAAAGAAAATAATAATAATAATAGTAATAATAATAATAATAACCTATGTATGTTTGTTTGTTTGTTTGTTTCTTTCTTTCTTTCCATCGATTATTTTTACGTGTCAGAACTATGCTAATTGGAGAACATTTGATGACGATAGGAAAGTCTCGTTCAGCCAGTATTTAACCATGAACAATTTCGCATGATTTTTACCATAGGCATAACAATGCAGGAAGCAGGAGAACATTCAGTCGTTCTCGTCCAAGAAATTACATAGTAGAGTAAACTAGACTCCTTAGCCTTGGTTTCTTCACAATCTACGAAAAGGAAAACTATGAATTCAAAACCGCAGAAAAGCAACGGAGAAACCCCGTCACTATATTTCTCAAATCGTTGTAGCAATTTAAAGATAATACCCCCTGCACAAAAAAAGAAAAAAAAGAAAATGAAATATGTAGAAAGCCATGATCTCCCATTTACTGACATGATTCTGGCCATTTAAAAATATCTGCGTGCTATGCAACATTGCATCAATGCAATATGTAATATACAGCGGTTGGCGGCACAGGAAATGGAACCGGCGAACCGATTTCAATTTCCCTTCTAGTCTTTCGTACTAAGTCCATCTCTTCTCTCCCCAGTTATGGGTTAAATTGCAGAGTAGACTAGGTATTCTAGCCTTGGCCGGCCAACAGTCTTAATATCTTAGAAAAGGTTTTGTTCCTATCATACATTCATTCTTACGGATCTGTTATCTTAGTTTAAATTTTCCCCACATGTCTACAGATATTGGAACCGGCGAGTCGTATTCGCCAATCTGTTGCGTTCACTTTCGCACAAATACTTTTTGGGAAGGCTATGAATCTATCTCGTCTCTCCCTAGTTATGGGATTAAATAGCAGACTGGATATTTTAGCCTTGGTTGGCATTCAATCGAAGAGAAGGAAAACTCGATATTCCGGATCGTGGAGCAGGCAACGGGAAACCAATCCCTTATCTTTCCCGACAATGCATGGCAATCCACAGATAATAAAGAAAAAAAAACTGTGGGGAGTCATGAGCCAGGGACAGGGATATGACATTAAAAAGAAAAGGTTGTTGTGGATAGTCCTGATCGGCTACATCCTAAAAGGAGATAACATTAAAAAAGGTAGCTATAGAAAGTCATGATAAAGGGATATGACGTTAAAAAAAGAAAATGAAGCTGTGGAGAGTCATTGCCGCCTACGTCCTAAAGGAAATGGCATTAAAAATGACATTAAAAAAAGAAAAGAAAGTTGTGTAGAGTAATGATAAGTTACTTCTTAAAGGGACCTAACATTAGAAGAAAGCATAGAAAGAATAGAAGAAAGCTGTAGAGATAAAAGCAAAGGTAGTTGTGGAGAGTCATGATCGGCTACATTATAAAGGGACATGACATTACAGAAAGAAAATTTAGATGTGGGAAGTCATGATTGCCTACATTCTAAAGAGAGATGACATTTAAAAAAAGAAAAGGAAGCTGTGGAGAGTCATTGCCGCTTACGTCCTAAAGAGACATGACATTAAAAATAAAAGGAAGCTGTGGAGAGTCCTGATCTGCTATAACCCAAAGAAACATGACAAGAAAAAGGAAACTGTGAAAAGTCAATGGATGTTATGGAAATCAAGTTCCAATTCCAGTTGGGTTCATTACGTGTAAATATCCTTGGTATAAATCCCTCTTTTCCTTTCTTCCCAGCTATGGGTTAATTAGTAGAACTTTTATCAGTAAATCATTATTATCTTTCAAAAAATTCTTACTATCTAAAAATATTTCCTGGCTTTAAATAACCGACAAAAAGTTGATAAGCCGTAAAAAAGAACATTGTATAAAACGAAAAGAAAAGGAAGCTTCGATTGATTGATTCGTTTTAAAGGGTTTAGTGATACAACTCTTATGAATTAACCCATAATTTTGGGGGGAAAGAGTTGGATTATTTTACCGGAAATGTAACTTTGCTCTCTGATTAACAAATACGAACCTTTATCCATTAGACAAACTGCACATTCAAGCTTACAACACAAAGTGGTCACTCATCTAGGTACTGACCTGGCTCGACGTTGCTTAACTGAAGTGATCGTAAGGAAACTGGTGTTTGAACGTGATGTGACCGTAAGCCGCAAACGAACCTATGGAGAGCCATGATCTCTCACATCCTAAACAGACATAGTATTTTATTATTATTATTAACACCCACTGCAATTCATGCCGACCTCGTGAACTCGTGTTTTTCTTGTTTGGCCACCTGTTTGGATGCTGCTTGTAGACATGCATATCACAGGCTGAGAAAAACAATTCATTATTGTCTAGTATAAATCTCTCGACGTTTACTTGGTAGATGGCCTAGTGGTTAGAAAGTTAGCGTTCCGATAATGAAACACGGGTTCGAACCTCTCCAATAAAGTGACACCTTGTTAATATTGAAAAGTGGCCGAAAATCCAATGACAGGTTGACCCAAGCCTTGTGAGTGAATTTGGTTAGACGAATATGAAGCACGAAGACACTATTCATCTTGACCGAGTGTTCGACCATAGCGGCCTTGTTCAACTCATGATCACGCCAGCTTGTGCACTGTATCCCAGAAATTATAAAGTAAAGTCTGGCCAGTTTCGTTGGAGTATAAACCAAAGGGCTGTTGAAGAAACAGATATGTGACTGAGCAGATGACCACAACAGGGATTCGACTGCCTCCCCAATAGATGCGTAAACTTGGATACGAGCAGACATTGTTATTTTTATTATTATTAACATAGAGAATTGAAGCACATTTGGTTGATCGGGATTTTATTCGACTTCCGGAGAGCGAAATGTGCTTGCAGATGAGCACAGTCGAAAGCGAGCCATTGAGTGAGTGATTCTTTTTTATGGCTTATCAACCTTTTATAGGTCATTTAAAGCCGAACATATATTTTGGATTGGAAGAATAATTCATTTTTTTTTACGAGTGATTATTGTAATAACAATTTTAAAAAAATAGAATAACAATGGTTTTTCCAGATACAGGTCCTACTAATTAACCCATTGTTAGAGGGGAGACATAGTTGTGGGAAGACCTAGTTGAGGTGAGACATAGTTGAGAGGAGTCATAGCTGGATAGGTTCATGCCTTTCACAAGTGAATTTTCGCGTAAATGAATGTAACGAAAATGACTGCAATTCGAACTCGGCTCTCCGATTTCTCATTTCGAGCCGCTATCCATTGCACCTTGCACCACCCGCACCATCCACTCGTAAACGAGCAACAACAAGAACAGCAGCAGCAACAACAACAACAACAACAACAATAATAATAATAATAATAATAATATGTTATCAGGACTACAGGATGCCCAGTAAAAAGTGGTAAATTCAGAAAGAAATTTATTTAGCAATCATGATTCATACACAAGCTGAACAATACTTGTAAATGTCCGAAATGTTTGCCTGAATGTTCAACACAAAGTTGTAAGCGTGGTTACCTGGAGGTAGTAGCTTTGCGAATAGCGTCAAGAAGAATTTCATTCCAAGCTTCAGTCAAGTTACGTTTAGAGCTGGTGTATTTTCTCAATGAATAAATTTCCACTTTTTTATTGGCCAACCTGTAGACTGACAACGTCACGACGACGGTTTTGGAAGGGAGTTAGGAGTATACTCCAGATACAGTAAAATCGATAATTTTCAGATATGGGCTTTTAGAGGCCCACTAAGATGGACCAATTAGAATTGGTGTATTTTTTCGAAGAAGAAATTTGCCGCTTTTTTTACTGGGCACTCTGTAGTATGGTCGTTAGTTGACATAGATTGAAGCTCATTTGCTTCTTTGGGTGTTTCTTCAAAACTCGAAGAGCCAAATGTGATTGTCTGCAATAGAGATTAGCTTAACCACCCTGGCAGACGTGCATACTCCGAAACAAGCAACCAGCCATTTCTTAGTGACATCTTGGATATATGAATGTAAAAACGCAACGAAAGGCAAGTTGGAGCCGTCTTTCGATTCGTAGATAATTATATTGACTGCTTGTGCGCACATAAAACAGCGTATAATAATCCAGTTAGCTGTATGTAGGTAGAAGATAATAGTCAAAGAACAACGATAGCCGTTCATCTCCCACCAACCTCGCATTCTTCGTTGTTAAACAGTTCAGCTTCAAATAATTAGTAATTTCTTGCCGCTTTTACATAGGAAAAGCTGTTGCTTCTGCACAACTCACCAGTTGAACTGATAGATTACCTATAATTAGAGGGGGCAATTTTGATGTCACTCTAAAAAGCAACCCTATTCAGACGCAATTATGCAAAATTCAGCGTCATGTTTAATTTATGAGAAGGTCATATGACATGGCCTGAACGGACACGTGCTTTGAGCATTGCATATCTCGCTGCAACAAGTCGGATAGCAACAAGTAATTCTAATTGAAATCTTGTTGCAAGAGACAATTACAGCGTGATAATTGATAAGAAAATATTCCTTGTTAAAGAAATTAAAATTTAGTTCCCAATAAGTTTCTAAAAATAATATTTTAAGAGAGTCCACAGATGAAAAGTTGCAAATCTCTCACAATTCTATCGCTATTGCTATGGCAAATGTTCAAACGCATTATATTCCTTAGACCCAACAGATCAGACATCTACAGTTAGAATCTGGTATGCCATACTCACGATAGCTAACTACCCACATTGATTTTATGTTACTTTGGTAAGAGACTAACAGGCATGATATTTTGAAACACCGGTTCTAGTGCGATCTCGTTAAGCAAAGTTCAGTACTTGGATGGGTGACTGCACTTTAATGGCAGGTGCTGAGAGCTTGGATGTGCAGATAGTGTAATGGATAACGACTCGGAAGCAGAAATCGTGTGGGGGAGCGGGGTTCGAATTCGTGTTCATTACATTCACTTACATGTAAATAACCTTGGGAAAAGCAAGACTCCATCACTTTCTCCTCCAGCTATAGGTTGAATAGCAGGACTTGTATGGAAAAATCATCATTTTATAACAAAAGCAGGTTTCAGCTTTAAATTAAAAAACAAATCAAAATCAAACTTTGGTAAGTAGTACGTTCGACAGAGGCAGCTTCTTCCCCACTTCCGAGTGGTTGCTTCTGTGACCATTACAATCTTCAAGCCCAGTATCAACCGATATCTATCCTATGTATCTTCATAATACACACCTTACTTCCCTATTTCCCCTCTAACTTGAGTGGTGCTTGGGCCTTGTACTGGGATCGCTCACACTGTAGACGCGATTTACACCGAGGTTTTTGCCGAGGAGAGGAGAAACAATCGCTTGCCACCTGGGAGAAGCGTGCTCAACAGAAAGGAAGCAAGGCGATATCGGGAGAGAACGTCTTCACATGCATTCGTTGCAATCCAAAATCTCTCTCTCTCTCTCCCTTGTGGGCCTGTACAGTCATAACAGATGACTGCACCGTCATCAGGCAGCTGAGGCATAACTCTTTCGGCGCAGATCCACGGTTTCTCCAGATCGCTGGATGCCACGCACACACCAGACAGAAAGACTACCGCCACATCCGATTTGGTGCTTCTACTATATATAAAGAGATTCTTGACAAAATCAAAAGAGGAAAATGCAATATTATCAGTCGTGACCTGGCATCTCATCTTCAATCACTTCCCCATTGCCGTATCTTAGGTCCCCTCTGCCGTAATAAATATTTTCAAGGTAATTTTGTTCTGAGGATACTTCTTCGCGAATTTAAGTACTAGATTGGCAACTAAGTTTCATTATTATACTGTTGAAATTGTTCGATGTAATTTCTATTCTAACAGTTTCTTTTTTTGTACTTCTTTCCTGTGGAAGTCTCATCTTTCGAATCCTTTAAAACCGATAATTTTTATGTCTTAATTTGATTACTAGCAATGTTGCTAGATTTTCACTTGCTCGTATCTTATTAGAAATCTTGCACATTTATAAGTCTAGCATTCGTCCTTGCATTGAATATTGTCGCCAGATTTGGTCTGATGCTTCTGCTTTCTAACTAGAAATTCTTAACAAAATATAAAGAAGAATACGCAACGTTATCAGCCGTAACCCGGCATCTCGTTTTCACTTTCCTACCGCCGTAACGTAGCTTCCGTTTGCCTTTTCTATAAATATTTTCATGGCAATTGTTCTGATAGGCTATTAATATTTGGTATTTGTTTTTTCTGTTTGGATGAGTGTGTGTTTGAGTGAGTGTTTGGTTGGAGGATTGCTTGAATTATTTTATTCCGGTATCAATTATGACAGACAACTGACGTTTCTGTCATACTTAAGGATTGTATTCATTGTAAATATTCATTGGGGTTTCATTTTTAAATGTTCTTATTTTTATCCTCCACACAAAAAAACATCGTGAATATGGCAACAAAGATGAGGACAATAGTCCAAACGATGTAAATAGTGTAAATAATGTAACCGTATGTTCTAATCTAATAGTTCCTTCTCTCGCACTTCTTGATTGTGTAACTTTCGTTTAGCTTATCTGCAGCTACAGCCTTAAAAAATCTTAATACAACTTCATCTGTCTCCTTGAATTTTGTTCTTTTATTAGGTTGTCCCAAAAGTTCGTAAACACTTGCGAAAAATTGCATTTTTATGCAACACAATCCTGCACAATCGAGACAAGTGATGGGTTCAGAAAGGGCAAGAGACACCGTCGGTTCCAAAACAAGATCGATTCGGCAAGAAAGTCATGTTGTGCGTTTGGTGGAACTTTGAAGGAATCGTGCATTTTGAGTTGGTTCCGAATGCTCGTGCCATCAGTGCCGAACTTTACTGTCAGCAACTGGAGCGGGTCTACGAAAAGTTAAAGCAAAAGTACCCGGCTCTGATCAACCGAAAGCGTGCTTTGATGCAGCAGGACAATGCCAAGCCACACACCGCCAGGAAGACCAAAGACAAGTTTGAAGAGCTGGACGGCGATGAGGTTTGCCACATCCAGCCTACAGTCCTGACTGTGCTCCATCAGATTACGGCCTTTTCCGCTCAATGCAACACTTTCTGAAGGGCCGCCGATTCGACTCGTTTGATGAAGTCGAGGAAGCGTGTCAAGAATTCTTTGATTCGAAGCCGGCTGAATGGTACTTTCACCAGATCCGAAAACTTGCAGATCGATGGCAGAAGGTCTTGGAAAATGATGGTCTTTATTTTGAGGAATAATTTTTGTTGTTTTTGTTATTACTTGGCGAGTGAAATTTCAATTATTTGCAAGTGTTTACGAACTTTTGGGACAACCTAATATCATCGCTCCATTCAATAATGTTCGTCTTGGGTAAGGCGATAAACTACATTCGCGTCCTGGGTGAGACGATAAACTACATCCGCGTCCTGGGTAAGACGTTAAACTACGTCCGCGTCCTGGGTAAGACGATAAACTACATCAGCGTCCTGGGTAAGACGATAAACTACGTCCGCGTCCTGGGTAAGACGATAAATTACGTCCGCGTCCTGGGTAACACGTTAAACTACGTTCAGCAGCAAGGCCTCTGATCAGGAGGTTTTGAAGATCGTGGAACCACCTCTTAATTGCTGGTGTTCCCAGGTCCACTCTGACCCGGGGTGGTAGCACTTGTTAGGGTTACAGATATGGACAAATAGTTTAACTATTACCATCAATACTTTTTTGAAAGAAATTATTACGAGCAATACAATTTTGAAGGAAATGTATTACCAGAAACAGATTTTGACAAAACAGAATATTACCAGCAAAAGATCATTTTGTCGGCATTAAATAACCCATTGAGGTTGATATGCCGTAAAACAAAAATATACCAAACCAAACCAAACCAAACCAAACCAAACCAAACCAAACCAAACCCTTCAATAATGTGTTTTTTTTCTTTTTTTTACACTCTCAGTAATCATTGCGTCCTAGTAGCTTTATCGCCTTGCTTTGGGTGAATTGATTCAAAAGAAAAAGAACCCACTCTACGGACACAGAGTTAGTATTATTGATAATACGTAATACGAAGAGTCTCCGAAAAGTATCCGGTTATTGTCGAGAAAATAGCCAACTGTTAGATGGTTGATAGACGTGGGAGGATTCCAAGGACCCCCCCCCACCGAGCTATTATTAAGAACCGCTGTTAAGAACCCACCCGTTTATTGCATGTTGCGATTAATTCCGAATATTTTCGCTTATTAAGGCCAACCTTGTATTAGGTAACCAAGATTACCATAATTATCTGTGTATAATACGCACCCGTGAATAAAATCGATCCGTAAATTTTCGTTAAAATTCTGGTTAAAAAAAAACAAGCAAAAATACAACTGACTATTTCTAGAAGTTGGATCAGTTAAGTTTAATCGTATCTACAAAAAAAAAAAAAAAAAAAGAAAAAAAGAAAAAGAAGCATTTATCTATTTTCTGTCAGGTTTGCACAGCAGGTCTTTTGAACAGGAGTAGAGGTTTATCCCTTGTTTCCTGTTTAGAATTGGGTTTCCGGCTCCTTATAAAGTCTACTTCAACTCTATACTTCTAACGTCTCCGTCTACACTCAGAAATTTTATTCTATTTATTTATCATTTTATTTTATTTTCTTCTCCTCAATCGGAGTAAATAGGTTCGGCTATTTTCCGGTTCACACTCCTCCCCGGTTTTTTGAACAGGAGTAGAGGTGTGTCCCTTTTTCATTTCTAGAATTGGGTTTCAGGTTGCTCCTAAAGTCTTTTCATTCTCTTTCGCAACCAGTAGCCCCTTGAGCCTTAGTTGAATTATTACCTTGCTTGGGGTGAATTGATCAAAAGAAAAAACGTTACCAAACGAAAAAATGGCGCAAATTTTCTAATACATTAGGGCAGGTAGATTTTGGAACTTTAGTGTTGCACCCAATTTGAAATTTGTGGTTTGACATAATGAATAATGACACAAAATATTTTTCTAAATCCTTATCGTTTTTTAAAGAAACGAGTTTAAAGTTTAAGTCTAGGATCAAAATTGGAGCGTTAAAATTTCATTCCGGTGATCAGTGAAAGCCTTATGGCACAGCCTTATAAAATTTATAATCGAAATATATGAAGGTAGTTGGTTTGAAATTAAAAGGGATAATCAATTCTATAACTAACAACTGTATAACTTCTATATGATCCAGAGAAGAAAGTAACAGTTGACCGGAATACAGAATGCTGGATTAAAAAAAAATTTCACCTTGCTTTTAGAAAACATGAGTTGAAGTCAAATGAATTGTAGGTGAGGCAAGATGCTATAATAATTTTGACCATTAGATAAGTAAACATTTATTCATACTTAATTAGTTGTTTTAAGACATTTTTATGTTTATACATTCTTTTTTATGTGTGACGTCATTTGTTTACATTTGGTTACGCATCGAGCAGATATGAATGTACGTGAGAAAATCATGGAAAATTGTAGTTTACAAACAGTAAAATCGACCTTACTAACCGAAACGCTCCTCTTTGGCGAAATCGGTAAAAGCACATCAGGCTATATGACGGTTCCGTATAGGATACAGGTTCGATTCCTGTCGGAGGACGAATATTTTCTATGACAATTTCTCGGACATTCAGGCCGGTAAATGTTGTTAATACTGTTTCTTATAAACAGAGCATTTACTTAAATATTTATATCTATAAAAAAGAATGTATAAACATAAAAATGTCTTGAAATAATCGTCGGGCTTTGTCCATTTTTATAATGTGTGACGTCATTTGTTTACATTTGGATACGCATCAAGCAGATATGTATGTACGTAAGAAAATCATCGAAAATTGTAGTTTAAAAACAGTAAAATCGACTTTGCTTACCGAAAGACACTCCTCAGTGGCGAAATCGGTAAAAGTACGTCAGGCTGTGTGACGGTTCCGTATAGGATACAAGTTCGATTCCTGTCAGAGGACGAATATTTTCTCCCAATTTCTCAGACATTCAGGCTGGTAAATGTTGTTAATGCTGTTTATTATAAACAGAGCATTTGCTTAAATATTTGTATCTATAAAAAAGAACGTATAAAGATAAAAAAAATGTCTTAAAATAATTGTCGAACAATGTCCATTTCTTAATTAGTTAAGTTTACAAAACTAATTTTAATTTTTCATTCAAATTGAATAACAAAATATAACCAAAAAGAGTCAAATTTTCCGATAAAAATATATTTTTCTTTCAGAAGCACCGAGCCATGAACGAAGAGATTCAAAAATTACATTCATCAACTCTGAAGCGATACACTGGTCAAATTTGATTAACATCTTACAAAATGGAGTTCGTAATCGTACGCTTACGGGAGGTTTATACAAACAGTGAACTGCAAGATGTTCTAATAAATAGAACGACGTTGGAGTTGCTGAATTTACTTGCACATTCTCAGCCTCGCAGTTAAACTAACTATTGAAGTTTGACAAATTGTGCATGGACACGAATCAAGGCCCAAGCACAGTATTACTAAATCATTGTGTCATCAAATAAGAGCTTTATTTAATTCAAAGGGAAATTATACTGAACAATTTAGCTATATATTATGACTAGCAGCATGACCCGGCGTTGCCCGTGCTTGATTAAAAAAGAAAGAGAAATTCTAAACCAACGTCACACACTGTAACCAAAGTAATTGCTAGGCTTGGGTGCCTTCAAAGCGAATCGCCAGACAGAGCGTTCGGAAAAAAAAGATGTTTATAGTAATAACTCGCAGCATGGCCCGGCGTTGCCCGTGCTTGATTCAAAAATCGTACGACTCATACAGCTATCGCTATCACTTGACTTAAAATATTTTTGCCCTTCCTTGTCTTTAAAGGAGTGTTCTTTGCCGTGCTGATGTTGCTACTTCTTGCCTATCTCACACTGCGAATTTTTTCTAAGCTATATACTAAACATTAAATCTGTTACGAAAAAAGAACTAAATAAAATAAACACAAAACGATCAGCTTTAAAAAAGGACTCGTAACTGGAAAAACCGAATGAAAAAAAAGAATGTTAACAACAAATACTTTTTCACACCCAACCCAGTTCTGCGGAATCAGAATCAACGTTGAGTTTAAGCAAGCGTCTGAGCCAATTGGAGTAAAGTGCCATGCAGATTTAAATTTTTCCCACTTGTGACGAATGCAGCTATCGAATTTTTTGCATGCTAGCATGCTAGTTAACATTCGAGTCAGTCATCTGTTGGCTCTCACGCTGGCCAATAGAATCTTCCTGTCTATTCGTGGCAGACAGCTATAGGCTCTCATTCTGGCCAGTAGAAAATGGCCGCAAACTACAGAAAAACTGCTGTAGAAGCATGAAAAAATCGATTATTTCCACTATCGATGGGAGTTGGGAAATGTAAAGTCGGTCTTGGCCTTCCCACTAACTTGGAGCATGTGCATGTAAATTTTGGTGCAAATCCGTCGAGAATTGCTGCCGTGCATTCGTTACACACACACACACACACATCCTGCCTTTTATAGACAGAGATGTAATATGTTCTACAGTGCAATAGTTTTAGTGTGATTTTCAATAAACAATGCAAACTTAAAATATTTTGCCTTATAATTTGTACACAATAGTGTTATGGTGTCATATACACTTTTATCTATATTTTGTTTTTTATTAATTATGACCTAACAAATGTTATAATAGCTTATTCAGTGATTATCGTTTTTTGTAATCTTGTACAATTTTTGCATAGTTTACACTCATAAAAAATATTACGTATTTTGTTTGTGGTGATTCATAATTATAATTTTTGTTTGAATATATTTTCTATTCAATGTATTTGATAAAAAAGATATCAACTTTATTTGTATTTATTTTTGAAATAGTAAAATTTTGAAATCAGTTTGTAAGCAAAAATCTGCAGAAATTAACTATTTCTGTACATTTTTCAGGCGATCAATAAACGTAAATGCTGAAAAATTGGTAAAAGCTATGCATCTAAGTTTTGGTGAGGGTACTTACCATATGAAACGTAAGCTTTTGCACAAAGTACAATGATAATATTCTAAAAAAAAAAAATCAATCTGATCTTTTTATATATCGCAATAATGCTACAACAGAGCTGAATATTTTGTATGCAGTCAGTCACTGAATTTATTCAACATAAATAAAGCACAAATCAACGTAGACTCCCGTTTTAGAAACCTTAATCGAAGCTGATGGCGGTAATATTATATATTAATATAAATATGGCACCTAGATATGAATTTAAGCACGGTACAAAACTGTCGGCAAGGTCTTATCATCTTACAGTCGAAATGTAAAAATATTCCAAATAGTTTCTTCTATCGCACTTCCCGCTTGTGGAACTCTATTCTGATTTCTTGTCTCTCAGACAACTTTGATCTTCAAAAATTTAAATGCAATGTCAATCGTTATCTTCTGTCCACTTAATTCCTCTTCTTTTATTATTCTCTCTCCTTAATAGTATTTTCTTTCTCATAATATTCAGCCAAGCCCTTAAGTCTTTGTGGCTTTATTTGTTTATAACAATCTTTATCTTCTCTCTCCTTAATTTCTCTTCTTTTATTGTTATCTCTCCTTAATAATGTTTTTTCTTTCTCCTATTCTCTAACACTCAGCAACTTCTTGCGTCTTAGTCGTTTTATTGCCTTTCTCGGGGTGAAATGATTAAAAAAAAATCATGGGACAAAATAATTATTTAAAAATAAATAAGTATCAAATAGACATTTGATAATTTAATCATGGTGGCACTTGTGTTTGATAGACAAGAGTAACATTTGAGAGAAAGAAAGAATGAGATGGAGTACGAACAGAGGTAGTCAATTATTATTTATATAATAATACTTCTGTTCCATAATAATTATTCCACATGCCTACACATTACATGCACTAAATGTAACATCTATTATGATAGTTATTTCTGTGAAATATACAGAAAATGTGGCACAAGGCCCAAAAAGGGGGGTGGCGAAAGAACGGTCTTCATCTATCTTAATTTTAAACTTAGCTAGCCACAAGCACTGACCCAGGCATACAATATTCCTAACACCAAAACAACACATTCTTATTAGCCTTTCTTACTACATCCACCATAATACCTCATTGTCTCAATGAAAATCCTAAATAGTCCCCATATGTACAAATCGTCGTATGTAGGGGGGAATAAAACAACTAAATAAAAAGATCCCCAATTAATATATACAATGTACCATCTATTATGGGACAGAGTCAATTATTATTTATATAATAATACTTCTGTTTCATAATAATTGTTCCATTTGCCTACACTTTTCATAGGATAAATGTACTATTACTGGACTCTACTTCCGTCCCATAATAGTTTTTCCATTTGCCTAGATATTTAATTCTCAAAATGTATCAATTATTATGGGACTGTGTTCGTCATAAATATTTATGTATAATAGATCTCTATCTATAAAAGGCAGGATGTGTGTGTGTAACGAATGCACGGCCGCAATTCTCGACAGATTTGCACCAAAATTTACATGCACATGCTCCAAGTAAGTGGGAAGGCCAAGACCGACTTTACATTTCCCAACTCCCATCGATAGTGGAAATAATCGATTTTTTCATGCTTCTACGGCACTTTTCATGTAGTTTGCGGCCATTTTCTACTGGCCAGAGAGAGAGCCTATAGCTGGCTGCCACGAATAGGCAGGAAGATTCTATTGACCAGCATGAGAGCCAACAGATGACTGACACGAATGTTAACTGGCATGCTAGGATGCAAAAAAAATCGTTAGCTGCATTCGTCACAAGTGGGAAAAAATTAAATCTGCATGGCACTTTACTCCAATTGGCTCATTCGCTTGCTTAAACTCAACGTTGATTCTGATTCCGCAGAACTGGGTTAGGTGTGTAAAAGTATTTGTTGCTAACATTCTTTTTTCATTCGGTTTTTCCAGTTACGAGTCCTTTTTTAAAGCTGATCTTTTTTGTGTCCATTTTTTTTAGTTCTCTTTTCGTAACAGATTTAATGTTTAGTATATAGCTTAGAAAAAATTCGCAGTGTGAGATAGGCAAGAAGTAAGGCATGTAGCAACATCAGCAAGGCAAAGGGCACTCCTTTAAAGGCAAGGAACGGCAAACATATTTTAAGTCAAGTGATAGCGATAGCTGTATGAGTCGTACGATTTTTGAATCAAGCACGGGCAACGCCGG
>OZ010603.1:70914126-70951626 GCA_963932145.1 Acanthosepion lycidas | reverse complement strand
CTACCACCTGTAATGAGACACCTCAGGCCCCCAACCGGTCACCAGCACAAGTCCCTTATCATAAACAAGGCGTCTCTTGGAAGGGAACTGATATTGAAAATAAATTCTAACCTCTTTCTTCCAGACAAACACTTAAGAGCTGAAGACGGTTGGGTTCAAATCAGCCAGAAATAGACTATACTCATGCTGAGGTAATTTTGTTTTTTTGTCGTAAAAATATATACGCTCTGTTATTATAAAGACATTGAACTATCTGTGGATCAGTTTTAATATATTTATTACTAGGATCCACCTGGATTATATACCAATGGATCTATTAACTGTACTGAATATATATATATATATATATATATATATATATATATATATATATATATATATATTAAATAATATAGTTTAAACGTATGCTGTATATACATATATATATATATATGTGTGTGTATATATATATATATATATATATATATATATATATATATATATATATATATATATATAGTTTAAACGTATGCGGTATT
Organism: Acanthosepion lycidas; assembly: GCA_963932145.1. Classification (NCBI taxonomy): domain Eukaryota; kingdom Metazoa; phylum Mollusca; class Cephalopoda; order Sepiida; family Sepiidae; genus Acanthosepion; species Acanthosepion lycidas. The sequence goes on along the minus strand of OZ010603.1, from coordinate 70,951,108 downwards.
TAAAAATGCTAAATACTAGAGATAAGGCGAGTGTAAATATAAAAGTGGACACTGAGGTCAAAAGCGAGCGTTAAGTATTCTTTTCATACTTGAACACTATGTTCCGTCATGTCGAACCACTCCATAACTCACCTGTTTTTTCGATTTCCAGTTCAGTTTTCTCTCTGATATATATATATATATATATATATATATATATATATATATATATATATATATATATATATATATATATATATATTTAACAACAATGAATAACATAACAGAACATCCCTTTCTAAATATTTTTGGCATTTAAAAATTAATAAATCCCCTACCGTAAAATGAAAAATATTTAAAAAAAAACAAGAATCTGTAAATCCTTAAATGACCGATGTCCCCTGTGTTTACATGAAAATCTGCATATAAAGCTTCCTAAAAATAAAGCTTCCTAAATCAAAGAAATGAATTAACTGTAAATTGTAGGCATTGCATAATGTTTACTTTAAAATATAGTTAAAAGAAGTTTTCAAAAAATTTACGCATTACAATTACATTTCCATTATTTTATTAATATATAATAGTCCACATAATATTTACTTAATTCTTTGATTTTTACATCTTTAATATTGCCTTATTGTATTGCCCATTCAATATAATAAGTATCACACTTTAGGCCCCATATATATATATATATATATATATATATTTAATTATGCTAGCGACACCTTTAAGAAGATTTTTGTAATATATATAAAAAAAACATTGAAATTCCTTAAAAATAACTTTTTGTCTACTTTACATTATCTGAGTTTTACTTGCAACAGTTTTCCGCTGTTGGCTGTGTCTAAAGTGTCAATTTATCTAGACATGAATTCATAACCCACCTACCTACACCCTCTGACATTATTTTTCATTTTTTCACTTTTAGCTTAGATCTGTTTCTTAATTGGGTAATCAAGACATGCCCACATTTTTTAAAATTTTGAAATTAGAGTCCCTCCTCCCTTTTAACTTCCAAATGAGATTTATTTTGTAATTTCCCAAATAAATCATTTTCATCACATGTTATCTATCATCATTATTTGTTGCCTTGCTTGAAGTGAAAATATTAAACAGAAAACAAAGAAAAACATTATTCATTTTTTACCTGTATTTTTCAGCTTAATTCTAATTGTAAGTCCTTAGTTGTAATATTATCTAGAATTTTGATTAGATGAAGCATTGTCAAGCATTATTCATTTTGGACTAGGACTTCTTTCATCTTCATTTCAATTGCTTTATTTCCATAAGTAGTATTAGTAGTAGTAATATTATCTGGAATTTGGATGAGATGAAGCATTGTCAAGCATTATTCATTTTGGACTGGGATTTCTTTCATCTTCATTTCAATTGGTTTATTTCCACTAGTAGTATTAGTAGTAGTAATATTATCTGCAATTTTGATTAGATGAAGAATTGCCAAGTATTCTTCATTTTTGACTAGGATTTCTTTCATCAATTCAATTGCTTTATTTCTATTAGTAATTTCCTATTTTTTTATGTGTCGTGTTCCCTCATAATGTAGGTGATTATGGCTCTCCACAGTTTCCTGTCCTTTGTAGATCTTAATAAATTGTGTTTGTTTGTCATTTATCCTAAACCCTGTTCCGTAATCAATCCATTTACTCAAACTTTCGAAGTATGTTACGCGCTGATTTCCTCTGTCTTTCGTGCCTTCAATCTGGAATCTGGAGATCGATATCTCGGAACATTTGCTAGAAGATGTTGACTTTCTTTTCAAGATCATTCTTATCCCAACTAAATACCTATGCCATCGGCATGTCCAATCTCTTCATCATTCTTTTTAATTTTATGTTCTACCATCAATAAAAGAAGAAAACAAATAGGATTTATTTGTCTGTATTAAATTTCACGTTTCTAGGCTTACCTGTTGTTTGCCTACTAACGTTAACAACATGACAGCCAGCGAAGAGTTTTTTTGTTTTTTTTTTAAATTTAACCATGATATACTTTGTAACGATATACCGGCGATATATATTTTATTGGTACGTTCAACATACCATGCTTTTGGATGTTAATTCCGCTTAATATGTTTTTGTTCTTTCCACCTCTAAGTTTTGTACTCTCCGCTGAGGCCGGGGATTGAACTCACAACTCTTAGGATCAATCAACCAAAGCTTTTATCCAAAAAGGTAAGAACAAAAACTTATCAAGGCGAATTAACTGAAAATAAATAATGGTATGTGGAATTAGAAATTAGTCCCTGTTGACTAAATAAACTTTTCGGTTCGAAATTCCAACGTCTGTCACCTGAAGAAGACCGAAGCAAACAACGACTGAAACGTCGTGAATATGGCAATGAAGATGAAGAAAACTGTAAATGTAAATAGTATAAATAGTTACAATACTTTATCTCAGAAATATAGACAGATACTGAAGAAAGCTGGAGCATACAATGACAGAAACGTCGTGAGTTTGGTTTGGTTTAGTTTACGGCATATCAACCTCAGTGGGTTATTTAATACTGACAAAATTTTTATTGCTAGTAATATGTTTTTCTTCAAAAATCTATTTCTGGGAATATTTTTTCTTGAAGAAATCTATAACTGGTCATATTTTTTAAAAGAATGTATAACTGTTTGTATTGATGGTATTTTTAAAAAAGTATTGCTGATATTAATTTTTCTTCAAACATTATTGCTGGTAATAATTTTTTTATTACAAAGTATTTCTGGTATTAAAACCTATTTTTACACACATTTGGGTATTAACTATTTGCCCATAGCCTTGACCCTAACAGGTGCTACCACCCCGGGTCACGGTGGACCTGGGAACACCAGCAATTAAGAGGTGGTTCCACGCTTCTCAAAACCTCCTGATCAGAGGCCTTGCTGTTGGACGTAGTTTATCGTTTTACCCAGGACGCGGATATATTTTAGTTGTGAGTTTGACAATAAAGATAAGGACAACATTCCAAACTGTAAATAGTGTAAATAGTTAAAATACTTCCTCTCAGAAATATAGACAGATCTATAAACAACTTTAAAATATTGTGATAACGATTATAAGTAAGAATGTAAGTCACTACTGAAATTTTTTTTAAATCAACACGTTTTTCTATTTCACTGAAGCAAACACACATGAGAAGATTATCACCTTCCTCTATCTTCTCTCTCTTCCTTGTTCTTACTGAAACCAAATATCGTCACTGATATATCTTTTCCGTCTTTACCCATGATCAAGGCGGAATAGTCCCTTATTTGTGAGGTACTGGTAAGAACTGAAAGAACAAAGTTATATGATTCTTATTTTGGAATGAAGCGCCCAGCTGAAAAACAAAATGGAATTTTAATATGAGACAGCCTAAAAAATTCAAACCATTTATCTCTCCCGTATCTATATTTATCGATCCCTGTCTTTTGAGAGAGCTATAAACTGGCGGTGATGTTGTGGAAAGAAAGACACTTCTTAAAGTTGATAAACATACTCTATACTGGGATGAGGAAAACAAACTTAAGCAGTTGTCGATGCACAGTTTGAAATTTTCATTCGTAAAAATTACAACAGGAGATTTGCCTCTGTCTGTCAATATGGCTATCCCCAGCAAACGCTACGTGCTATATAACATGGTGGAGAGACGCGGATCACTAATGTAATTATAAGAGTTCTCAATGTCAATTCAATCTTAGCCGTCGCGAAGAGCGGCAAATCTCCCCACAAATTACTTGTGTACGCTCCGAGCACGAATAATACGGTCGTCCACAACAGGCGTATCACGTTCGCACAATGGCCGCCATCTTGGATACATGAAAGCACATGCCGGAAGTGGAATGGTTCAGTCGTGCGACTCTTAGCTATTGTCGCTAGGGGGCGCATTTGTCATGACAGACGATGATCTTTTAAACTGGAGGAGGAAATTGAAGGGGGGACATAATTTCCGAGTCCCGTTTATAGTACTTGGGAGTTAGACGATCTTGGCTGCTAGTGGTCACCATATGCAGTAAGGAGCCATGTCCGTGTGGTTAACTGTCGTCTCCCTCCGTCGGCTACCATTTACAGTGCACACCCCATCAACGGGCGTGACGCTTGCTAATTGTCGACACGATCTTACATTTGTTTTAGCTTTAGAAGAATTTTCTCAATAATTCGACGCCATTACAGTCGAATTGACCTCGTATGGGTGGTGAAAGTTTGTTGGTTTACTGGAGAAAATCGATCAACATCACGCCTTCAACCTTCGGCCATCTTAGATAACAATTTTGATTAATAGTTTTTTCTTCATTTTTTTACGCTTTCCGCCATTTTTAGAACATTATTCATTATTTTTTCTCTGTCTTCGCGTTTATGTATTTAATGCTATTTTTTCTTCTTTTGGTGTTTTTTTTTTTTTCCTTTATTTTTTTCGTTTAAGGAAGTTATTGTCGCTTTTGTATTTCCTTTTCATTTTTCCTTCTTCATTTCTCTTGATTTCATTTTTTCTTCTTCATTTATTTTCGTTTTTAACCTCTGGATCCTAATTAACCCCGCTATTCTTTTCGTTGTTGCGAAGTTAGTCACTGATTATCTCCCTTTACGTCATATTAATTTATATACACCATACCTGTTATTCTCAAAACTACAAACGTTTTTTCTTAGATATAGATCCTTTTCAAAATTTATTTTATGCTTTTATTCCCTCTTCGACTGTCTTCTTCCTTCTCCTCCATCTTTTTCTCTTCTTCCTTGTCTCCTTCCCTATTTTTTTGCTTTTTCTTCGTTCAACCCCCCTCATACCACAGAAATCTGTTTACTTCTTTCTTTTGATCATTTAAACGTTTATATTTCTTAATTATTCAATTTTCAATGTTTTCTCCTTGCCTAAATCTATTAGTTCTATAATTTTTCTTCTTTTCTTTCTTTAACAGACCCGAGATTAAAAAAAATATTATTTCTTGTTAATGTTTTTGGTAATTTTATAAATTATTTTCTGTTGCCTTTTGAATTATTTTCTTCCTTTTGATTTTTGTTTTTCTTATCGAATTTCACTTTTCTCCGTCTCTTTTATTTTTTATCTTTAATGACGTTTACTTCTTTCTTTCTTTCTTTCTTTCTTTCTTTCTTTCTTTCTTTCCAATTTGCATTATTTTTACTTTCTATTTCATTTCTATTTTTCTTTTTTTCTTTCTTACGATTGTAGTTGAATTTAACATCTTTCTTTCTATTGAATTTGCCTTTTCGTATTTCTTTCTTTTTTCTTTCTTCTTCTTTCTTTCTTTCTTTTTTCTTTCTTTATACAGAATTTATTTTTTTCTTTTTTCGTTCTTTTTCTTTTTTATTCATTCTCTTTCTTTTTTATTCATTCTCTTTTTATTCATTCTCTTTTTTTTTATTTATTCTCTTTTTTATTCGTTCTCTTTCTTTTTTAGTCATTCACATTTTTATTCGTTCTCTTTCTTTTTTATTCATTCTCTTTCTTTTTTATTCATTCTCTTTTTTATTCATTCTCTTTCTTTTTTATTCATTCTCTTTCTTTTTATTCATTCTCTTTCTTTTTATTTCAGTTGCATTTTTATTTTTTCTTTCTTTCTATTTCTTTTGCATTTTCGTTTATTTTTCTTTCTAACGATTCTAATCGAATTAATATCTTTCTTTCTTTCTTTCTTTCTTTCTTTCTTTCTTTCTTTCTTTCTTTTCTATTTAATTTCATTTTATTTTTGTGTCACCCATTTTTTTCTTCGATTCTTGTTGTTTTAATTCCGTTTTCTTCCCAGTCATATTTTTTGTTCAATTTTTATTGAAGCGTCATCTTTTTTCTTTATGTTTCAGTTTATTAATTTCTCGACTGAATTTTGTTTTCGTCTGTCTTCCTGTTTTCTATCTTACTTTCTATTTCAATTGTATTTCTTTCTTTCTTTCTTTCTTAATTGCTTTTTATCTCTTTCTTTTTTCTATTTAATTTGCTTTTTCTTTCTTTCTTTTAACTGAATTTGAATTTTTCTGTCATTCATCCACTGCTTTTTATTTTTTTCTATTGTAATTCCATTTTTTTGCGATTCACATTTCTTTCTTTTTATTGAAGTATCATAATTTTCATTGTTTTCAATTTATTAATTTATTTGTATTACAACTGAATTTTTTATTACGTCATTCTTGTTTTTACTTTTTCCTCTTCTTTCTTTCTTTTTTCTTTGTTTTTCTATTTCTTTTTTATTTCTTTCTATCTATTTCCATCTCTTTTCATTTTCTTAATATTTTTTTAAAACATTTCTCATTAATTTCCTTTTGTATTTGTTTTTTTTTTGTCATCCTTTGCTCGTCCTTCCTCCATTTGTAAAATTTTCTTTCTTATTCTCCGCAGACGCTCTGAGTTTTTTCTTTCTTGTTTCTTTTCTCTTTTAATTCTCCTTGCCTCAATTTAACGCCCTTCCGTTTTACTCACTTGTTCTTCAAAAGCACGATCTGACATATTAAACATTATAATAGCCACGTTGGCTTTTTGTCTTTTTAAATATTTGACCTTCCGTTCCCTGAAGGATGTTGCTCTCCTCTGTTGGCGCGCGCCGGAAATAAGGGCTTCAGAATTGAACGAAAGAAATATTGAGAAACAATTGTCTGAAAGCAGAACAGAAAATAAACTCGAACGCAAAAAAGATTCACGAATTCCTTCGTTTTTGTCATGTTCTTCCATCAAAGGTATTATTTCTTTAACTTTTCTGCTTGAATTATGCATCATTTTATGGGTTTCACTCATTCTAATCCCATGTTCATTCATTCTCTTTCTTTCTTTTTATTCATTCTCATTTTTATTCGTTCTCTTTCTTTTTTTTATTCATTTTCTTTTTATTCATTCTCTTTCTTTTTTATTCATTCTCTTTCTTTTTTATTTATTCTCTTTTTTATTCGTTCTCTTTCTTTTTTATTCATTCACTTTTTTATTCGTTCTCTTTCTTTTTTATTCATTCTCTTTCTTTTTTTATTCATTCTCTTTTTTATTCATTCTCTTTCTTTTTTATTCATTCTCTTTCTTTTTATTCATTCTCTTTTTTATTCGTTCTCTTTCTTTTTTATTCATTCTCTTTCTTTTTTATTTATTTTCTTTTTTATTCGTTCTTTTTCTTTTTTATTCATTCTCTTTCTTTTTTATTCATTCTCTTTCTTTTTATTCATTCTCTTTTTTATTCGTTCTCTTTCTTTTTTATTCATTCTCTTTCTTTTTTTATTCATTCTCTTTTTTATTCATTCTCTTTCTTTTTTATTCATTCTCTTTCTTTTTATTCATTCTCTTTTTTATTCGTTCTCTTTCTTTTTTATTCATTCTCTTTCTTTTTTATTTATTTTCTTTTTTATTCGTTCTTTTTCTTTTTTATTCATTCTCTTTCTTTTTTATTCGTTCTCTTTCTTTTTATTCATTCTCTTTCTTTTTTATTCATTCTCTTTTTTATTCGTTCTCTTTCTTTTTTATTCATTCTTTTTCTTTTTTATTCGTTCTCTTTCTTTTTTATTCATTCTCTTTCTTTTTTATTTATTCTCTTTTTATTCATTCTCTTTCTTTTTTATTTATTCACATTTTTATTTGTTCTCTTTCTTTTTTATTCATTTCCTTTTTATTCATTTTCTTTTTAATATTTATTCACTTTTTTTATTCGTTCTCTTTCTTTTTATGTGTTCTTAAATTTAAAATGTTTGAAAAACCAAGAACATTTCTGTCCTTTACATAAATAATTCTTACAAAATAAATTCCTTGCATTTGCCTTGATAAAGTTCCTCGGAGGTCGAAACACGTCGGCTAAGATAAGTTTTCCTATTGTCTTTATTCATATTGTCCTTTTACAGATATACTCTATCTGAAAAGTTTACACATTATTACTTTTTGATTTTATATTTTTATTCGTTTAGAGTTTTATATTATTTCTTTTATTATTCTTTGATTTTATATTTTTTCGTTAATATTTTTATATTATTACTTTATTTTCTAATTTTATATTTTTATTCATTTATATTTACATTTTATTATATTTATTATTTTTTGATTTGCCTCAATCATCAATCTCCTAACTCCGCCCCCTTTTCTCTCGCTTTTCTTTTCCTAACCTCTCTTTCTCTCTGTCTGCCTCTTTCTCTCAGTCTGCCTCTTTCTTTCTCTTTCTTTTTTTTCTCGTTTTCACTCTTTTCTTTGCCAAGACAGTGAAGGCGATATGTTCGCCTATTGCCCGGTTCACACTCCTTCCCTATTTGCTAGAGGTTTATTCTTTGATTCTTGTTCAAGTTCCTTCTCGTAAAGTCTACTCATTTTCTTTCACCGCCAGTAACCACTTGCGTCTTACTGACATTATCGCCTTGCTTGGTGTGAAATAATTAAAAAAGAAAAAAAAAAAAAAATTAATATGTCAAATTCTCTCTTATTTTTTCTCTATTTTTTAAAGAATCATTTTACCCCAAGCAAGGCTGTAATGCCAATAAGACGCCAACGAGACAATTTTAATGAGGAGGAAAGAAAATAAAAAAACAGGTTTCAAGAAGACAGAAGATCTCTTCTCTCTTTATCTATTTGTCTTTCTCTTTCTCTCACCTGTTAGGAGAATTATTTCTCATTTTACATCTTTATATTCCATTTTCTCTTTATCTCTTTATCTTTCTCTGTCTCTCTCTAATTTTCTCCTTTTCTTTCTTTTTCCTCTCTCTGCTTCACTCTTTTCCATATCTCTACTTCCTTCTTTTTCCTCTCTAGTTCTCTATTATTCCTTTCTCTACTTCTCTCTTTTTCCTCTTTCTTTCTGTAATTTTCTCTTTTTACTCTCTCTACATTTCTCTCATTTCTCTTTCTTTCTTGACTCCTGTCTTTTTCCTCTCTCTACTTATCTCTTTTTCCTCTCTCCACTTCTCTCTTATAACTCTCTATACTTCTCTCTTTTTCCTCTCTGATTCTCTCTTTTTGCTCTCTCTACTTATCTCTTATTCAATTCTCTTCTTATTTCTTATCCCCCTCTCTACTTCTCTCTTTTCCTGTCTTCTCTGTTTCCTCGCTCTACATTTTCTCCTTTTCTTTCTTTTTCCTCCCTCTGCTTCTCTCTTTTCCATCTCGCTACTTCTTTATTTTTCCTCACCAGTTCTCTCTTATTCCTTTCTCTCTTTTTCCTCTTTCTTTCTGTATTTCTCTCTTTTTACTCTCTCTACTTTTCTCTTACTTCTCTTTCTTTCTTGACTCCTGTCTTTTTCCTCTCTCTACTTATCTCTTATTCCTCTCTCTAGTTCTCTCTTATAACTCTCTACACTTCTCTCTTTTTCCTCTCTGATTCTCTCTTTTTGCTCTCTCCACTTCTCTCTTATTCCATTCTCTACTTATCTTTTATTCAATTCTCTTCTTATTTCTTATCCCTCTCCCTACTTCTATCTTTTTCTGTCTTCTTCTCTCTGTTTCCTCCCTCTACATTTTCTCCTCTTCTTTCTTTTCCCTCCCTCTGCTTCTCTCTTTTCCATCTCTCTACTTCCTTCTTTTTCCTCTCTAGTTCTCTCTTATACTTTTCTCTACTTGTCTTTTTTCTTCTTTCTTTCTAAACTTCTCTCTTTTTGCTCTCTCTACTTCTCTCTTATTCCATTCTCTACTTATATCATATTCAATTCTCTTCTTATTAATTATCCCTCTCTCTACTTGTCTCTTTTCCTTTCTTCTTTCTGTTTCCTCCCTCTACTTTTCTCTTTTTCTTCCCCCCCCCGCTTCTCTCTTTTCCATCTCTCTACTTTCCTCTTTTTCCTCTCTACTTCTCTCTTTTCCTGTCTTCTTCTCTCCGTTTCCGGTCTCTACTTTTTCTCCTTATTCTTTTTCTCTACTTCTCTCTTTTTCCTCTTTCTTTCTAAACTTCTCTCTTTTTACTCTCTCTACTTTTCTCTTATTTCTCTTTCTTTCTTGACTTCTCTCTTTTTCCTCTCTCTACTTATCTCTTATTCAATTCTCTTCTTATTTCTTATCCCTCTCTCTACTGTCTTCTTCTCTCTGTTTCCTCACTCTACTTTTTCGCCTTTTCTTTCTTTTTCCTCCCCTTGCTTCTCTCTTTTCCATCTCTCTACTTTCCTCTTTTTCCTCTCTACTTCTCTCTTATCACTTATTCCATTCTCTACTTATCTCTTATTCCTCTCTCTCTTTACTTTTCTTCTTTTCTTCTCTCTACTTCTCTCTTTTCCCCCTCTTTCCTTATTCTCCCTCTCTCTCTCTTTTATTTTTATATCAATTCTTCCTCTTTTTACTCTTTTTCTCCCCAACACTTAATTATGTTTTAGTCTTTGTTTTGTTAGTTTTCTTTTATTTATTTTTGTTTTTTCATTCTCATGCATCTATTCCTACACAATTATTGATTTTCCCGACTCCATGTCTAGCACTATTAGGACTCACCATGCCACCTACAAGTCGTCAAATCCTCCGCATTTCCTCCGTATTCCATTGATAAAAAGGAAGTTTCACTCAGACAGCTTCTTCTCCAGAAGTGTCACTTTATGAGACCGACTTCGTAGATAGTGTTTCTTTAATCACTACAATCTTAACCTCTTCAAGTCTAGGGCCAATCTTTATCTCTCGTATATATTTTTATAATATTCGCCCCCCCCCATTTCCCTATACGGCTTTACAACAATCTGTTTTAGTAATACTTCAAGTGGCTGTTGCGTTTTATATTGACTGAATATTATTTAAAAAATTGAATATCATCTTCGTATAGATGTTGTTATCACAACGTTTCGGTCGATACATTCTTGGGCTTTAGTCAGGTATAATCGATAGGAAAATCACTTTCTTAAAAAAATAGCACAGGTTGATTGTTAATATATGTTAACAGGTGGGCGTATCATGACGGTTGCTGGCGTCGAAAGTGGGCTGGGCATGCCAAGTTCGAATTCCGGTCGAGTTATTTGCGCTCACTTTTGCATAAATATCCTTAGGAAAAGTATGAATAGACCACTTCTCCCCACGAACAAAGCGCCATGCATACATAGAAGCGCAAACTTGGCTCTGTAGCCTTAGTTAAAGAAAGAACTCCCGAGTGGGTGCTTCCCAAACGTGAGAATCTTAATCTCAAGTAAGAACTGTGACTTATAAGGATATGTAGGAGAGGTAAGTGACCTTTGACTTGAGGTTAAGATACTCGGGTTACTCTCTTCCTTATATTTCCCCCCTCTCTACTCTTTCTTATTCCTCTTTCTTTGTCGACTTTTGTCTTTTTCATCTCTCTTTTCTTTTTTTCTCTCTACTCTCTTTTCCACTGTCTACTTTTCTCATTTTCCTCTTTCTGCTTCTCCTTTTTTCCTCTCCCTACTTCTCTCTCATTCCTCTCTCTACATCTCTCTTATTCTTCTTTCTCTTATTCCTCTCTCTGCTTCTTTCTCTTCCTTTCCCTCTCTCTAATTCTCTCTTCTATCACTCTAATTCTCCCTTTTCCCTCTCTCTACTTCTCACCTTTTCCTTTCTCTACTTTCTCCTCTTTACTTATTCTCCCTATCTCTGTCTTTTATTTTTATATCAATATTTGTTTCTTCTACTCTTTCCCTCCCCGACACTCAAGAGAATCTTAACCTCAAATCAAAGTCAACGGCCACTTAACTATTCTGCATATCGACATGATCCACAGTTCTTACTCCCTAATCTCACAGTCATACTATACATCTAATCCTCCACATTGGGTAGCTCTTGGGCCGTAAAATGCAAAAACATTTCGGCGTGGGGCCGGCATCTCCACCCGTAAAAACACACACTAACTAGCCAGATTAACTAATTGGATTATACATAACGTAGGCTGAAGAATAGATCGGTTAAAACGTTACGTTAATAACAGCAATGTATATAAAGAAGAGGTTTAATTGTCCGATGAATGTCGGTTATGTTCATGACTTTTCTCATATGAGAAAAGTCATGTGCATACCCGACATACCCAACTATACGGTTACTATGATCATAGTTACTGCTTTCTTCTACTATATTCTCTTCCCACTTCCTCTCTTTGCCTACCAGTCTCTCCTCCTGCCAACCTCCAATTCCTTCTCCTTTTAACTGCCCGTCTTACTTCTTTTCCCCGTTCTTTTCTCTTTCTTTTGTTTTCCCTGTCCATGTCGACATTTCTTTTGCTTTTCTACAATTTATTCATTCAACAGCAACTGCTGCTTCTATTCATGTAATTCGTTGACGAAATAATGAACGCAGTTATAATAAATTTCGTTTTTGTAAGTATCGTCTGTCAACAACGAGATTTCGAGACGGGAGCAGTAATTAATCTCGCTAGCCAAAAGTCAGGTGACAGGAATCTGCGCGCGAAAATATTTAAATGTGGAATGTTTTGTAGCAGAATTAGAATGCTGGGTGAATTTAGATCGACCGTTACTTCCGGTACTGCCGGTCCAAAGAAATCCGCAAACGAATGTTTCTTTTATTTATTGATCATTTTCTTTGTCATTGAATCAATTCTTGACACATGACCCTGAGCCGATATTGGATATTAACACTAATTGCTTGTGCAGATTGCAAGCTAATTCTCACAAAAGTGATTGAAATACTCGGAAGATTACACACAAACAAATCTCAAACTCTTTTTCATTCTTATTCTATTTCTTTCTTGTCCTTTCTTTTTCTTTCTTGTTCTTTCTCTTTCGTTCACTTTCTTTTCTTTTTCTGTCGTCATCCAATTCTGTTTTCTCTCTTTGTAAAAATTGTCGGAGTTATCTTCTCCTAAAATATGACACCACCACTAAGTGAGCTATTCTTAAACTATATACACTTGAGAAAACCCTTTTCTCTCTCTCTCTCTCTTTCTTTCATTTTCCGAGAACTACAACCATGTAAGCTCTCGCAGAAGATACGCGTTCCCACTCATGGGAAGACGCCATGAATATTACACACACACACGTACGTACGAACATTTACTCACGCATTTCTTCTAACACAAACTTTACACAATTATTTGTTACACATACATATTATTGATTTTGTAATTTGTATCTGTTTGTTAACACACACACACTCACACACACACACACACACACACACACACATATATATATATATATATATATATATATATATATATATATATATATCGGTCTTGGTTGTTTTCTTTTACATTTCTTTTGGGTGGACCCATCTAGGGTCCGCCATGTTTGTAGTGGACTTTATTTCAGGAGATCACATGTGTTATATTTTTATTATATTGCGTGCTAATATGAATATATATTTGAAAAACACGGTGGATAAAATAAGTAAGGGTTTATTGTAAAAAACAGTAGAATAAGAATAAAGGTAACAGTTATGCACAAGGTCGTCGCAAGTAAATCCAGGTTGGTAATTCTCGCGTAAGTTTAATGTGGGCCAATCCGAGCCCGTAGGCTCGGCCAAAAATTCCCTGTAACCCCGGATAAACGGGTTCAGCTCTGTCTACCTCCCCGGTCGAGACTCTGCACTTCAGGACATCCTCGTCAGGGTTCCTGTCTGCCCGAAGGCAAAGAGTTCGACAACAGCTAAGAGCCGAGTAACACATCCCAGCTAGTATATTTACTAACCGCCCCACACGATCAGATATGGCACAGGGCCGAATTTAATGTGTGATTTCCGAGCCCGTAGGCTCAGCCAAAAATCCCCGTCTAAAACGAAATCGGGTAGCTATTTCCCGAGACGAGACTCTGCACTTCGACATAGCCTCGTCTGGGGATCGTCTCTGTCTGGATGCATAGAGTTTGACCAGCACAGCTGGGACAGATCCCAGTTAGGATATTTAGCTACCCCACCACCAGGGCTGCACAAGGCCGGTTTAACGTGGGTTCTCCGAGCCCGTGGGCTCGGCCAAAAATAACCCCTTTTGAATCCGTATAAACGCGTTCAGGGGCAGTCTACCTCCCCGAACGAGACTCTGCCCTTCGGCGGAGCATCGTCCGGGTTCTTCTCTGCCCGAAGGCAGAGAGTTCGACTGTTCAGTTGGAACAGGTCGCAGCTAGTATATTTAGCTACCCATCCACGAGAGTTGCATGTGGCATAAAGCTGGTTTAACATGGGTTCTTCGAGCCCGTAGGCTCGGCTAAAAATATTAAAAAATATTCCCTTTTGAATGCGCATAAACGGGTTCAGAAGCAGTCTACCTTCGCGAGCGTTCTCAGAGGCAGAGAGTTCGGCTGTTTATCTGGAACAGGTCGCAGCTGGTCTCTGTAGTCCGTTGACTTGCAGATACTTATAAGTAGTTACTACCTATAGTATGATAATTTCACAACGCGTATAAACACACGATTCGTTACAAACATATGCCGTAAAATAAACATCAATAAAAAGAAACAATCTCCCTCACGGATGAAATGTTGCTGGCCTTTCGCTACTCTATCATTATCTTCATAGCAAATGTTCAGGTAATTTACTTCCTTCAGTTTCACCAGTTCAGACCTTCACAACTGGGACCCGCTACGACATATACACAGGTTCTCTTCATCCTCATTCGACAATTATGCGGAAACTCAGAAAACTTCTCCAGAAGTGTCATGTTGTGGAACAGACTCCTGAAAATATGCTTTCCCGATTACTGCAATCATAATAACAGATATATAATGCATGTTTGTTTTTTTTATTAGCAAAAGGATGAGTCCAAAGTGCGTATGGCAAATCGGAGACATCAAAATCAGATAAGTCCGGAAACTTAAATATCTGTGAAGTGTTTTAATAGATAAAGGAAAGTATGACACTGAAATCCGAAGTATTCCAAAAGCTAGAATAATAAGAAATAGAAACACTTCACTAGAAACAAGGAAAATAAAAGTACTAAACTGTTACGGGATATCTGTCCTCCAGTATGGCAGTGAGTGCTGGACAATCTCCTCAAAGATGAAGAAGTGACTTGAAGCAACAGAAATGTGGTTCTACAGAAGCATGCTGAGAATGACATGGACGGAACATATGAGCAACAATAAAATTTTAGAGAAAATGGCAACAAAATGGAAACATATACATAACATCAAAAGAGACAGCTGAGTTTTCTTGGAACATTTGATACTCATAGGACAGATTGAGGGCTTGGAAAAATTGATACTCACAGGACAGATTGCGGGGTTGAGTAAATGGATGGCGGAACAAGGTTTAGTAGAAATAACAGAAAGACAAAATTTATTAACAGCTACAAGGGGCAGGAAGATGTGGAGACCAATGATCGCCAACGTCCTAAGGGAATGTGGCATATAGAGAAGAAGGACCCTTTAACATTTATTGGCGGAATAACAGTATACAAAAAATAAATATATTTTCGTGCTGGAAAGGAGTCATATTATTAGAGTTTTTGCCTAATCGCGCCATTATCCGTCGGTACTTGCATGGATGACCCCTTAGGAATACTAGGTGTTGTAAACATGGATGTGCGAGTGGCATGGCTTTCGGCCATATCTCGTTTAAACACCGGTCTCGTGTGTGTCACCGAAGTTAAGCAACATCGTGCCTGGTCAGTATCTAACAATGTCAGTTGCTGTAAGCTTGTTGTAATAGATAACAGCTCGGAATTGTTGTTCAGAGAACCGGGTTCGAATTCCAGTCGGGTTCGTTATATTCACATTCGCGCAAATGCCATTGGGAGTAGTGCACCAGGTCCCTGTAATCGGCCCTTCAAAGAGTGTGGATGGTCCTGCACGAAACCTTCACCACTATAATCAAATCTCATGTGCTATACATGCGGGTTGGGGACCGCTTGTGAATTCCAAATTCCCATGAAACTCGAATATTGGAGCCGGCTCAACCCACCCCGGGTGAATACCGTTACAGGTAAAGGTACAGGTAATTGAGGCTCTACTGAGTGAGATGCACATAATCCCAAAGATGGTATTGGACATTTTTTCTAAATTAGACTCCCATGAGGATGGGATACCGTCCATTGTCTTGAAGAAATGCGCTCTTGAATTGATTCCTGCCCTTTCTAAACTACTTTCCAGCGTGTTGGAAGTCTTCATCTGTTGTGCCTGTCTTTAAAAACTCTGGTGACCCTTCTGACCCGTCTAACTACCGTCCTATCAGTCTCCTACCACTCTTCGAGGCTTTAAGCAACGCCGAAGTGGTTAAGCACCTTATATTACATAATTTGCTCCCCGACAAGCAATATGGTTTCCGTTTTGCCCGTTCTACAGCTGATGTGCTCACGGCCATAACTGAATTTGTATACCAAGCACTTAACAATAACGAAGCTTGATCCGTGACTCTAGACATCTGTAAGGTGTTTGGCACACCTGCCTTCTTCGTAAGCTTCATGAATACGGTATTACAAAACGATTATTTGACTTAATACAATAATCCCTGTCAAACGGTGAAATAAAGGTCGTCCTAAACAGGTTCTCCTCCAGCTTCTTTATCACGAACGCTGGTTTTCCCAAAGGCTCTATCTTGGGCTCTACGTTGTTCCTCATCTTCATTTATAATCATCTCGATGTCATCAGTTTTTAAGTAGGTATCTACGCGGACGGCATTATTATTTACTCCTGTCTCAATAGTAAATCTGGTGTCGGTGACAAAACTAACCTGGCTGCTGATCTCGAAAAGGACCACAAATCTGCGGTTGTCTGGGACAGGATATGGCTTGTAAACTTTAATGCCTCCAAAACGAAACTACTCTCACCACAGAGAACCCTCCCTGCCTCCGATCAGAGTGACTGATTCCAACTACTCGAGAGCCTCTCGTTACGCCTGCTTGGTCTCACGCTGTTCACTGACATGAGGAGGAATAAATACATTGAATCAGTTGCTTCATCTACCGACAGGAAAATTGGCTCTCTGAGTCCAGCCTTCAAATCCATAAATCAAACATCCGTCCTTGCATGGAATATTGCTGTCATATATGGTCTGGTGCACCCGATGTACATCACGAGGTCCTCGACAAAATCCAGACAAGAATATGCAAGATGATAGGTCCTGATCTGGCATCTAGTCTACAGTCCGTTTCTCAGAGGCGTGCCGTGGCTTCCCTCTGTCTCTTCTACAAGTATTTTCACGGCAACTGTTCCGACGAGCTACTTTCGCTGTTTCCCAGACTGCATGAATTTAAGCGAGCTACTTGGCTGGCATCTCGGTCCCAACTTTTCACTGTCGAAACGGTTAAATGTAACCGTCTCTTCTACTCAATCAGCTTCTTCTCTCGCACTTCCCGCCTGTGGAACTCCCTTCCTCTTGGTTGCTTCCCTTATGACTATAATTTGCAAATATTCAAGTGCAATGTCAATCGACATCTGATACCTTGACCTTGTTCCCGGTACTTCTTTGTTTCCTTTCCCCAAACACGCCTCTTTACTCTTGTTCTCAATTATCTGTAACCCCTTGCGTGCTAGTGACACCCCTACCTTACTTGGGGTGAATTGCTTTGCAAGCAGAAATATTTCTTCTCCTGATGATGGCCATTTTAGCTGAAAGTAGTCGAGGAATCTAAATGAATTAATAATAATAAAAAAAAACGAAAGAATATTAATCTACAACCCAGTGTGTCTGAAGATTTTAATTTTTTTTATATTTCTTTTATTGTTCAATAAATACGCTAAAAATCAACCTTCATCCCGACCGTGCGCCGACAGCTTAGTGGTAGAATATCCGTCTGATACCAATTCAGTCGGGTTTCGATCCTAGCTAGAGGCAACCGGATGTCTAGCCGCACTGATGAGCTGTGATACACGGAAACAGTCTGTCTGTGGATGACATTATATATATATATATATATAATGAACAGACAAACTGTTTCGCTGTATCACATATATGTATATATATATATATATATATATATATATAAAAATAAGCGCGTGGCCGAGTTGTTTATACCGCAACTATGCTGAGGAGAACTTCGTTACATTTTCTGGGAGAGAGCGTGCTATCTAGAATGATCAACAATCTGAACAACCCCAGCACATTCAAACCCTCTGTCACGATGACTTGCGACTTCGTGTTAGCACAGCTATCAACTTCCGTCTTCAATAGTTCTTTGCATGTTGGTCTTGCAGAGGCTGTTATACAGTATGACGCGGCCAAACTGTGACATCTTCTGACGCTTGATTCCTGTCGGCCCACGGGACTCTTGACCTTGCTCCGTACAGAGTGATCGGTTTTGTGCTCCCATTAGAATATGCGGAGGAGGGTGCTTTCTCGTTCATTTTGTTTTTGAACCCTTTTTCCTGACTCAACCAGGCGCGTACACAGGTAGAGGAGGATGGATACAACCAGCGATTTGTAGAGCACGAAATTGGCAATGCTACTCCTTCACTTAGTATAGTTCTCGAAATTCTCAAAACGCTTCTTTAAGAGGAAATATCAGAATGGGTTTAGTTCGGATAAATGAATAACGTTCTGGTGATTTCAATTTTTCTTTTCATTTCAGGGGCCAGATAACCATAGTCCGGAAGTCCGAATAATCGAGGAAGTACTGTAGCAGTTGCCCGCCTTGTTGCATCAGTAATAATAGTAGTGATATCAGCGCTATCGTTAATTTCTTTAACGCTAAATTTCACAAGGCTCGAGAGTCGCTCAAGGTAGAGGGGTATTATTAAAACGTTCAGGATGAATGGGGTGTGTGATATGAACGAATCGGGATGTGGTAGAAAGTGATGACTATGGATATGAGGAGGATAGATAAGGATTGACTCTTGACTTGATGAGGTTAAGATTACAGTTGTCTGGGATATATCCACGCGGGAGACGGTTCCATAAAGTAACAGGTCTCCTTATGTTTGGAATATGGCGGAAATGAGGATGATTTGACTCGGTGGAAGTGGCACCGTGCGTGCTAACTGTAAAGGTCTGAACTAGAGGAACTGAAAATCTATTGAATTGTTGTATTATGAGTAGTAGTAGTTTACGTGGTGGTAGTATTAGTAATAGTAGAGATTTGGGTTTTTATGGTAGAAATAGCAATAGTGGTAATATTTTTGTTATGGTCTTGTGAGAGAAAAGGGATTTAATTATTTACATCAGGAATTTACATATTCGACAAATTAATCGCAGATTTTGACACTCTTCCATCCATTCCTCAACTATGAAACAACAGTCACCCGCAGTTCTTTCATTTTGTTTTTCATTGGTTCTCTTAAACCATTTCCTTCTCCTCGTTTCTGTCCCTCACATTCATAGCTTGCTCCATTTTCCTTTTCTCCGTCTTTGTGTATCTTCTCGCTTTTGCTGTCATCCTTTCTCCTCACGTGGTTACATGGCCGTTGCTTGTAGTTTGTCAACTGTCAGCCAGCTACGTCGTAAATAAAATGGAGATGGCAGCTTCCTTAGTTCTTCAGCTGGTTTTGCTCGGCTTTTAATCGCTTTTCCCTTGACATATTTGGGGCCTATAATGGCTGCAAACCGCCTGAATACGGATAGAAAATGAGTTCGGCAGACAATATACAAAATATACGAAAAACCGAAAAGAGTTTTATCTTCTCACCGGAGGTATTTAATTCATGCAGCGAATCGATTCTGAGAGAACTAGAAGTTCTTCCAGGATTCACTATTGACAGCAACACTCTAAACAACATGCAGATGCATGTTGCAGATGATGTTGCAGATTTTTGAGTATGTTTACTAGTTAGCTGACTCATTTTATAGTTCACTAATAGAAGGGTTAACCAATCAGAAAGCTCAAAATATTCAATGCGACGTGTGTAAAGGCAGCCATGTTTTTCTCCCAAATTGTCTGCACTGCCAACCTGATATCGAAGACTTAAAGAATTACTTAACAACCGCTACTTTCTCTGAATCTTCACTGCCGTCCTCTGATATTGAACAGATTACGGACTTCACTGGATTCCATATTCAGAGATGCGGCAAACATGGTCAACAGATAACACAGTGTTGGTAGCAGACACGGAAAGAAATCTACAAAAACACTTACAGAAAGTAGTGAAGGAAAGCGAGATGAAAGCAATAAACACCAACTGCAAGAAGATAGAATGCATGTTTTTTTTATTTTTATTTTTTTTATTAGCAAAGGGATGAGTCCAAAGTGCGTATTGCAAATCGGAGACATCAAAATCAGATAAGTCCGGAAACTTAAATATCTGGGAAGTGTTTTAAGAGATAAAGGAAAGTATGACACTGAAATCCGAAGTATTCCAAAAGCTAGAATAATAAGAAATAGAAACACTTCACTAGAAACAAGGAAAATAAAAGTACTAAACTGTTACGGGATATCTGTCCTCCTGTATGGCAGTGAGTGCTGGACAATCTCCTCAAAGATGAAGAAGTGACTTGAAGCAACAGAAATGTGGTTCTACAGAAGCATGCTGAGAATAACATGGACGGAACATATGGGCAACAATAACATTTTAGAGAAAATGGTAACAAAATGGAAGCTTATGCATAACATCAATCATAATAACTTCAAGTCCAGCTTCAACCGTTATCTATCCTACATGACTTAATAATATGAACTTCTCCGGTCCTCTTTGTACGTCCTTTGTAGCATTTTTTTTTTTAGCTTTCTTTAGGAAGTGAAGGAATGCGAGATGAAAACATTAAACATCAATTGCAAGAAGACAGAATGCATGTTTTTTTTTAGCAAAAGGATGAACCCAAAGTGCGTATTGCAAATCGGAGATACCAAAATCAAACAATTACCCAAATTTAAATATCTGGGAAGCTTTTTAACAGTGGACGGAAAGTGTGACACTGAAATTCGAAGCTGTATTGGGATAGTTAAAGATGTCTTCCAAAAACCAAACAGAGTACTGAGAAATATAAACAATGAAAAAAATACTAAAGTCTTATGTAATATCTGTCCTCCTGTACCGTAGTGGGTACTGGACAATCTCCTCAAAGATGAAGAAGAGACTTGAAGTAACAGAAATGTGGTTCTGCAGAAGGATGCTGGGGATAACATGGACCGATTATATGAACAACGGCGAAGTTTTAGAGAAAATGGAAACAAAAGGTAACCTGTACTTAACATCAGGAAGAGACAATTAAAATTCTTAGGGCACATAATGAGGAAGGAGGGCTTGGAAAATCTGACACTCACAGGGCAGATTGAAAGTAAGACGGACAGAGGAGGAAAACAACGCATAACATATTTAGAGAGCTTGAGTAAATGGATGGCGCCACATAAAAAAAGAAGAAAGTGCTTACGCCGAATTGAGTGCTGGTATGCAATTTCATCCTGCAAATGAACAAAAGTATGGGATGTTAATGACTTTTGAAATCTATAGACGACAAAGTAAATATATCTGAAGAAGGCTGTAGAACGGATTGACTGAGAATATGTGGTAGCAACAAAGAATATGGCAAATTATTTGAACAAATGTTAAGACGTTAATAACTTTTTTCAAAGTTGTAAACAATAAATATATCTAAAGAAGGCTGTTCAATAAATCGGCTGGAAAACGTGGTAAGAATATCAGAAACACAAGCAAAACGAGTAAAATTATCTGAAACAATCTTTAGATACCAATTACCTTTCTCGTGATTATAGACAAAATAATATATATGAAGAAGGCTGTAGAGTGGATCGGCTGGTAATCTGTGCTAACAGCATCAACAAAACTAAGAATACGACCAATTGTCTGATTAAATTTTGAGCCGATAATAACTTTTCTCAAGGGCAATAAATATATCTAAAGAATGGATGAGCCGGAAATTTGTAGAAACAACAAAGAATGTATCAAATTGTCTGAACAAATCTTCAGATATTAATGACTCTTCTCATTGATATAAAGAATAAAATAAATATATCTGAGGAAGGCTGATTTTTCTTCTTTTTAAAGGTATTTAAGAAAGCTGAATTTTATTTTTAGTTTAGAAGATAAAAATAAAAGCAAATGTAATATATTACAAAGTTAAGGAAAAAGACGTTTTTATGGATGTTGTTTAACCTTTAACTTTTTTCGCCAAATATCTGACATTCAAACCTTCTGAAATAAGCCGTCAGTTTTGGGTCCTTTTTTGTAACATGAGTAGGTCACGGTACACACATTTCCCGGTGAAGCAAGACTAGTAGTAAAACTCTTCTTTAATAAATAAAAGAGATATGAATTGACCAATGTAAAACTCATTAAGAAAGCAACATCTCTTCGAACAGCATCTTGACTACAAAATGACTACAGCATCTTATCCTCAAAATAATGATGCAGAACAACTTTAAATTTCAAAGATTTTTTTTTTAAATTAAAAAGATGCAACATAATCTCTAAATGAGATAACTTTTCTAATTTGAAACAGTTTTTTAAATTGAAGATTTTTATTTGATATTAAGTTTCTTTAATTTGACATCGAGCTTTTTTTTTTTAAGTTGAGTGTCTTAATTTTGAAGCTGTAAATTTTTAATTTCAAATTGAGAATTTTTAAATTGTAGTTGAACTCTGTATAATTTGAAGTTGGGCTTTTCTAAGTTGAAATTGAGCTTTTTTATGTTGAAATTGAGTTTTTTTAAAAGTTGAAGGTGAGTTTTTAAATTTGAAGCTCAGCTTTTTTCATTTGAAGCTGAGCTTTTTAAGTTGAATTTCGTTAATTTGCAGTTGAACTTTTAATTAGAAGTCGAGCTTTTTTTTAATTTGAAATTAAGCTCTTTTAAGTTGAATTTTAACTTTGTATTTGATGCTGAGATTTTTGCATTTGCAGTTGAAATTTTTTTGAATTTGATGTTGAACCATTTAATTTGAATTTTTTTTTTAATTTAAAGTTAAGATTTTTAATTTGAAATTATTTTTTTTATTTGAAGTTGAACTTTTTCATTTGAATTTCAACTTTTTTTTTTAATTTGGAGCTAAAAAAGCTGTAGTCTTTCCTGCTATGTGCAAGTGTAAACAAGAAGGGCAAAACAAACTGTTTTTCTTTTATGCTTCCTGCTTTTTCTGTGGTCGTAATATTCCTTCCCATTCCTGCCATTAGAAAGTCTTGCTTTAATTTGCTCAATAAATAACAATAGACGGGACAGTTTGGAGGTACTTTGTCATAGGAAGGTGAAAACTGCTCTTTCCAAGAGCGCTAATTTTCAGAATGACTTGTGTGACGTTTGTATCGAGAAGGTGTTGTCGGAACGTGTGTATGCGTCTTTGAAGTTTTCACTTGTTGAAAACATGGAGGAGATGGAAGTAAAATATAATGAATGCTGCAATTTATATTACAACGCGACATGGCATTATATTATTTTTATAGTAGACTTTTTCTTTTTTTTTAATAAATATATAGCTATACAATTATTTTGCTGCAACAAGAATGTAATCTGTGTCCGATCGTAAATCAATGAAAGTGCTCAAGACATTCAGATCATTATTAGTATTCTTGTTGTAAAACCATACTATTATTATTATTACTATTATTATTATTATTACTATTATTATTATTATTATTATTACTATTATTACTATTACTATTATTATTATTATTATTATTACTATTATTATTATTATTACTATTATTATTATTATTACTATTACTATTATTATTATTACTATTATTATTATTATTACTATTATTACTATTACTATTATTACTATTACTATTACTACTATTATTATTATTACTACTATTACTATTATTACTATTATTACTATTATTATTATTACTATTATTATTATTACTATTATTATTATTATTATTATTACTATTACTATTATTATTATTATTATTACTGTTATTATTATTATTATTATTATTATTATTATTATTATCATTTTTATTTTGTTTGATTTCTGGCGTTTACACATTTCTACGTTAGAAATGGCAGCATGACACTTTCCACTGACAAAAAAAAAAAAAAGAAGAGGAAATATTACATAGATAAAGTCCTTCGTAAAGTGTGTACTTCTCAGAACAATTTTTTGTATCTCCTTGAGGCATGAACTTCCAGGAATCCCTTCAATTTGTCTACTGCAATCTTTTCCAACCTGTCCTAGGGCTCCAACTACAACAGGGATTGTTGATGTTCCCATGGGCCTCATTTTCGAGATTTCTATTTCAAGGTCCTTGTATTTTGACAGCTTTTTGAATATCTTTAAAGATATATTGCAGTCAGCAGGGACTGCCATATCAATAAGGAGGCACCGTTTTATTATTATTATTATTATTCTAATTATTATTATTATTATTATTATTATTATTTCCTTTGATTTTTGTTGTATACAACATTTACATCTGCGTCCCAAGCAGAGGTCTAAGATCAGAAATAGCTTTATGATATTTTCCACTGAGCATATTTGTAAAAAAAAATAAACAACCCCCCCCACAAAAAAAAAAAACAAAAACAAACAAAAAACAAAGATCACACACATTTTACATATAAAGCTCTTCGTAATTTGTGAGCTGTACTTGTGAGTACAATTTCTTTTGTATTTCTTTAAGGTATGGGCTACCGCAGATCCCTTGAATGAGTTTAACGGGCCCTTTTCTAATCAATCCGAGGGCTTCAACTACTACTGGAATTATTGCTGTTCTCACGTGCCACATTTTGTAGATTTACACTTCACGATGCTTGCACTTTGTTAGTTTTTTTTTTTGTTTTTTTTTTTCAAAATCTTCAAAGATATATTACAATCTGCAGGGACTGTGATGTCAATAAGAAAGCATGTTTTTGTGGTCTTTGATCACAATGTCTGTGCGATTAGTTTTGATTGTTCTATCTGGGTGTATTGTAAAGTCCCATGAAATTATTACAGGTCCTATATCTGCAACCGGGTCTGGGTGATGTTTATACCAGGTCCTTGCAGTTTCCTTTTAGTAAATGTTGCATATTTTTCAGTGCAGATATTAGCCCACTGTATTATGCTATATATTCAAGGGGTGCTAACAGTGTGCAACCTAATACAAGCCAATTATTTCTGGATATCCATCAGAGAAGCTGCATTTGGGGCCATCACAATTTTTCAGTACATTTACTTGGTAATTTCTAGTTAGTCAGCATTGGACTAGTGCAGCAAGAAAAAAAACCTTCGGTTTCAGCTTTTAATCCCACATAATGTAACAACTGATGAGTATGGGATTTGTTTACATCAGCTTCTTTGGTACGGGCAGAGTATTGACCATGAAGAGGCTTATCCTGCAATCGTTTCTGCATTTGATATATTGCATTTGCTTTTGTTTTCTTTTTTAGGTTCTTTGCAGCTGCAGTATGGCTTACTTGCACTTCTTCACTCATTTGAAACTCCATTTTGGACTTGTTGGCTTCCTTTATTACTGAATAAAATGTATTATTTCTTTCATGTTCTTTGATACAGATCAACACCCAGTCTTCTGTAGTTTCCAGGTATCTTTGAACACAGATTGTTGTGGCTTTGTACGACAGTTCTAGTTGAACTAATCCTCTTCCTCCTTCGGATCTGGACACATATAGACGATCAACATCAGCCTTAGGATGATGCAAGCGAGAAGCCTTCTGGTTTTTGCATCCATTGGCTTAATATTAGCTATGGTCCAATTAAGGATGTTGGAACTGCATTGTACTACAGGGACAGCCAAAGTGTTTATGGCTGATATTCTGTTTCGTGAAATTGACTCGGTATATAACATTAGACGCACACTTCTGTAGTAATCTCTTCTTACTTTCTCTATTTGGGTATGATGTGTTCCATCTTCTTCGCTGATACCTAGGAATTTATAGGTTTCTTGTTCCAGTTCCCTAATCTTTGTGACAAAATCTTGATCTGTTGAATGTGTTTGTGTAATTCTTCCTTTCTTGAATGTCTAATCTGAAATCCATACCGATGCCATCACATTTTAGAATATTGAGGATTCTCTTTAACACGTTGTCGTCGCAGAGAGTTTGATGTCGTCCATGTAGAATAGGTGATTAAACACTTTCTTTTTTTTATTTTGTATACATAGATATTATTATTATTATTATTATTAGTAGTAGTAGTAGTAGTAGTAGTAAGCAATATAGCAAAAAGTTTTAATTTTTTGTACAAAAAACGGCTGTACTGCTAATCAATTAGTCAAAACGAATGAAAAAGGTGATGGTGAATAACATGCAACTGAAACGTATGTAATATGATGGTGATCCTGCTCATTGGTAATGTTTTTTCATTTCTACCCAGAGTAATCCTCTATCTTGAGTGGCTCTTGGGCTTTTTATTGGGGGAACATTATATATATATATATATATATATATATAATAAATGTAAATGATAGTGAGAACTGTGTCATACTTTTTCATCTTTACTTCTAGAGGCCGTAGCTCAAAATATTATACCATTTTGGAATCAGGACAACCCTGTGAGCAAATTAAAAACCTTTCGCGCTGAATCTGAACCCCACTAATCCTGAAATTTTGGATTTGCAGGTTTTCATTATTGTGATTGTTTGCGACGAATTTTTTTGGTATGGTTACAATTTTTATAACTTGGAAATAAATTTGGGAATAATTGAAATTAATTGCGAAATCCAGTGAAAGTCAACCATGAGATAAAAATAAATTTTGTACAGAAAGTAAGGGCCTACGTACATCAAATTGTCTTTAAATTATCTTATGTCGAACTTTAAAAAAGTAATGCAATACTTAAATGCAGCGATTAGTTTTGCGTTCTGTAGTTTATTGTTGACTATCGCATCTACTCCTCCCTAACTATTGTGATGAAGGCACAATCAAGAACCCTCCACAGGAGCTAGCTTAAATGCCGTCCGAAAGTGCGGCCTTTAATCTAGTATATATATATATATATATATATATATATATATTTCTATAAAGCCCATATCAGTTCAATTTCGTATCCGAAATGTAAACCAAGCAATTTCTAAAGAATTAATGGATTTATTTTTAAGCAATATTTTTATTACTTCAAATGTTATTATTAGCGGATTTGAAATAGCCGGAAAATTTTAATATTTACTATTAATTATGTGTATTACGTCTATCGTCTTCTGCATTTTCTTTATTAAGATTTACCAATTTTATTAAGATTTCTGTCACAGGTACGATATTGACTCGATATGGCGCTTCCGAGAGATATATCTTGGTGATGAAATGTGCTTTCTAAGACGGTATATATATATAAACATATATATATATATATATATATATATATATATATATATATATATATATATATATATAATATATATATGTGTGTGTGTGTAAGCAAATATGTGGATATAGATCCGACAGTATGAAGAAAATATGGAAAAACAAAAATCCGAATATGCAAGTATGCTGTTTTAATGTTGTTTCAATGTCGACGTCAGACGTTTCGGTCTAGTAGATCTTCTTCAGGACATAGTTATTAAAACATAATTAAAATTAGATGATATTCAAGTCAACATGAAAAGACGATAGACATAAGACTAATCAAAACAGAATAACTGAAATTTATTTGTACACAACTAAATCTGATCATAATTTCGATTTTGATTCTGTGAAGATTTTAAAATATATTCATAATAAAAATCTTAAACGGATTTATAAGGCAGGTATAATATCTACCTCACGTACGGTGAATACTAGACCTGTTTTCTTTAATATTTCCCCCTTTCTGGCAAGATTAATGCTGGACAAACGTACTTATAAATTTTAGATTAAATAAAATTCTTTTTCATTTAAAATATACTCTATTTTAGGAATACGTTTTCACAACATCGCCCACGTGACGCCGACGTGATCGTATTGCGAAACGGAACGCTGATCTTAAAAATTTCCGTTATTCTGTTTTGATTAGTCTTATGTCTATCGTCTTTTCATGTTGACTTGAATATCGTCTAATTTTAATTATGTTTTAATAACTATGTCCTGAAGAAGGTCTACTAGACCGAAACGTCTAACGTCGACATTGAAACAACATTAAAACAGCATACTTGCATATTCAGATTTTTGTTTTTCCATATTTTTCTTCACATATATATATATATATATATATATATATATATGTGTGTGTGTGTGTGTGTGTGTGTGTATTTGTGTGTGTGAGTGTGTGTGCATTTAAAGAGAGAAAAATGTGTAAGAAATTGTGCAGACATCGGAACATACATTGTATGGTGAGAGCCTGTTTTACACCTCAAACGATCTCCCGACAATGTTACTACTCCTATCTATCTATCTATCTATCTATCTATCTATCTATCTATCTATCTATCTATCTATCTATCCTTTTATTTATCTCAGTCTGTTTAGATCTATGCAATACATAGATATGAAGCGACTGAAACGGACTGAGATAGATACACAGATGAGCAAACAAATAAATGAAAACTGATTAGTCCGAATGAAGAAAATTGCTTTTTATTTTTTTTTTAAATAAATCATTATTTTATTAATATCCCCACGTTCACTGACAAATTCGTTTATTTTTTTCTCTCAATTTGATGCAGCCGTCTACCCCCGTGGGAACCACAGCAAAACCCGTTCATAAGCCAGTTCCTGCGCTAAACTGCTCCATAAGTGGTAACCGGGTGGTGGGAAAGAGGAAGGGCGGCGGTCCCCTGTCTAATGTTTGTAAAATCAGGCCTGACCGACAGTCGCGAGCAGCCAGCTTGTTTACCGTGGCCCGCGTATAGTGCAGGGGAAGCGCACGGCCCATCCCGACAGCCAAATGAAAGCCTTTCAATGCAGATTGATGTCGCTGGGGGTGCGGGTGATGCTAGAAAGTGGGTAGGTGCGTGTCAGCCCGCTCTCACCTCCGGCAAACAATGGACAAATGTAAGGAAAGTAGGTGAAGGGATGTAGGTAGAAGACTGGCCCCAGTCAACGATTCCCTTTCCTACGGCACCGTGGACTTGATGACCTCTCCGCTAGTGTTGATCGGGCTATTATTATTCCTATACCAAGATTGGGTCTTTCACCTGACCACCCTCCCCGCCGCTGAAACGACCAAGATTTCCTAATATATGCCATATATATATATATATATATATATATATATATATATCAGAACGCCAGTGAAGTCTGTGTAAGTAAGTGTGTCTATGCACTGTATGCAGTTACACACACACACACACACACATATATATATATATATATATATATATATATATATATATATATATATATATATATATATATATATTAGAGAAAGTAATGGGTCTTTTATTAACCCGACACATTTTTTTATCACATTAAACGTTATTTCTAGTGGATACATGTATTTGTGTAGACTTTCCATTTATTTATTCAGTAGTAACTTTATTTATTTTGATCTACCGGTCTGAATGTTCGAGAAAAGAATTAACGCCCTTTGGCAGAATTCGAACCTGTGTTCTGTGTCCATCTAAGAAGAGGTAACTATCGCTATATATATATATATATATATATATATATATATATATATATATATATATATATATATATATATATATATATATATATATATATATATATATATATATATAGTTGGATAGATGTGAGCTTGTGACCCTGGGTTTCACGCTTTAGCGATCGTCAGACAAACTGTTTAATTTTTAAAAAAAATTTGGTTTTATGTAGATTGCGTGTATTGGTGTTATTGTGGAAGTGGTGGGGGAAACTTCGTCGTTTTTTCGTCGTACTGACGCAAACATCGATGTATGCAGACACATATACAATATACATACTTGGTCGTCCGTCGGGACTCATAAATATATAAACATATGTGGGCAGTTTCGGATATGACATATGTATGTATACGGGTGGTGTTGTGTCTATATATACGCATTTCTATGTTGAAATTTAAAGATTGGAAGTGTGGCGGAAATGTCTCGTGAATGTCTCGTGAATGTATACATGTCATATATTTTTTTTTCCGCTGAATAATATTTCCTCGCATGTATGTATATAGGTGTTGTTGGGGTTTGTGTGAAATTATGATAGGTAAAAATTATTATTATTTATATTTATTTTTAAATTTTGAAAAAAATGGCGGTTTATTTGCTACATCCAAAGCTGTCTACCTGCCTGTTTTTGACTGTGTGTATGTAACAGGTAGAAATTTGTAATCCTTATTGGTTATTTATATGGTGATGTTTAATATTTAATATGCTGGGTGAGAGGGTAGTTTGATTTAATAACGGGTCTATATGATATGATGTGATAGTAATGTTGCAAGGGATTGGAGGCAATGATATTTTAATTAGCTAACAGCTATTGTAAATTGGTAGAAATTGTAAATTGGTAGAAATGATTAGTAACGGTGGTGGGAGAATGATGAAACCATGAATGCAGCCACAATGGTGGTAGCTAAAGAGTGGTTGTTGGTGTTTTATTTTATTTTATTTTGCTACATGCATCAATCTACTTTGGTATAAATCCTGATAACAGGTACTCCGTGTAAAATTATGGTAGTTGAAGATTGCTATAATATTTTAATTTTTAATTTACAAAAATATTATTGTTTATTATATTAAAGCTCGCTATTTCCTTGTTTATTTGTGACTGTGTATATGTGGCTGGTAGAAATTTCAGTTTGTAATCCCTATTGGTTATTTTTATGGTGGTATTAAATATGCTGGGAGAGGGGGTAGCATACGTTAATAACCATGGCAGGATTATATGGTAATGTCAGATATGGTGTGATAGTAATATGTAAAGTGGATGGTGGCAATAATAATATAAGTGGTTAATATTTATTGTAAATTGTTAGTAGTGATTAGTAATGTTGGTGGGAGAATAATAAAACCTATAAATGCAATTATTGTGGTGCTAGCTTGAACCAAAGGGTGGTTATTGGTGTTTTATTTTATTTTATATTTATTTGTTTATTTTTATTTTATTTATTATGAATCCTGGTAATGGGTGTTTATTCCCATGGTTACATATGGAAATCACATCTGATCCTATTGTTTTAAGGTGTTAAATATGCTGGGCGGGTAATATGCGCCAAAGGTTCTAGAGGATTTATAATAGTGTGTGTGATATGTAAGTGATGGTGCTGGGTGCTGGTGGTAATGATAATATTATTAGATAATAGTTATTGCAAAGTGGTAAAAGTGAGCACCAATGGTGGTGCAATGATAATACTGATAGAAGGACAGTAATGTTACACCAACAATAAGTTGGGAAGTGTTGGGAAAGGCCCCCTGCCTACAGCAACGTTGCAAAAAGATGCCTACATTGCCTACACGAAAAAGTAGCAATAATATCACACAGGCCGCAAAAGAACCTACTAAACAAAAAAATCAGAGATGGTCTCCAAATGTAGGCAGGAGAACAGGTACCTATTGTCCGAATTCATACCAAACGGATAAAATAGGCAAACCACCAGCAATCACAGTTTAATTTCAAGATACCATCAAAATAATTGCATCTATCATTATTATATATATATATATATATATATATATGCAAAAACTACGGAGAAACCTACTTTTCTGAGAAATTGCTTTAATAGAAAGATTTTATAAATTTTAAGCGACACTACTCTGTCACTGAAAGTTTCTTAATAAGGAAACGGCTAATATTAACACACACACACACACACACACACACACACACACACACACACACACACACACACACACACACACACACACACACACACACACACACACACACACACACACACACACACACACACACACACACACACACACACACACACACACACACAGAGTGGAGTAATGGATATCGGCTTGGATTGAGGAATCGGAGAGCCCAGTTCGAATTCCAGTCGAATCCATTACATTCACTTACCTGCTAATACCCTTGGGAAAGGTATGAATCCTCTTCTTCTCCCTCCAGCTATGGGTAAAATAGCAGGACAGACTGGGTCCTATAGCCTTGGATGGCAACTGGTCTAGGAGAAGGACAACTCTGAATTCAAAACCTGCGGAGGGTCGTTTGGGAACCTTGTGGCATTCGGTGCACCAGGTCTCTGTATTCGTCCCCCCCAAAAGTGTGGATGGTCCCACACGAAGCCTTCACCACTATAATCAAATCTCATGTGCCGGTGTCGGGCTGTCGGTTTCCTGGAAACTGATTTGCTTGACCCTCATACTTCGAATCTAGACGGGAGAGTCGATCATATATATATATATATATATATATATATATATATATATATATATATATATATATATATATATATATATATATGAATAGTGGCTTCACGCCTTGCTTGGAGAAGAAAACGCTTATATATATATATATATATATATATATATATATATATATATATATATATATATATATATATACATACACACACACACTACAGGCCAAAATTTGGGGGCCACCATCTGGATTTCGAGGAGACGAGTAAAAACTGAAACTAATTTAATCACTCCCAAGAGTGATTTTCTCTTCACGAACGATTTCATCATATATTCAATAATAATGAAATTAACCCTTAAAATTTTTAATGTTTTTGCCTAATCTACCTTGCTGGTGATTGGTAATCTAAAGCTGTGTGATTTTATTGATGTTTTTCAATTTTGAAAATTCAATTTCTGAATTATCGATTTTCATTTTTGACATACGAATGAGTTTTTGCGGAAAGGGGTTGAAAGTTTTGTGGGCCACCAAGAACCTATTTTCGCCACTGTCAAACGGAGAAAAAATGGCATGGTTTGGATACGTTTCAAGGCGCTACTATCATGGAAGGCATCTTTGAATGTGGACATAGAAGAGTACCAAATCAAAACCCGGTTGGACAATGTCAAACAATGGATAAGTATGACTATACCAGAATTGCTGAGGGCTGTTGTTTATAGACCAATGTGAATATGGCTTCTGCATTCGGATCCCCCCACCAACTACGATTATTATTTTTGACTTAAACAATTTGAGAAAGTAAAATTTCTTATCAAGTAATACCAAACATTTCGCCAGTATCTCAAAAACAGTATTGTGCACCTGCAGGTTAGCTAAGTAACAATATACAAAAATTTGACATCCAACACACACACATATATATATATATATATATATATATATATATATATATATAGATAGATAGATAGATAGATAGATAGGAAGATAGTGGGTACGATGGGTAAATTGTCGCCATTTTATATTTTTAATTTCACACATGTGCATTGTTTGTTTTTGATTTTGTTGACTGCACAGTATAGTAGGGTCAGTTGGGCACCGTCAGTGAGAAAAATAGCACTATGACACAGTTCACTCCACCAGAAACTTGGAAACGGCATACTGTAATACTTGACATTCGCGCTGGAAGCTCCAATACGAACATTTCAGTGTGTTTCGGGGTCAATCTGAGGACAGATTGGATGGGTCTGATCGCGATTACGAGGGTGTTTGGAGTGATCACTAGTGATGGCGACGTTATGCCTCCATTCATCTTCCCACCGGGCCTCAAACTCAACACGGAGGCCTAAATCAAGTGCCTTGAGAAGGTAGTGCTGTCCAGGGTCAAGAGGGTGTCTGCTGGAAAGTACTATGTCTGGCAACAGGACCCACACAAGCAGGAAGCTTCAGTCATGACTGTCCGACAATTTCTGCGACCAGATCATCCCTCTAATCTGGCTATCTAACTCCCTAGACTGCAATCTCCCTTGATTATTATGTATGGGGAACAATTGTGCGACACACCAACAAAGCCCCTTGTAACACCAAAGACGAACTGAAGGCTAAAATCTCCAAGCATTCAGTGACTTAACCAGGAGACCGTCCAGGAGAGTTGCAGGAGATTCCGAAGTCATCTGGGGACCGTGGTTGATTTTATTGAATGAATTTAATCCTTAGTTAAAATCAGATATGCTTTTTTCATATTTGAGTAATTTAGATGACAATTTATCCATCGCGTACTTTGTATGTGCGTGTGTGAAGAAGGTTTACTTAAGCAACAAGTATTCATTCAAACAAGTTTAATTAAAAACCAACTGTGTGGAAGGCAGAATCCATTTGTCTCCATGTTTACTTCAATTAATGTAGTGAATTATATTTTATTTAATGTAGACTGTTTATTTCGCAAAATACGTGCTTATGGCGTATTGAGTCTTTTTTTTTGTATTTAATCAAACTTATTTGGAGGAATATTTAATGCCTAAATATAACTTATTCATATATATATATATATATTGAGACATGTTTCGGTGATTATTGCTCTGTCTACTTATTTTCAATAGGATCCTTTCGTATTCACGGATAAGGTTTTGGTGTCGTTATTAAAGGACGAGAGAAAATCGCTGCGTTGATACATATTTCTTTTATTTCCGAGTACTTTCGACATGGCAATGTCATCATCATTATTACAAGATAAATATTGTAATGTTCATTATTGTCAAAGATAAAATTGTGTTAAATTTCTTACAAGTGGAGTGAGGAATGCTGCGTCAGTGCGTGACCGCTGAAACCGTTTAATGGGAGGTAACTAAGCATGGTTTGGAGAGTTTTTTTACGAAATGAGTAGTTAAAAGAAGCAATTAGTGTAAACCTTGGCATTTAAAACTATTTACTGTACGCATTTTAAAACATTTGTGAAGTATTCATAATTAATTTTATTAAAGGTTGGTTTCAATTTTTTAATATAGATAGCTTCAAGAATTTTTTGTTTATGTTTATTCCATTCGTGAAAAAGTATACTTGTATTTTCAACAAAGAATTTTTCTAAATTATGAATGTGGACAGGCATGCTGTTTTAAATGTTGCAATATGTTTCATTCAAATGAAAACTCCACACAATGTATAATGTAGTAGTATTAGTATGACCAACATATATATTATTTTTTCTCTTAGAGGTACAATCTCCTAAGGGAAATTTAAATTTATATACAATGTTAGTTTTTTTGCAATACATTAGTTGTATCCTTACGAGTGACTAAATTGGATATACTGAATTTAGAATAGTATATAATTAATTTTATGTTTTTAGAATGATCTGTGGTGGATATATTAGTATTTATTAGTTTTTTAAGATATTTTCGTCTTATTTATAATTAGAATGTATTTTGTAATATAAAAGATTAATGTGTTTAGGGTTAATTGAAGAAGTATTATATTCTATTTGCTTTAAGAGAACATCACTGTGTAATATGTTTTATTTTTTGTAGTGAGGATATGGGAGGGACGATAAACTCAAATGCTGCTCTGTGCAGCACACAATTTGCTCTTGTGCGGAAGCATATTCTTGTCTCTATAACTAGAACAATCTACCCCAGTGGACGAAATAAAGGGTTCAGTTTGAAATTCCAATCACCTGAAGAAGACTGGAGCATACAATGGCCGAAATGTTGTGATTATGGCAATGAAAATGAGGATAACAGTACGAGTAATGTAAATAATCATAATACCTCATCTCAGAGATATAGACAAAAATTATCATTCATTTCATTTTATTCATGATTTGCCGCCACTGTGGTCACTACTCCCTTCCATTTCACAACTGTGCTTCATGTGACATTGAAGACAGAATAGTGCAATGGCTTGCTGGTTCCTTTTGCACCAGGGGATGTTGAGGTTACCCAGTACCTCCTCTCAGAAGCTTCTCTGCTCTCTAGTAAAGCCGTTAGCCTCCGAGATGCAACTCCTACGCCAGGCTGGTTTCAATTTTTTAAGATAGATAGCTTCAAGACTTTTTTGTTTATGTTTATTCTATTCGTAAAAAAGTATAGAAGTATTTTCACCAGGGATTTTACTGAACTGCGAATGTTGTTGTAAATGCTTAGAAATGTTAAGATCCTATTGAGAATATGTAGACAGAACATGTCTAAATTATTCGACGTAACATGTCTCAATGAAAACATGCTGCCAAAATATACGCAAAGAAGAGAGAAATTATATATATATATATATATATATATATGTAAATCAATTTCTTTTGAGTACTTTTTTATTCATATATATATATATATATATTATATATATATTATAAATTAATTAATTTAAAATATGTTTTTTTTCGCTACACAGTTCTAACCATGTTTCAAAAAAGGAAGCTGAAAGCTCGGAATTTAATTTTGTAATTAAATTAAAGACATTAGTTCCATTTCGTTCTCAAGCGAAATGTCTTTAATTTAATTACAAAATTAAATTCGGACCTTTCAGCTTCCATTTTTGAAACATGGTTAGAACTGTGTAGCGAAAAAATATTTTAAATCAATTAATTTATAATATTAATGCTCTGTAAATTTACATTGAGCACTTTTTTGTAAAAATAAAAATATCTATAAGAACACCGGATTATATATCTTACTGTTCTTTCTTTATATATATATATATATATATATATATATATATATATATATATATATATATATATATATATTTATATGAATAAAAAAGTGTTCAAAACAAATTGATTGAAACGAAATTGCAGACCGATTTAAGATATTAAATTTTACAGGAAAACCAACCTTCCCGATAATGCAGTTTTTCACCTCTGCTATCGTCAGTCATTGAGTTAAATTTTTTGTCTAATATATATTTTTATCGGGTAGGTAGAGGAGAGAAGACAGATTCATACCTTTCCCAAGGGTATTTGTTCGTAAGAGAATGTAACGGACTTGTCTGGAATACTAACTCGGCTGTCTGAATTCGCATTTCCAAACATCACCCATGCGCATATATGGTTTTTAATGCAGAGTTTATGTTCTCCTCGGAGAGTAGTCAACCAATGCCGAAGAGCACCGTCTGTTGTACTATTTAACCCGTAAGCGGGGGAGGAGAGATGGATTAAGACCTTTCCAATTGTATTTGCGCGTAAATGATTGTAACAAACAGCTCTGAATTTCGAACTCAGCTGTCTTATTTCCCATTCTGAAACGCTCTCCAGTGCACCACCTGCATCCAAAATACACATCAAACTTTAAGGAAACAGCAGTACATATATTATTTCAATCCTGATGTACAACATCCCATTCGGAAATTGGGAAAGTACAATAATATATATATATATATATATATATATTCATTGATCTATGTTTCATTAAATAATATATACAAGTTTTGTCTATTTATTTTAAGTCAGTTCCTTTCATATTGTCTGATAAGCTTAATAACATTATCATTGAAAAATGAAAGGAAATCAGTATATTGATACATGTTTTAATCCTATCTAAACTTTCGGCTTATATAAGCCATTATCAAAGATGACAATTACATTTCAATATATCAAACGATACACGGACAAAACAATAATGATATTTTGTTTTTGTTGCATGAAAAATTTCAAAGCAACGACAAACTCGTGTATACGAGACGCGGAAGTGAAAATTGCATCG
>OZ010603.1:70841626-70911626 GCA_963932145.1 Acanthosepion lycidas | reverse complement strand
ATGACATTTGATTATAGTGGTGAAGGTTTTGTGCAGAACTTTTTTGAAGGGCCGAATACAGAGACTTGGTGTACTACGTGCTACAGGGTAGGTTTTGAATTCAGAGTTTTTCTTCTCCTAGACCAGTTGCCATCCAGGGCTGTAGAACCCAGTATATCCTGCTATTTACCCTTAGCTGGAGGTAGAAAAAGAGGATTCACACCTTTCTTAAGGGTATTAGCTCGTAAGTGAATGTAATGGATTCGACTGGAATTCGAACTTGGCTCTCCGATTCCTCCATCCGAGCCGCTATCCATTACTCCACCGTGCCTTCTCTCTGCCTTCTCCTTCTCCTTGTCTCTCTCTCTCTATATATATATCTATATCTATATCTATCTATCTATCTATAAAGAAATATAGTCTTAAGGTGTGCTATATTTATGGAATAAAGTGCTCAATATCAGAGATAGAGCGTGTGTAAATATAAAAGTGAACATAGAAGTCAACACTTAGAGGCGACAGTCTGTTTCATGCTATATGCAATCGTCAGGCCACAGTGACATTTGCATATAGCATGAAACAGACTGTCGACTCTAAGTGTTGACTTCTATGTTCACTTTTATATATATATATATATGTATATATGTATATATATATATGTTCAGACAGAGATATAGATACGAGCATTAATATATATCCTATGTGCACTTCATGATGAATTATATTTTGTTTTATGGGGTCTGTTTCTTTGTATAATAATACCTTCTAGAAATTTCAATCTCTCCTTGCATTTAGTGCTGTAAATTATTTTGGTATTAGTCAGTAATATCAGTCTGATGTTGATACTTGTATTTTGGTTGTTTGTGATGAGTTAATCGTTATGAGCACAAATTACACGGTGTTTCAACAAGTGACAAGTCAACCTACGGGGGAGTGTGGCGCATATGTGGCCAATGAAAGAATTTAATGTATTTTCATCAGTAGTATTAATCCTATTTTTGATTGTTGATATTGAAGATGCAATCTCCCAGAGGGCATAAGAATTCATAAGCAAAATTTTTACAGATGGGGGATTTTTGAAGTCGGATTTATTATGCTAAATGTTTTGAACTTTTTATAGTAAAAGATAAACCGAAATCATTTGTTGGGATTGCTAAGTGACATACAAAACATCTTAGAAAAAACACAATAGAAAAACAAATAGAGACGTTTGGATATATATATATATATATATATATATATATATATATATATATATATATAAGCATAACAAACTCATCCATCCATTTAAAAAAAAATAAAAATAATGGAAGCCCTAATAATAAAAAGAAAAGCCAACACTTAATAATATTAACTACGAACAAGGCCACAATGTGCTAACTGGGTTCCGAAAATAAAACATTTCTATACACAAAGCGCACACACTCAAATAAAATCATCCTTGATAATGGCTAAAAGTATAGCCGAAAGCACTCGGAATTATAGAACATTTGCACAGTTTCTACACAGTCCAGAAAAGAAAACACTTGTTCAAACACAAGAAAAATTAAATAAAAATCTTAACCATTTTATCTTGTCTGTCGTCTTTAATGAAACATGCATAAATGAAGTATTGCTACCTAAATACACAATATATATATATATATATATATATATATATATATATATATATATATATATATATATGCTGTTGTTTATAAAACAGTGCTCGATGTATAACAGAATTATAATTTATATTATTAATAAATATATAATGTCAAGATGCACCTCAAGATTTAATGTGGTCTGTTATTTTGTATAATAATAGCTTCTAATGTTTTTCTTTGCATTGGGTGCCATATATTATTATTATTATATATATAATATTTGTTTTATGTTCATAGGTGGATCATTGTGTGATATTTATTGGTGAATTATGTTTTTAATTACTTTTTCATTCTGTTTATAAGATTATTTTATTTTTAGATTGTATTTTTTTTACTAGTATGTTTCGAATCGAGTCTGGTAGGTTTGTGTGTGTATTTAAATGGGTTCTCTTGGAGCTCCGGTTAAATAGATCTGGATAAGCATCTAGTTGTGTAACCGATGTAATTATTTATGAGTCCGGTTTGATCAGGAACACAGTTCCTTAAGCGGCATTTGAACTCATAGATAATGTTCGTTCGTTGTAATTTTGATTTAGTTGGTGTGTTCTTATTTTTGAAGATAAGGTCAGCTGTCTTAAATTGTTTGCAGTAGATAATTTGATGTTTTCTTATTCGGGTCGATTGGGGTAGTGCAATTCTTTATAATATTTCTAATTGAAGATACGTCTTGTTTCTAATTAATGTGCATTTCGTTTTTGTAGAAGATATTTATGTAATTTTTCACTGTAAGTTCATTATCATTGTTATTTACTTTGGGGAAAATAGTCTAATTTGGTGGTCTATAAAGGGGTTAAGGAAGCCATTGTTAATTAGTGTCTGTTGTGTAGAAAACACAGACATAATAACCTCATCCGTGGTAGGAGGACGAACAGTAATATATATATATATATATATATATATATATATATATATATATATATATATATATATATATATATATATATATATATATATATATATATATATATATATATATATATATATATATATATATATATATATATATATATGTGTGTGTGTGTGTACGTACACACACATCCAGGTATGTACATATATTAGAGCCTTTTTTGCCTACTTGTACATATAAATGCATATATATATATATATCCGCGCATACATATGTATATGCACGTGTGTGTATATGTATGCACGTGTGTATATATATATATATATATATATATATATATATATATATATATATATATATATATATATATATATATATATATATATATATATATATATATATATAGCCCAACTAGAAAATGCTCTTTCGTTAATAGCCCTCTTAGACTAGCTAAGTTGCCGAATTGGTAATTGGCACAATTTTTTCTAAAAAGTGGTTTCCATGATGAAAAAAAAAACAAAAACAAAACAAAACAAATGTATGCACGTTCGATTCCCGTGGAAGGCACAATTTTTCTTTAAAACGACCTCTCAATTAATGTCAATTGGATATATAACTCTTGAGTTAATAGATAGATAGGTAGATATATAGATAGGAATGATAGATAGATTGATAGAAATGGACAGATAGATATATATGGAAATACATATATATATATATATACATATAAATATATATATATATATATATATATATATATATATATATATATATATATATATATATATACAGAGAGAGAGCGACAGAGAGAGAGAGATAGAGATAGGAACATAATGAGGTAAATAGATAGGCATGAACAAGATTAGTGAGATATGATCCGGCTGAAATCGATAGGCAGTATCTGAATGGCTAGCTCTGAAGATAGATATTGAACAACTGATTTGTTTGTTTTTTTTTACGGATTATCAACATTTTGAAGGTTATTTAAAGGCAAACAAAACAATTTGAGATTGTAAGAATTTTGTTTAGATAATGATGAACTGAATTTATTCATTTCCCAATGGTATTTGCGCGTAAGTGTATATAATAAGCCCGACTGGAATTAGAACTCCGCTCTCCGTTTGGCAATTACGAGCCATTATGTAATTACACCACCTGAACATCCAAGCTTACAGCACCTGGCATTCTCGTAAGGTCATTTATTTAGGTACTAACCAGACTCGACGTTGCTTAACTTTGGGGACCGTACGGGAACCGGTGTTTCAACGCGATGTAGTCGTAAGCAAGGTTTTGGTCGATAATCAACGTCCTCCCTGAATTCTTTGACATTCTTTGAATTCTTTGACCTGGTACGTTTTGAATACCTCAATGGTTAGAGTTCAGGTTCCACATATCCGAGCATTAAAGTTTCATACATACTTGCTGACACACACCGGGGAAGCTATTTGAATATTAAGCACAAGCCCCAGGGAGCCTCTACTTCGGGAGGGATCTGGATTTATTGTCCGGCACTTGAGGCGTCTCCAAAAAAGGGAAAGTGACGAGGGGCTTGGGTAATTTTTCACGGTGTTTGCCATTAAACCCACTTTGAGCATCGAACCAGTGCCATGTTCTGTAGCGATGTCGGCGCACTGAAAAATACCCATACTTGAGAAAAGATTGCGTTCAACTGATAAACTATTTTCTCTCTTTCTGTCACACCAATACACTAATTGTTCCAAGGTATAAGACTCAAGATCAGATCCAAAACTACCGCCAATAACGATGAACGGGCGTCCCCTCAAGTGGAATTCCTATATACGATCCATCGCTAAAGATGTAGGCAAAATGATCGGCTCCCTGTACCACTCCAGTAAGTACCCGACTCCTCATGCTATCCTCTAGCTTCATAAGAGCCAGATCAGGTCAAAAATGGAGTAGTGTTGCCATATTTGGGTGGGTACTGCCCAGTCCTCGCTTTCCAGTCTTGATGGAGTTTAAAAGCGTCTCCGTGTCTTTGCTGGAGAAGAATTATTTTTCACCCTCTAGCGCAGGCCGGATGTGACGAGACTCACACTGATCTATTGCTACTACAATGGAAAGTGCTCGAACCTAAGCCTTGTGAGTGAAATTGAGTAAACGGAACCCTTGGGTGCCGTCGATAGTTGTACTAGCACGAAGTCACAAGTCATCGTGGTCGAGGGCTTGAGTGTTTTGGCCTTATTCAAATTGTTCATCACGCAAGATAACACGCTTTTTCACAGAAACAGTAACTAAGGTCCGCTCACCATATCGCCAGATGTAACCTTCATGGCTAAGACCCGCCATGACACTTACATCGGCGAGAAGTAAGTTCCACTCAAGCAGCTTCTTCCCGTGAACCTTTGCCAGGTAGAACAAACTACCAAGAAGATATTTCCCCGATCTATACTATCTTAGCGTATTCAAGTCTAGAGTCAACCGTTATCTTCCCCTTCTTAGCCATATAAACTGCCCATTAACGTAACAATTATTTTGAATTGGAAGCGAATCAGTGCCTTCATCCATCAGAAAAATTCAGGATGTGTAATTAGTAAATACAAAACACTTCACATATTCCATTGTATGGGTCAGTTATAATCAATTCAATACAAGAAATAAAGAAACAGAACATAGAAGACGTTGAGAAAAGGGTAGTTTCGCCAAATACCAAAAGCAGCAACAAATCAAATGGACAGCTCATCACCGAGAAAAGAATGACAGAATCAAGATTGTGACATTCCATACTAATACAAACAAAAGGTTAGGAAGGAAACCACCATAATTACTAGAAAGAAGGATAACAGTTAATGGAATTAAAAAAAAACAAACTATAGAATATTGTTTGAAGAGAAAGATTTTGTAAATTTCAAAGACTCTTTATTAAACCAAAGAAATAAATTGACTGTAAATTGTAGGCATAGTCTACCTTTTACTTCACAATATGTTTAAATTTTGAATTTTATAACTTTTTTCTTATAGTAATAATCAGTACATGAACGGCGGTGCACCTTATATGGCTTACTGTTCTATTTGTACATTTTGTTTTGATTTTATATTGCTTTGTATTGATGTTTGGTTAGTATTATTAACATCTTACATTGATTAGTTGGTGTTATTAACATCTTATATGGATGCTCTTTATCTAACGATTGAATATTAATTTGCCAACCTACTTCTGCATTTATGATCCGGATTTCAAAACGGTTAAGTTATTTACCAGTTTTTTTTAAGGGGACTTTTTATTTATCAACTACAAAATTTTGTGGCTAGCTGATCGAGCATATAACTAGTTAGGATCATGTTAAATTGCCTCCTCATCTTTTTCGTTTTTACTTTCTTTAGCGTTTCATCTCAAGCAAGGTGGGAAGCTACTAGCACGCAAGAGGTTACAGAGAGTTGGAGCGAGAGCAAATAGAAGTGATAGAGGAAAGGATGAAGAGGGGGATAGGGGATAGATCAGGGCATCTGGAGACGTCGATTGACATTACATTTGAATAGTTTGAGATTGTAGCTATCAGGGAAACAGGAAGAGGGAAAGGAGTTCCACAGGCGAGAGGTGTGAGACATGAAGCTATTGGAGTAGAAGAGACGGCTACATTTAACAGTTTCGACAGTGAAAGGGTGAGAGCGAGATGCCAGTCTAGTAGAACGCTTAAATTCATGAAGTCTGGGAACCAGCGAAAGCAGCTTATCAGAGCAGTTACCATGAAAGTATTTGTAAAAAAAGACAGAGGGAAAGCTGAACGCCAGACATCTCACGAAATAATGTAACCATTTGTATCTGCACATCAGGAAATTGTCTAGGATTTGTATGCAGACAATTTCGTGTCATGACCTATATATCAATTTTTTGGGGGAATTGGTAGAGATAGTAGCATATATGGGTGCACATTCATGTATAGGTATGTAGATTTGTACACACACGTGTGTGTATGTGTATGTGTATGTGTGTGTGTTTTGTGTAGGTGCGTACGTCGGTTGGCATTGAATATCTTACGACCTTGTTGCTTTTTGCGGGTTTGTACACATGGATCTATGAGTGTCTTGACGATGTACACCTTACCCATGTTTCTAAACTAACTCATCTTGTATCATTATCCATAATCTATAACTTTTACACTCATTCCTTTATTTTTGGTATTTTGATTTGAATTTGTATTCCCACTTTTATTTCCTTGATTTTATTCGTTTTATTCACCTATTTAAAATCTCTCCAATTGTATCTGACAATATTATTGTGATTTCTAATTGTTATTTACATTAAGGACAATTTCATGAAACCAACTAACAGTCAACCCACTGCTTAAACCAATTTACATAGTTCCAAAAATTAAGAAAGATCTAGGTTGGCTAGTCTACTAAAGCTATTAATATCCGCCTTTTCCTTCTTACCCTCTTTTTCTCCGTCCATCCCACCCTTCACAGAGCCTTCCACTCCTTCTATATCACCATTTTGCGTTCCCTTCAGCTTAATATCTCCACTAACTATATGACTTCGGCCTAAAAAAAAAGCAACAAAAAAAAAAAAAAAAAAAGGCTTAAGTATTACTATATTAATACCAACCTTTATTTGAATTAAGATACTCTTTCATTAAATTAATTTGAATCGACCTCGTTTGTCCTGTCTAAAATCAACCGTATCGGTCAATCTAAAATGCAGCCAAATATAAAAATCTAAAAGTATAGAGTAAATTCGCGACTGGGTGAACCGACTATTCAATCAATTATGTGCCATGCTTAGGCGATCATGTATCTTTAGATACATGACTGACGAGGCAGATTTTTTTCTCTCGCAGTAGGTTGCTATTTCTTTCTGCAGTTGCCATCCAAGGCTATAGAACCCGGTCTGTTCTGCTATTTACCCACAGCTGGAGAAAGAGAAAGAGGATTCATACCTTTCCCAAGGGTATTAGCGCGTAAGCGAATGTAATGGATTCGATTGGAAAGTCAGTCAGTCAGTTATGTGCTATGCGTGATACACGCTTAGGCGATCATGTATCTTTAGATATATGACTGACGAGGCAGATTTTTCCCCGCAGCAGGTTGCCATATCTTTTTGCAGTTGCCATCCAAGGCTATAGAACCCGGCCTGTCCAGCTATTTACACATAGCTGGAGAGAGATGATTCATACCGTTCCCAAGGGTATCAGCACGTAAGAGAATGTAATGGATCTGACTGGAATTCGAACTTAGTTCCTCGATTGTCTCAATCCGTGCTGCTATCGATTACAACACGTGCCTTCTACTAAACTAACCACCAATCCCTTAGCCGTCTCCTTATCCATCCTTTCTTTTTTCACCTTCCCTCCCCACTGTCAGCCTAATGTGTCCGTCTGGTGTATTCTCTTCATTTACGGAGGAGATTTCGATCTGAAGATTTGAACATCTCGGTATTCACGAAATAAATTTATAATCGAAATGGATAATTAAAGTCTCCGTTTTCTTATCATCATTATAATGCTCTGTAGTCTACATGAAGCTCTCCCTGGATTCATATCCTTCTCGTCATAAACTGGTAAAACGTATATATATATATATATATATA
This sequence comes from Acanthosepion lycidas, assembly GCA_963932145.1. NCBI lineage: Eukaryota > Metazoa > Mollusca > Cephalopoda > Sepiida > Sepiidae > Acanthosepion > Acanthosepion lycidas. The sequence continues at coordinate 70,903,609 of OZ010603.1, read as the reverse complement.
TATATATATATATATATATATATATAGATAGATAGATAGATAGATAGAGAGAGAGAGAGAGAGAAAGAAAGAAATAATGAGAGAGAAAATTATATATATATATATATATAAATATATAGATAGATTGATAGACACATAGGCATGTACAGACTGAGATAGATGTAAATAGACCGATATATGTATATATATATATAGAGAGAGAGAGAGACATACAGACAGACAGACAGATAGAGAGAGGGTGGTAGAGAGATAGAGGGAGAGAGAGAAAATTATATATATATATTATAAATATTAGGTTGGTGCAAAAATAATGACGAAATAATGTCGTTTTTTGACGTTAAAAATACGTCAAAAAACGACATCATTGCGTCATTATTTTTGCACCAACCTAATAGATTGATAGACACATAGGCATATACAGACTGAGATAGATTTATATATATGTGTGTGTGTGTGTGTGTGTGCGTGGATAGGTTGATGCAGAAAAGTGATTGCTATGCCCGTATAGATTGATATTGACTAAGATGAATATAACCATTTATTAGTGAGATCGATATAAGTAGAATGATATTGTATATAAATGCCTAGATATAATGGTATATATATATATATATATATATATATATATATATATATATATATATATATATATATATATTTAAACATGAACAGACTGATAGATATGCACAGACTGAGTCGTCCCCAAGCCATTTTTATCTCTGGGTCGCATTTTCGCATGAGAAATTTGCTTGTACCTCACCAAAATTATATGCGATAAAAAGTACATTTACAAATAAAGATTAAAAAAATAACGAGAGTGGGTTAAAAGAAGATAAACTCAGATTAGAGCGACAGAACATTATCATTGATAACTCTCTCCTCCAATTTACGGACCCTAGTTACTATATTCTTAATACTTGATATAATACAAAAATGTCACAATGATAAAAGAGTGAATTATCATTTATAACTATTTATACTGGGTCTCATGCATGTAATTACAAGTAATCCATAGTAATATTTTAAATTTTGAAATCACATTTATTTATGGCATAATAATTTTTTAAACTGTTTCTAAATCTTTGATTGTCTTTCAATTATTCCGTCTCACCTGCTATCCTCTTCCGTCGAGGCGCGCTGCACTGTTTGGGAACCACTATATAAGGATATCTTGCATCATTAACTGATAGTTTATATAATTCCAGTTTCCTTTTGCTGTCTTTCATGGCTGCGTGACGGCAGACATCTCGCTTGTGAAGGAACCAATCCAATGGTGTATCTTATGTAATACGTTTTTTTTTTTTTAATTTTATTTATTTTTTTATTTATTTTTATTTTTCTTTCTTTATTTTATTTTATTTTATTTTTTACGGAGAAACATTCTCCAAGTAGTCAAATATATTCATATACGACATTAGGTTTGTGTAGTGGATATCGGTTCAGAATGAGATATGGAGGATTCGAGTTCGAATTCCAGTCGGGTTCGTTATTCACTCACGCGCAAATACCACCAGCTATGGACTTAATAGCAGACTGGGCAACCAGTCTACGGCAGAAAGTAACGTCCACCTACTGCGGGGAAAAAAATGGCTAGTCATTCATGTAAAAATTCATGATCGCCCAAAACGTGTATCACGTGGCACGTGTGACTGACTTCTAAATCTTTGATTGTCTTTCAATTATTCCGCCTCACCTGCTATCCTCTTCCGTCGAGGCGCACTGCACTGTTTGGGAACCACTATATAAGGATATCTTGCATCATTAACTGATTGCTTATATAATTCCAGTTTCCTTTTGCTGTCTTTCATGGCTGCGTGAGGGCAGACATCTCGCTTGTGAAGGGACCAATCCGAAGCCAGACGAGACAGGCCGATAAGAGTTAAATGCGACAAAGGGGATGGAACCAGGCGAGCCGGATTCATGAGTGCATCGCTAGGAGGCGCCCTTCAATCTTTCAACCCACTGATTGACAAATCGTTTTGAACTCAAGAACTTGTTAATTTATTCGTCCTGTATAACTAAACAGGTTGTCCAGTTACCGGTATCCACCAGCCATGGACTGACGGCAGTGTATGTGGTGTGGGATGACTGATGAAGACGAGAGCGCTTAAGGTTTCCCGGGGAATAGTGTAATCATTAAAAATAAAAAAATAACTAAGAGAGATGGTGAGAGAAATAATGCAGGCAGTAAACTGACTTGTCATGTGACGCATTCAATCACGTGTGATCTATTTGTGAGAGAAAGCAGACTGTAGAAAGAATATCCAGATGCCAATATACAGCAGAAAAGACCCGATCGTTAAAGAAAAGATCTATAAAAAATACACCACGTTTAACCAATCAGTTTTCATTTGGAAGGAATGGCTACTTGAACAAACAATTTTGACAGAGTTCTGTTTTCTCGAGAACATTTTTATTCTCAAAACACCGAGACGTGGCTTTTCAGTTAGAAATATTGTTGCCATCCTGCTTCTAAATAAGTTATCTTTTCAAAACAGTTGATCATAGCTCTCCACAGATTATTTACTTTAATATATACAAAATCTATGTGGTCACATTGTTCTTGTAAAAAAATAGTCAATTGGTTTGCCGTTGGCTTTTCCACGGATTTTTTTAAATTCAGGGTTTACACAGATGACACAGTGTTGATAGCGGATACGCCAAATAAACTACAGGTGCTCCTGCGGGAGTTAGTAAAGGAAGGCGAGAAGAAAAGAATTGAGAAGTATTTGTAAGGAACGGATTTTACAGTTGTCGATGCGAAAACCGAAAATCTTTTTTAAGCATTTTAATACATAAATATACCATACCATGAAACTATATTTTATTAAACCTCAGGGTATGACGAAGCAAAATCGAATTTTATCGATCTCACGCAATATAAAATATTACTATGGCTTTCTGAAGTCTAAGTCTCCGATTTGTTGATTAGTTATTACTTGCTCTGTTTACTACATTGAGCTCTAGGGATTTATATACTCATTGGAATTATCCATACGGATTACCAATTAACTTTATCATATTTTATATATATATATATATATATATATATATATATATATATATATATATATATTGCCTCGCACACTTTTTTTCTTTATTTTTACATTCAGAATGCTTTAAAAATTCATTTACAAGACAATTGTTTATAATAAAATTATATTCAATCGGTAGACTCATAACGATTGAAAACAATGTTTTTGTTTGAGTTTGGGTTTGACCAATTCGTAACAAAAACAAAACAAAACAAAACACAAAAAAAACTAATTAAGATATGCGTGTCCGTCCACCTTAAACAATAATCTTTGTCAATTTTATTTTTCAGTCTATATGATGATCGATCTCTTACTGTTACATCTCCGGGCAACGCCGGGCTCTCCTGCTAGTACTTGATATAATGCAAAAATATCACAATGATAAAAGAGTGAATTATCATTTATAACTATTTATACTGGGACTCATGCATGTAATTACAAGTAATCCATAGTAATATCTTAAATTTTGAAATCACATACTGTTTCTAAATCTTTTGATTGTCTTTCAATTATTCTGCCTCACCGCCTACGATATATATATATATATATATATATATATATATATATATATATATATATATATATATATATATATATGTGAAAATATTGTAGAAAATAGGAAAGAAACTGGTTTGGTGAATAATCCAAAGTTCCTTAGTATTTTTGTAATTATTTTTAAAAAATAGTGCTCGATACGAAAGTAGAGCATAAATATAATTATTTATTTAAAAATATGATTCCAACACGCTACATAAGAGGTCTCATGTTTCAAAACATGAGACCTCTTATGTAGCGTGTTGGAATCATATTTTTAAATAAATAATTATATATATATATATATATATATATATATATATATATATATATATATATACCGTACATATGCACACAGTGTGACATCTTTCTTTTTATGTGCCATATCCTTTTACCTCCCTCTATCCCTTGCAGCTCTCAACAAGTTCCTTCCCTCTGCTTCCTCCCCTCCAGACCACGTTCTGTCATCCACTTGCTTAAGCCCGCTAGGTATGTCAAGCGTCGTTTTCCCTTGTTTCTCTTTCCCTCTATTCGACCCGTGAGTATCAGATTCTCCAGGCCTTCTTTCCTCATTATGTGTTCCAGAAATTTCAGCTGCCTCTTCCTAATGTTAAGTATAAGCCTCCTTCTTCGTTGCTCACACGCTCGGTCCTTAGCATCCTTCTGTAGAACCACATCTGTCGTCTCGAGTCTCTTCTTCATTTTTGAGAAATTCGTCCAACATTCGCTGCCGTAAAGAAAGACAGATGTCACATAACAGTTCAGTATTCTTTTCTTTGTTACCAAAGAAACCCTCCTATCTCGCAGTACTCTGTACAGCTTTTGGAACGTGTCCTTGGCCATCCCAATACGGCTACGGATCTCAGTGTCGCACTTACCATTCTCTGTCAATAAGCTTCCCAGGTATTTAAACTTTCGCGTCTGCTTGATTTTAGTGTCCCCGACCTGCAAATCGCATTTCAGGCTCATCCTTTTACTGGTGACCATGCATTCTGTCTTCTTGTAGTTTATGCTTAGTCCTTTCTTCTCGCTCTCCGTCGTTACCTTCTGTAGGAGATTTTGTAATTACTTTTCCGTGTCTGCGCTCAGTACTGTGTCATCTGCATATCTTATTTTGTTAAGATTGTGACCGCCAATGATAAATCCCGGTAGGGCTTCCAATTCTCTCAGAACTGCCTCGCTGTATAGGTTGAACAGGTCGGGTGAGAAGACGCATCCTTGTCTTACGCCCCTTTCTATTTTCGTATATTCATTGAACTCGTTCCCTTTGCGCATGCGACCTGTTTGCTGCGAATTATGTAATCCTTTGGTAATATTACAAATTATGTAATCCTTTGGAAATTTAAAATATTGATGAAATTCTATAAAGAATGCCACACTTCTTAAAAGAGAATCTAATTAGAGAGAAAATTCCCGAGAGTGCCACTATTGAATCTTACCAAAATGTAAATCTGTGCCCCGGTTTTTTTACAATATCTTCTTTCTTGTAAAAATTATTACTTTCCCGAGCCAACCAAAATGACTGTAAGAATGTTAAAAATTAAAAGGAAAAAATGTTAAATTCACAACCTCATGCTATTTAAAATATATAACATATAAATTAATCCCAAACTAAAATAATTTAAAGATTAATTTGCATTAAGATAAATTCAAGAACATCTTTTACTCATTTTTGTTTATTAGACATTAAATTATGTCACTTAGCGTCCTCCATAACTTACCCAGACATTTCAGTTAACTCGAAGAATAATTATGAGCATTTCTTAAATTTTTTAATAACTAACATTTTTGATCTTGTATATAAATACTCATTACCTTGATAAAGTTAGCCAGAGGAATATAAGTTTTCCTTCGTCTTTATTCATACTGTCCTTTTCCAGATATAGTCTGATATATATATATATATATATATATATATATATATATATATATATATATATATATGTAAAAATATATAGAAAATAGGAAAGAACTTGTTAGGTAAATAATCCAAAGATCTTTAGTATTTTTGTTTTTATTTTTAAAAAATAGTGCGATACAAAAGTAGAGCATAAATATAATTATTTATTTAAAAATATGATTCCAACGCTACATAAGAGTTCTCATGTTTCAAAATAAGAGCCGAAAACTTCGATATAATTATTTGAATTAAATTGAATTAAAGTACTATATTAAAGAACTATATCTGTTCCATCTTCAAGGGAAATTTTTTTTTGAATAACTTATTCCTGAAATTTACGCGTTTTATAAGCATATTCATTATTGAAATTAAAATTACTATGGTAACGGCTAGAGAAATTGTTTAAAGAAAAGGGGCGTAAGGGTTAATAATTTGTATCAATATCTCAGTAACATTCACAGACGTCAAGTCAGGGTAAGGTTGCGGTGTCTAAATTTAAAGCGGATGATGACATCGTCTAGTCTGGTTAAGCGTCTATGGAGATTTATTTAGTTTTTATTTTATTTATTTTTTTCTGAAAGGGTTTTGTGTATATAAAAAAACTGTCGTAAGTCGCTAACATTTGTTTTTTTTGACGACTTCATAAAGGGTTATCTCTTTTTTGTAGGACATGTAAACTATTTATTTAGACGATGGAATTTAAAAATTATTTTATTGTTTGTATTTATGCTAATTATTCAATGCGAAAATTTGATGATTTCGGCAAAAAAAACCGTTAACTCATGTCCATTGTTTAATAGATTTTTATTATTTAGAAACTTAATAATGTCTAGTTTTTCATGTAGGCATAAAGGGCATGGGTCATCCCAAGTTTTACAAGTTCTAGTTTTGTTTAAAATTTTTCCATTTACTTTCTTTTGGTGTTTTATTCATTTCCTTCAGATGTCAAAAATATTTAGATAGAGATGTCTGATTTCTTTTATTAATATTGTTGAAGGAGCACTTATGCTGCCTCCATCTGGCTTTAAATTCATTCTTCGTGAACCCAATGTATATCATATTAGTATTAGGACTATCAGTGGATGAGATAGTACATTGGTATACCACAGATTTGATGCAGCATTTATTTTCCAATGGGCAGTTTTCTGGGTTTCTACAATCACATAATTTTTCACTATTTTTGTCTAATTTAAGTGTAGGGTTTTTATTAATACTATTCTATTTTATATATATATATATATATATATATATATATATATATATATATATGAAGAAATATAGTTTTAAGCTGTGCTACATTTATGGAATAAAGGGCTCAATATCAGAGATAGGGCGTATGTAGGCGATTGCATCCAGCATGAAACTCTGTCGCCTCTGAGTATGTTCACTTATATATATATATATATATATATATATATATATATATATATATATATATATATATATATATATATATATAATGTATATATCAACTGAAATGTATAGGTTAGCATATATATTAGGTTGGTGCAAAAATAATGACGTAATAATGTCTTTTTTTGACGTATTTTTTAACGTCAAAAAACGACATTATTACGTCATTATTTTTGCACCAACCTAATACATATATATGGGATAAAGATATATATATATATATATATATATATATATATATATATATATATATATATATGAGGGAATATAGTTTTAAGGTGTGCAATATTTATAGGATAAAGTGCTCAATATCAGAGATAGAGCGTATGTAAATATATATATAAAAGTGAACAGTGAAGTCAAGACTCGGAGACGACAGGCTGTCTCATGCTAGACGCAATCCTCAGGCGGTCTGACGATTGCATCTAGCATGAAACAGCCTGTCGCCTCTGAGTCTTGACTTCACTGTTCACTTTATCATGCTTCTATATCTTAAAATACACATACAGTCCCCCACCCCCACAAAAAAACATTGTTTTTTTATTGTTTTGTTGTCCACTGAAGACATTTGGTTTAAGATCAAAAGATGAATATGAGACATGAGTTCAGAATTTCAGGCTTTATTTCCTGTTATTTATATTTATATATATTAAACAGCTTAAGATGTACCACCTTTTATTTGACCCCACCCATTTTTCAAGTGAGCAAAACTATTGGAACACGTGACTGACAGGTGTTTCTTGTTGTCCAGGTGTTGCCATTTAGATTGACTGTTTAAACATTAAATATCTCTGCATGACTACTCTTGGTTTTAGTCTTGGGTTTTACCTGTAAAGACTGCATTTCTTAGGATTAAATAGGATTAACCAACATGAAGGCGAGAGAGCTATCTATAGGAGAAAAGCAGGCCATTTTGAAACTGAGAAAAAATGAAAATCGATCAGAGCCATTGGACAATCATTGGGTATAGTCAACACAGCAATTTGGAATGTCCTGAAAAAGAGTGAAACTACTGATGTACTGAGTAACAGACATAGAACAACATCGGCCAAGGAAAACAACAGCAGTTGATGACAGAAACATTGTGAGAGCTGTGAGGAAACACCCTAAAATAATAGTCAGTGACATCAACAACATCTACAGTGCAGGAGTGAAGGTTTCCCAATGTATCATTCGAAGAAGACTTCGAGAACAGAAGTATACAGGTCATACCACAAGATGCAAACCACTCATAATGTCATACGCAGAAGACAGTGTACTCCAAAAGTACTGAGACGGCAAGGCCAATTTCTTGGATTTTGTTGTTCACTGAAGACATTTGGGTTTAAGATCAAAAGATGAATATGAGACAAGAGTTCTGAATTTCAGTTTTTAATTCCTGGCATGTACACTTAGATGTATTAAATGGCTTAGGACATAAACACCTGTATCATATTCATCTTTTGATCCTTAACTCAAAAGTCTTCAGTGAACAACAAAATCAAAGAAATTGGCCTTGCAATACTTTTGGATGGGACTGTATATAGTGATATTAATTATGATATTAAAAAAAATAACTTTTAAAAATAACGATTTTAATTACTTCTAAACTTAAATGTTGTGATGTTCTTTAAAAAAAACATTTTGTTCTGGGGAGTATAAATATCAATAGAGTTATCGAAAATCTGCCGCAGGCGAGAACTTTGGCGCGAAACTCTGGAGTCGTCCAATTCAGGTGAGTCAATTGAAGTTTTATTGATTATATTTATGTATATATAACCTCACGTTATTTAACAGTGTGAATATAGTGTTGAAATTAAAAAAGAAAGTTATAGAAAGACGCTCACTCGAATTCCAGTTGCGCTCAACACCGAAGCACGGAATAAGAGTTCCTCCAACTGGCATTCAAAACAGCACAAAAAAAAATTATACATCTTAAACAGTCAAATCATGAAGAGAAATTAACATCATCTAAAAAAACAAAAAAACAACCCATTGAAAACGGTAAAGAAGTGGCCGAAAGGGCTTCGGACAGTGCACATGTTTTGCACTTCCTCACTCCTGCCAAACGAAAAACTCTTCATTTGGTTATTTTTTATTAGAAAATGAAAACTTCCAAACCTCATCGTCAACAAGAAAAATGAAGATGCAAAGTACATAAGACCAATATGATTTACCAATTAGCATCAAGATTATTTATCAATTCGCGTCACGATTATCTATCAATTCGCATCAGGATTACTTATCAATTCGCATCAAGATTATTTACCAATTCGCGTCAAGATTATTTATCAATTCGTATCAAGATTACTTACCAATTAGCATCAGGATTATTTATCAATTTGCACCAAGATTATTTATCAATTCTCATCAAGATTGTTCACCAATTCGCTTCAGGATTATTTATCAATTCGCATCAAGATTATTTACCAATTCGCATCAAGATTATTTATCAATTCGCATCAGGATTACTTATCAATTCGCATCACGATTATTTACCAATTCGCGTCAAGATTATTTATCAATTCGTATCAAGATTACTTACCAATTAGCATCAGGATTATTTATCAATTTGCAGCAAGATTATTTATCAATTCTCATCAAGATTATCTATCAATTCGCATCAGGATTACTTATCAATTCGCATCAAGATTATTTACCAATTCGCGTCAAGATTATTTATCAATTCGTATCAAGATTACTTACCAATTAGCATCAGGATTATTTATCAATTTGCACCAAGATTATTTATCAATTCTCATCAAGATTGTTCACCAATTCGCATCAGGATTATTTATCAATTCGCATCACGATTATTTACCAATTCGCATCAAGATTATTTATCAATTCGTATCAAGATTACTTACCAATTAGCATCAGGATAATTTATCAATTTGCACCAAGATTATTTATCAATTCTCATCAAGATTATCTATCAATTCGCATCAGGATTACTTATCAATTCGCATCAAGATTATTTACCAATTCGCGTCAAGATTATTTATCAATTCGTATCAAGATTACTTACCAATTAGCATCAGGATTATTTATCAATTTGCAACAAGATTATTTATCAATTCTCATCAAGATTGTTCACTAATTCGCATCAGGATTATTTATCAATTCACATCATGATTATTTACCAATTCGCATCAAGATTATTTATCAATTCGTATCAAGATTACTTACCAATGCATATCAGGATTATTTATCAATTTGCACCAAGATTATTGATCAATTCTCATCAAGATTGTTCACCAATTCGCATCAGGATTATTTATCAATTCGCATCAAGATTATTTACCAATTCGCATCAAGGTTATTTATCAATTCGTATCAAGAATACTTACCAATGCACATCAGGATTATTTATCAATTCGCATTACGATTATTTATCAATGCGCATCAATATTATTTATCGATTCGCATCAGGATTATTTATCAATGTGCATCAGGATCTCTGTCTATAAAAGGCAGGATGTGTGTGTCTGTGTAATGAATACACAGCCGCAATTTTCGAAGGATTTGCACCAAAATTAACATCCATATGCTCCAAGTAAACTCCGATCGATAGTGGAAATAATCGATTTTTTCATGCTTCTACGGCCCTTTTCATGTAGTTTGCGGCCATTTTCTACTGGCCAGTGTGAGCCTATAGCTGGCTGCCACGAATAGGCAGGAAGATTCTAATGGCCAGAGTGAGAGCTAACAGCTGACTGACACGAATGTTAACTGGCATGCTAGCATGCAAAAAAAAAAAATCGTTAGCTGCATTCGTCACAAGTGGGAAAAATTTAAATCTGCATGGCACTTTACTCCAATTGGCTTATTCGCTTGCTTAAACTCAACGTTGATTCTGATTCCGCAGAACTGGGTTTGGTGTGTAAAAGTATTTGTTGTTAACATTCTTTTTTCATTCGGTTTTTCCAGTTACGAGTCCTTTTTTAAAACTGATCGTTTTGTGTTCATTTTGTTTAATTCTTTTTTCGTAACAGATTTAATGTTTAGTATAGAGCTTAGAAAAAAATTCGCAGTGTGAGATAGGCAAGAAGTAAGACATGTAGCAACATCATCACGGCAAACGGCACTCTTTTAAAGGCAAGGAAGGGCAAAAATATTTTAAGCCAAGTGATAGCGATTGCTGTATGAGTCGTACGATTTTTGAATCAAGCACGGGCAACGCCGGGTCATGCTGCTAGTTACTTAACAATTCACATGCCCCTGACAGAACTGCATTCCTGATGAAAAGAAATTTATGAATAATAATTACGCCGGTCATACACCTACATGCTTAATCGAGAAGATTTACTTCGCATCTCTCAAAGCATAGCTTCATTAGGACTCATTAAAATACAAACGGAAACCAACCAACCCCTATCCAACATAGGCGTAGAAAACACCAACATGTTACACTCATCTGATTACAGTGGGTTCTTAAAAATAATGTTTTATTATTAAGACTTTCATTATTTTTAAGCGACTTCCTTGCTTTTTTTATAACAGGATTCGTCTCTTAATAATATTATGAACACGGCCACTATGTACTGACTGTGCTCGAGAACTAAAACGTTTCTATCGCTAAAAATATTTACATATGAAGACAAACAGAGACATCCTAAATAGCCGGGATTAGCCGAGAGCGCTCGAATTCAAAGATTCTTTGGACAATTTTAAAACACTCTTTGTCCTCCCCAAAAAATCACTTGCACTCATGTTAAAAAAAATATAACGAAATATGATGAATCGCGCTGCCTTGTCAGCTATCTTTAACGAAACCTGCATAAAAGAGCGATTTCAGCCCAAATACACAATTATATATATATATATATATATATATATATATATATATATATATATATATATATATATATATATTAATTTCTGTAGTTCACTGCTAGCAGCAAGCAGAAATATTTCTCCTCCCGATGAAGGCCATTTCGGGCGAAACTAGTCGAGGAATCTAAATGAAATAATAATAAAAAAACGAAAGAATATTAATCTACAACCCAGTGTGTCTGAAGATTTTAATTTTTTAATATTTTTTTATTGTTCAATATATATATATATATATATATATATATATAATTATTTATTTAAAAGTATGATTCCATCGCTACATATTTTTAAATAAATAATTATATTTAGGCTCTACTTTTGTATCGAGCACTGTTTTTTTAAAAATAATAACATAAATACTAAAGAACTTTGGATTATTTACGTAACGAGTTTTTTCCTATTTTCATATATATATATATATATATATATATATATATATATATATATATATATATATATATATAATAGGAAAGAACTCGTTATATATATATATATAGGAAAAATAGGAAAGAACTCGTATATATATATATATATATATATATATATATATATATACACACACACACACACATACATACATACATACATACACACACATACATACATACATATATATATAAAAAATAAATAAATAAAAAAAAAACAGATTAGTACTGGACGGTTGTTTCGCCATTTCTGGGACTCATCAGCGGTGTGTATTCTCTACCAACTCTGAGAATCGAAACCAGACCGTTACGATACGGCGCAAGCATCATACCATCGGGCCAACGAACCCCGGTGGCGCAGAGGGAACTAAGTTACTAGACACAATATAGTGCAGCTCATCTTATTTCCGGTCGTGATACTTATCCAAGTTTACATAGCCCTCGGGACAGGCTACAAGAGTAACAAATTCCTTAACTGCACTAAATTGTATCTAGTATCTTAATTTTTTATTAACCCTACAGAATGTTTAACACTTTAATCGTTATTATTAGTATAAACTCGTATTTAAGTACCTCTTTGTTTAAAGAATTTAAAAATTTAAGAATCTTAAGAAATTTTAAAATTTTAAGATTGTAAAAATTCTCTTTGGTATTTGTTTTGGATATGAACCTGTGTACAGATTTTGAAAACTTCGTGAGATCTATGACAGCAGAAATTTCGCTTGACCCTTTGTTTTTTCGTGGCCAGGCGATAATGCGCACTAGGCTAAACAGTAGCGCCTTTTACACTGAGGTATTAAGATTCGATTCCTGCTGCAGTGCGTAAATTTTTCTTTAATAAGAACTATCAAACATTCAGGCTAGTAGGTAAAAATAAATAAATATACTGTTTAAAGTAAAAACGGAACACCAACTTAAAAACGATTATCTATTAATAACGTTTACAGTTATAAAAATCGGGTTAATAAAAATGGAATACACATGCGCACGAACCCTGCATGAACGATGACGTGGGGATTTTAGAAATTTTTTTTATATATGTATCTAGCCGAATTCATTTAGACTCTCTTTCATTTTCTTTCCATCACTTTTGCCAGTAGACTCTAAATCAATTCGGTTAAATATATATATAAAAAGAAATTCTAAAAAAAATACTAAAATTCCCAGCAACCATCATGCGTGCGCATGCGTAGTTGTGTCAACATAACAAATTTAGTCTGATAAAGTCCTGAAGGACAAAACACGTCTCAAGTAAACTGTTTATTCTTTGTCATACAATTTCCATAATATTGTTTTTGATATATAAAAATATATATCGTCATCTCTCTCTCACACACACACACACACACACACGCACACATACACACACACAGACACATATATATATATATATATATGTGTGTGTATGTGAGCGTGTTTGCCACTGTTGTTTGCTCTCTCTCTCTCTCTATCTATCTATCTATCTATATATATATATATATATATTCTTTCACTATTCACTCTCTCTCCTTTCTCTCCCTCTCTTTTTATCTCTCTCTCTATACACATACACAGACATATATATATGTGTGTGTGTGTCAGCGTGTTTGCTATTTATATATATATATATATTTTCTATCACTATTCCATCTCTCTCCTTTCTCTCTCTCTTTTTATCTTTCTCTCTCTCTCTCTCTATATATATATATATATATATATATATATATATATATATATGTCTCTGTGTGTGTGTATGTGTGTGTGTGTGTGTATTTATATGCGTGTATGTTCTATTTGCTACCGTTCTATTGGCCATGTACGCATTGACTTACGTCTTAAAGGTAATCAAGACTTAAATGAGTCTAGATTAGCATTTCGTCTCTCTAAGAAGCGAGTATTTCTTCCTGGAACTGGACAAAAAGTCTCTCCCTTTTTGTAACTATGACATTTTGACACGTGACAACCGGTATTTGCGAATATGTACCTGATAACCTTCCCTTGTCGACAAAAGCCCTTAAAATAAACCGATTGATATCCAGTTTTAATAAGAATTCCTATCCTTTATGTGTGTATTCAAGCGCTTGTGTCTGTAAGAGGCGGACTGCTTGCTATGCTTTTTTTATTAGGTTGGTGCAAAAATAATATCGTTTTCTCACATATGTGAGAAAACGACATTATTTTTGCACCAACCTAATACAACGTGCTTCGAGGAAGAACTTCGCGTTTACACCCTTGTAGAAAATTTAACAAAACCTGATTTTGAGGCTTAGACAATCTGCCTCTGTACGATGAAAAGTGGTTGATTTTAAAGACGAGGAACCACTGACCTCCACGTTGTTGGTGCAACATAATCTTACTTTCTAGATGCATTTTTTAATCATTTCACATCATGCAAAGCAGTAAGGTGATCAAAACACAAGGGATCACTGAGTGTGGAAGAATAAGAAAAAAGAGAAACATTATTAAGGAACGAGAAGAAGAAAAGAGTAATCAAAAAGACAGTAGATAGCGATTGACATTGCATTTAAATTTTCGATGATCAAAGTTGATTGGAAAACATGGAAATGGGAGAGAATTTCACAAGCGAGAAGTGCGAGAAAAGAATCTGTTAGCATAGAACTTAGGGTTGCATCTAACCATTTCAACTGTGAATTGATGGATCCTCGACGCCAGTCTTGTACTACGCTGAATTTCATAAAGTTTAGGTACCCCGGCGAAGAGTTTTTCTGAATAAAAGTATTTATAGAAAAGGGCACAGGGAAGCTACATTACGGCGATGGGAAAGAGACTGAAACCAAAACTTCAGGCCAGGACCAATAACATTGCAGATTCTGTGGATTTTATCAAGAATCTCTAAATATACAGCAGAAGCAGAATATACAGACGAGATGTGGCCGCAATATTCAAAGCAATAGAATAAAATCTGTTCCGCCAGTCTTTCTGTAGACGTGATCTTATTTTAAAAAATTAAGCATTCAAGATCCTGGTCTTGACCACTGACCTCTGCACAGCCCACAGAGATGTTCATAATTTTTTTTTGTCAGTTTACATATGCATAAATATGCTAGAAAATACTTCTTTATATTCGTACTAATGTCCTTATATTTTATTATTGTCAATAACGTTTCAGCCGTTGTGTTCTCCAATCGTCTTCAGGTGTTTATTAATCAGGGTAACCTACAGGGAATATTGAACTAAATCCTATATTTAATTTACGGCGGTAGCTTGTCCTCGTCCCGCTGCCCATGTCTTTATTCTAGTAATGTGCATTTATTGTTTGCTTTGTTCCCATTGAATCTAACACTGTACTACCCGACCCAGCGATTGAACTCACAATTATTATACCATCAAATTTCTGAACACAAACTTTAAAACAACTAGGATCTTATCTCGTCGGACAATCTTATACATTGGAGTCAATCTAGATTTTGGAGTTTAAACCTAATGTTCTTATCACTTGTTAGCTGCTGTCACTGATGTTGCTGCGACGCTTGACGTCCTTCCCCGATTCTTATGTTTTCTTACTACTTCTGCTGAAGCCTTGCTCTACTTTCATTATCTTTATTGGTACCTTCCATATGGTACTTATTTTTATTTTAGTTTCACGGAGGGGGACTCGACATATCCTACTATATGCGCTGATTCCCTCAAACATATTCTGTGTTTTTTCTCTCTCTAGTATTTTTACTTAATTCCACCGAAATTGGTGACCATTCTTTTACCCTAATACATGATCCGCCATACTTAGTTTCGTTGTCTCATCCATGATTACAGTTTTTTGATACTAGAAAGTAAAAGACCAGATATTTTTTTTTAATTGTTTAATTATTCTCCGTGACTTTCCTCTCATTCTTTTCCATTCCATATTCCCGGAGATACTTAAAAAACACACCGGATCAAAAGCCAGGGATGCCTCACTCCTGTTGGAAGAACCCCTCCATTACAGACTATGTATTCAGGAGTGTAGTTGTAGCCAACATGCTTGGTCGGTTTCCGATCGGTCAGGTTATTTTACCGATAGTTGAAAGTTCTTGAGTTGTCCTTCTCTTAAACTGGTTGCCACCCGAGGCTACCTGCTACAGTCTGTCCGGATATTTATCCAGAGCTGGGAGGAGGAGACGAGATGGATTCATACCTTTTCAAAGGATATTTGCATGTAAATGAACTTAACGATCTCGTTTGGAATTCGAACCCGGATCTCCGATTCCCCTGTTTATTATCACACTGTGCGTCCAGTACTTGATACTACGTTGTAAATAATCGTAGCAGCGTCGTATCCCCAGGTTTCACTTATTTTCTAATCGTATTTTATGCGTCCTTCTGCTATCGAAATGTTGCAGTACTGTTATCATATATATTCGGGATTTTCGTTAACATTTGGTTCACTTGATACGTTGGAAATTGTCATGGATTGTACTGGAATGTTCTCAAGAAAAACCAAGATAAGATGTCAATTTTCGATCACTTATTTTAATGCTAACTGATAGTCCATTGTTTCGGCTACTTTGCTGCATTCCGAATCTCTATCTATAAAAGGCAGGATGTGTGTGTGTCTGTGTGTGTGTCTGTGTGTGTCTGTGTGTCTGTGTGTGTCTGTGTGTGTGTAACGAATGCACGGCCGCAATTTTCGACGGATTTGCACCAAAATTTACATGCACATGCTCCAAGTTAGCGGGAAGGCCAACAACGACTTTGCATTTCCCAACTCCCATCGATAGTGGAAATAATATATTTTTTCATGCTTCTACGGCAGTTTTCATGTAGTTTGCGGTCATTTTCTACTGGCCAGAAAGAGAGAGAGAGAGAGAGAGAGTGAGAGAGAGAGAGAGAGAGCCTATATCTGGCTGCCATGAATAGACAGGAAGATTCTATTGGCCAGCGTGAGAGCCAACAGCTGACTGACACGAATGTTAACTGGCATGCTAGCATGCAAAAAAAAAAAAATCGTTAGCTGCATTCGTCACAAGTGGGAAAAAATTAAATCTGCATGGCATTTTACTCCAATTGGCTCATTCGCTTGCTTAAACTCAACGTTGATTCTGATTCCGCAGAACTGGGTTGGGTGTGAAAAAGTATTTGTTGTTAACATTCTTTTTTCATTCGGTTTTTCCAGTTACGAGTCCTTTTTTAAAGCTGATCTTTTTGTGTTCATTTTTTTTAGTTCTTTTTTCGTAACATTTAATGTTGAGTATAGAGCTTAGAAAAAATTCGCAATGTGAGATAGGCAAGAAGTAAGGCATGTAGCAACATCAGCACGGCAAAGGGCACTCCTTTAAAGGCAAGGAAGGGCAAAAATATTTTAAGTCAAGTGATAGCGATTGCTGTATGAGTCGTACGATTTTTGAATCAAGCTTGAGCAACGCCGGGTCATGCTGCTAGTTATTAATAGAACCAGAAAACACTCCATAATTTTAATAAGTTTTTATTTTTTAACCCTACAAATTTTATCACTTTAAACTATTTATTAATGGATACCCATATCTGAGTAGACGCTCCGTTTATTTATCAAACAGTATTTTTTTATTCATTTTCGTCTACTGGCCTGAATATCTAAGAAATCTTATTAAATAAAATTATACGCTCTCCAGCAGGATTCGAACATGCGCACCCCTAGATCCGAAGAAACCCTTGTTAGATCTGTCGGAATTTAACCGCCTCAGCAGCGAAAAACTTTTGCTGATCAAGCAAGGGTGAATAGAGTCCATAACCCGTTGAGCTTTGCGTTCCTGAATAATTTTAACCTGATCTCCTGAGTCAAAATTCGCAAATAATTGGTATGTAAAAATAGTTATAAATATAGTAATAAATGTTTACCCACCATTCAACCTGTGGCTGGACATTACGTCATTTTCCTCTACCACTGTTTAACCTGTGGCTGGGCATTACGTCATTTTTCTCTACCAGTGTTTAACCGGTGGTTGGGCATTACGTCATTTTTCTCTACCACTGTTTAACCGGTGGCTGGGCATTACGTCATTTTTCTCTACCACTGTTTAACCGGTGGTTGGGCATTACGTCATTTTTCTCTACCACTGTTTAACCGGTGGTTGGGCATTACGTCATTTTTCTCTACCACTGTTTAACCGGTGGTTGGGCATTACGTCATTTTTCTATACCACTGTTTAACCGGTGGCTGGGCATTACATCATTTTTCTCTACCACTGTTTAACCGGTGGTTGGGCATTACGTCATTTTTCTCTACCACTGTTTAACCGGTGGTTGGGCATTACGTCATTTTTCTCTACCACTGTTTAACCGGTGGTTGAGCATTACGTCATTTTTCTATACCACTGTTTAACCGGTGGTTGGGCATTACGTCATTTTTCTATACCACTGTTTAACCGGTGGATGGGCATTACGTCATTTTTCTCTACCACTGTTTAACCGGTGGCTGGGCATTACGTTATTTTTCTCTACCACTGTTTAACCGGTGGCTGAGCATTACGTCATTTTTCTCTACCACTGTTTAACCGGTGGTTGGGCATTACGTCATTTTTCTCTATCACTGTTTAACCGGTGGTTGGGCATTACGTCATTTTTCTCTACCACTGTTTAACCGGTGGTTGGGCATTACGTTATTTTTCTCTACCACTGTTTAACCGGTGGTTGGGCATTACGTCATTTTTCTATACCACTGTCTAACCGGTGGCTGGGCATTACGTCATTTTTCTCTACCACTGTTTAACCGGTGGTTGGGCATTACGTCATTTTTCTCTACCACTGTTTAACCGGTGGTTGGGCATTACGTCATTTTTCTATACCACTGTTTAACCGGTGGCTGGGCATTACGTTATTTTTCTCTACCACTGTTTAACCGGTGGTTGGGCATTACGTTATTTTTCTCTACCACTGTTTAACCGGTGGCTGGGCATTACGTTATTTTTCTCTACCACTGTTTAACCGGTGGTTGGGCATTCCGTCATTTTTCTCTACCACTGTTTAACCGGTGGTTGGGCATTACGTCATTTTTCTCTACCACTGTTTAACCGGTGGTTGGGCATTACGTCATTTTTCTCTACCACTGTTTAACCGGTGGCTGGGCATTACGTTATTTTTCTCTACCACTGTTTAAACGGTGGTTGGGCATTACGTTATTTTTCTCTACTACCGGTAAAGCGGTGGTCATATTTCAAAGATTTTCTGTGAAATCTTACTCGTTATTGATTCAAAATTTCATATCTGCTCAATTTCATATCCAAACCTAAACAAAGCAATTTCTAAAGAAGTAACAGATTTTTTAAATTTATTAATTTGACAGATTTTTTTAGTTTAAATTTATTTATTAAATTACATTTATTTATTTTCCCTTACCGGCCTGAATATCTAAGAAACCTTATGAAGGAAAAAAAAAATGCGAAGAGCGTATATGTTTCTTTAATAAAAATTCTTAAATATTCAGACCGGTAGATGAAAATAAATATATATATACTGTTTAATAAATAAACGGGGCGTCTATTCAAATATGGGTATCTATCTAAAATAACGTTTAAACTGATAAAAACAGTCTGTATATATATATATATATATATATATATATATCAATATTTGATATGATTACCTTAGTATTTTATCAGTTCAGTTAAAGATCGTGTTGCTCCCGCTTTCCAAGCTTTCAAAATTATCATTTTGACTTTTTATCTTGATTCAGACCTGGTAAGAAATATGCAACTGTTTCATTTACAAAGGAGCACTCTTTCTCATTGTTCTTTCAGAATATAGGCATTTATGACTCTCCACAGCTACCTTTTATTTAATTGTAAATTAGGCATGACTGTTCTTGACTAGTATAATGAAGTGGTTTTCAATTGCATTTCCACGGCTTTGAATCCAGAGTTCTCTTTCCTTGCTACACAATGTTAGTCTACCCTACTATTTAACTTAAAGCTAGGAAGAGAAGAAACGGATTCGTAACTTTCCCAAGTGCATTAGTGCGGAAGTGAACGTAATCTACTCAGTCAGAAGTGGAACTCGGCTCGTTGATTTCATTCCTCGTTCCAAACTGTGGCAATGGATGACCTGTTAATTTTAACGCCTCCAAAACCAAACTGAATTCTATTAATCATCTGAAACCCCAACCGTCTGTCTTCTATCAGCATGGCTGATGCTAACCTCCAAGAAAGTGACTCATTGTATCTTCTTGGGCTAACGTTCTCAGCTGATATGAAATGGAAAGACTATATAGAATCTGTGTCGAGATAGACATTTTTTCTATCCAGAATCTATCTTCCATATCTATAGGTCTACCATTCGTCCATGTTTTCAATATTGCTCCCAGATATGGTCCGGTGCCCCTGCTATTTACCTTGAGCTAATTGATAAAATCCAAATAAGACTCGCAATATTATTGGTCCTGATCTGGCAGCTCATCTTCTGTCAGTTTCCCGCTTTCGTAAGGTTGACTCTCTGTGCCTTTTTTTTTTAAAAATAAATACTCTGAGTAATTGTTCCTATAAACTCTTCGATAAGGTACCTGCCACAATTAAAAGATTGTGGGGGATTTTATTACTAACACTATTTTGTTTATTTTTTTAAAAACAGTTTTGTTTCATATTTGTAAATATTCATTTAGGTTTAGATTTTTCAAATTATTATTTTAATCCGCTCCACTACATACGTGAATTGTACATATGGGGACTAGTTAGGATTTTCATAGAGACAAGGAGGTATTATGGTGGATGTTGTAAGAATGGTAAGTAAGAATGTGTTGTTTTGGTGCAAGTAAAATATTGGGGTATGTTTGGGTCAGTGATCGTTTAAAGTTAAAAGCGAAGAAGACCGTCCTTTTTCTCATTCATCGTTGTGGCCTTGTGTCATATTTTGTTATATTTACAGATAAATAATGCTCTTCGCTAAGGTACCTAAAATTTTTTAATTGAAGCTCAGTGCTAGACTGGCGTCCAGATCTCATCTCTTTATAATTGAGCTGGCTAGATGTAGCCGTGACTTCTATGCTAATAGTCTCTGTTCTCGTACTTCTCGCTTGTGGAACTCTCTTCTGGCTCCATGCTTTCCAGCTAATTTTAGTCTTCAAAAAATTCAAGTGCAGTGTCAGTCGCTATCTACTGTCCACCTGGTTTCTCTTTTCTCTGTCCGTTCATTATTAGTGTTTCTGTTCCTAATTCTGCCACCCCCAGTAACCCCTTGAGTCTTAGTGACTTTACTGTCTTGCATGGGGTGAAAACGATTAAAATAAATAAGTAAATAAATGTTACGCTACACATTCACCATAACTTATAAAATATACATAATATAAATAATCTAAGTATGTCCGTAAGAGTAACGGAACTTTTCGTTCTTTTAGATCGGCTGCCCCCCGCCCCCCAGACTGCAGAATTTCATCTGCACGATTTTCTTTGAATCTTCTTCTCCTATGTGCCGTTTTTATCTCAGACCATTTGCGATGATGGTTCTCCACAATTTCCTATTCTTTGTAGCTGTTACTAAGCATTGTCTTTTCCCCATCCCTCGCAAGCGTGTTAAGGGTCGGTTCTTCTGCCTTTCTTGCCGTCAAAATGACCCGTGAGTGTTAGAGAAGAAACGTATTTTTACCTTCCCCAAGGGCATTAGTGCAAAGGTGAACGTAACACACTCGGTCAGAATTCGAACCTAACTCGACGATTTCACTTTCTGCGACAATAACCGTTCACCTACCCGCATGTCCTAACTTATACAAAACAGACGTAATATAAATAAACGTATAAACATACCTTATCTTATAAAAACAGACGTAATATAAATCTGTCATAAAAAAAAAAATGATTGTCTGCCATACAGGGGGGGGATTTCGATTGGTACACTGTGAGTGACGGGGACAAGAGCAGCCCACACGTATAAGGAACGTCTAGGTTGACAGTCGCAACAATCCGACCCACCACGGAGTTACACCCAAGTCGAGAGATAACAATCACCAACAAGTGAAACGTCTTTTGTCGTGCTAGATAATGGACGACAATAAACATGACAGCCTTGTCATCTAAGAAGGCACTCTCGTGCAAGCCACTGAAATAAAAAGAAAGAGACAGGCAGTCACCAATGTACTATGATAGAAAACAAGCAAATATTCTACAGGGGTATCATGGATTTTACAAGGACACATACGATGCCAGTGAGGAAAGGATTGAATCATTTGAGGTTGATTGCACCATTGTCTATATTCTGAAGAAGAATCCTTAACAATCAGAAACATTTAAGACAAATTTGCCTTCTTTGCCCAGATCCGGAGACCGGGGTCTGAATCAAGTTAAAAAAACAAAAAAACAAAACAAAACAAAAATGTTAATTTTCTAAATACGTTACTCTCCCTTGCTTGAAAAGCTGGAGCAACACAATCGTCTCTTCGCTTGACCTAATAGTAGCCAAAAATATCAAATATTGATATATGTACAGAGTGTTTTTATCAGCTTAAACGTTATTTTAGTCGATACCCATATGGTATTTATTTTTATATTAGTTTCACGGGGGTTGGGGGGCTCGACATGATTCCTACAAACATATTGTTCTGTGTTATTTCTCTTAGTATTTTTACTTAATTCCACCGAAATTGGTGACCATTCTTTTACCCTAATACATGATCCGCCATACTTAGTTTCATTGTCTCGTCCCTGATACTGTTTTTTGTTACTAGAAAGAAAAGTATATTTATTAAACAATATACTGATTTATTTTCATCTATCTGAAATCTTATTAAAGAAAACTATACAAAGAGCGCATAGCTTTCTTTAATAAGATTTCTCGAATATACATTAGAGGAAAATAAATAAATATATTGTTTAATAAATAAGCGAAACGTCTACGCAAATATGGGTATTTACTAAAATAACTTTTAGAATGATAAAATCTGTTGTCTTAGTAAATAACAAAAAGATTACTTCTTTAAAAATTGCTTTGTTTAGGTTTGGATAAGAAACTGTGTAGATATGAAATTTCGAGGAATCTTTGACGAGAAGGATTTCGCTTAAAGGCACTATTCAGCCTTGCTTGATCGGAAAAGTTCTTCGTGGCTGAACCGTTCTAAAGCCCGACGGATCTAACGACAGATTTTCCGCGGGTTCGAATCCGGCCGGAGAGCGTATTATGTTATATAATAAAATTTATTTATTTTTACTAATGCTTACACAATACAAGGCCCAAGGGCCACTTAAGTTAGAGGGTTATTCTGTGGAGTTGTGAAAGATTAGCGTAATGAAGGACAAACGTTAGGAGTAAAGAGCTGAAGCCGACTTTAGTAGGAACCGGAAA
This sequence comes from Acanthosepion lycidas, assembly GCA_963932145.1. Classification (NCBI taxonomy): domain Eukaryota; kingdom Metazoa; phylum Mollusca; class Cephalopoda; order Sepiida; family Sepiidae; genus Acanthosepion; species Acanthosepion lycidas. Next base: position 70,880,270 of record OZ010603.1, on the reverse strand, counting down.
CCCATTCCTAAACAGGAAACAAGGAATAAAATTCTACTCCTGTTTGAAAGACCAGGGAGGATTAGATAGCCTCAGACCAATTATGGCAGCAATTTTCTATTTTTAAGGAGATCTGTCCCTAAAGATAGAGCATCGCCGGTGAAGTCAGGTACTTTCTGGAGCGTTATAGTGGTCACACTACCTTTTCAGCGTCTTTAGCGATGGAGCGTACGTATGACTTCCACTTCAGGCTGGGTAGTAAGGATTGGACAGATCCAGCTAACATGTAGTAGCAACCTATATCTATAAACCTACCATTCATCCATGCTTAGAATGAGCATTTATTCTGTCCCCTCACTTGGACAAGATGTGATACAAGGTCTATATTTAGGTGGGGACCCGAGTGCGTACGCCCGGGACAGGAAAAAAAAATCCCTCAGCCCCCGCATCCGTCTTAGAATATTGCTACCACATATTGACCTCCCTGATAAAATCCAAAGCAGATTCAATAATATTACTGGACTCGTCTGGCAACTCGGCTTCAGCCTCTTTTCTACCACCATGTTTGCCTCTCTGTGCTTTTTCTATAAATACTTTCAGTATTTATGGTGATTGCTTGGATGAGCTGTTTGCTATGGTATATATTATTTTCTTTAGTTTCTTGTAAACAGATTTTGCTTTCATATTGTAAATAGTCATTGGGGCTAGTTTTTAGAATTGTTGTTTTATTCCCCTCCCCCCACAGACAATGAATTGTAAATATAGGGTCTAGTTAGTATTTTCATAGAGACAAAGAGGTATTATGGTGATTGTAGTAAGAAAGGTACGTATGAATGTGTTGTTTTGGTGTAAGGAATATTGTTTGTACGATTGGGTCAGCGTTTGTGGCTAGCTAAGTTATAGTTAAGACAGAAGAAGACCGTCCTTTCCCCAATCCCCCATTTTGGCCATGTGCCACATTTCTGTATTAAACAGAATAAATATCTCTCTCCGCTATGGTACCTAGATTTCATGAATTTAAGCATGGTACTAGACTGGCGTCGCGGTTTCATCAATTTACATTTGGGCAGGCTAGATGTAATCGTAAGTCCTATGCTAACATTTTTTTTCTAGCACTTCTCGCTTGTGGAACTCCCTTCTAGCTCCATGCTTTCCAGCCAATTTTAATCTGCAAAAATATAAATGTAATGTCAATCGTTATCTACTGTCTTCCTGATTACTCTTTCCTCTCCCGCTTATTAATGTTTCTCTTCCTAATTTTTCCACACCCTGTAACCCCTTGTGTCTCAGTGGCTTTATTGCCTTGCAACCGATTAAAAAAATACTGCCAACAATTTTGATAACGGCTTTATAGTTGGATCGTATATATCTGGGGTTCCCAAACTTACGTGCCAAATCCTTTGTTTCTTTTTACGTGCCAAATTATTTCAAGTGGTTAGTGATCATTGCTCTCCACATCTTCCTGTCTTTTAACGCTATTTATATCGTTCGGACAGTTGTCCTCGTCTTTATTGCCGTTTTCATGACTTTTCAGCCGTTGTATGTTTCTGCCTTCTTCAGGTGATGTACGTTAGAACTTCGAACCGAACCCTTTATTTAGTCCGCGTGGGGAGGGGAGATTGTTCTAATTCCGCGTGCCATACCTCTTTGGATATCTCAGTATCAATTAATTCCCTTTAGTAATTCAACTCTCCAAGTTTTTGTCCCCCCCCTGCTGTAGCCAGGTATTAAACACACAACTCTTTGGATCAAGTTATTTTTGGATTAATTAACCAACGCTTTTATTCATTGGGCCATTTGAAATTAGAATAATCTACCCCCTTGAAATAAGTAATGGGTTCGGTTCGAAATTCCAACGTACATGACCTGAAGAAGGCCGTTGAAATGTCGTAAAAAATGGCAATAAAGACGAGGACAACAGTCCGAACAATGTAAATAGTGTAACTAGTTACAGTACCTCATCTTGGGCACCTCGACGTGGTGTAATGGTTAGGAAGCTTATCTTGCTACATCAATTACGACTGAGTAGTGTGTTCGATCCTCACTGGGTACCCCATAATTTCAGCCTTGTGCCGCATCTAAGCCGGGCTTAGAAAATCGCTACAGTACCTCATCTTTGAAGTATAGACAGATATTCCGGTGTTATGTTGATCTCTGTCACTTTTGACTCTTTACATTTTGCTCCTATTCTGTCATCCGTGCACACATACTCGTTGAGCAGGTTACTATCTCATTATCCTGCTTCCATTACTTTCAATATATATAGAATTGCCCTTCTAACAGAGGGTTTTCCCTATCAAATCTAAAGATTCGAGTCTGACTTACTATTTTCCCCGTAGCTAGGTGAAAGAGAAGAGATAGATTTACATTATTTTCAAAGTCATTTTTCTTCTTTAATGCGTCGTAACCTGTCAGGGAGTTATATGGCTCTCCACAACTTCCTATCTATTGTTGCTTTATGTAATTTTTGACTGTTTATCATCTGTCTTTGCCTTTCTTCTGTAACACTCGTTAAGTTGTTTGCTCGCTGCTTTTCTCTTCTCCTTTTGGATTCAGTTTCGAAATCCGAAGGCGAACTGGAATAGTGAAAGATGCCTTCCTAAAGTTAATCAAAGCATTAAGAAACATGAAATATTCCTTAGAAATAAAGAAAAGAGTACTGGACTGCTATATGATAGTGAATACTGTACAATCTCCTCACAGATGAAGAAGAGACTTGAGACGACAGAGATGTGGTTCTACAGGAGGATCCTGAGGATACCATGGACAGAACATGTGAACAACGACGAATTTTTATGGAAAATGGAGACTAAAAGGATGCAAAATTAAAAAACGTTTAAATTTATAGGAGATACAATGAAGAAAGAAAGCTTAGAAAAACCAACACTCACAGGACAGATTGAAGGAAAGTAGGACAAAGAAAAGCAGCGAATGATCCCTGCCTAACGAGCTTGTGTAAATGTCTGGCAGAACAGGGATTATGGGAGACAAACTAATATTGTTAGGAGGTACAAAGGATAGGAAATTGTGGAGTGCCATGATCGACCATACCCTGAAAAGACATGGGTAACCATGATTCTTTACAGACTTCCTCTCGTTGTCCCTGTATTGTCATCAGTTCTCACAAACTCTTAAAGTAGGTTAATTGCTGTTATCTCCTTCTTGTTGTGGCTAAAGTATGTCTTATGAGTGTTCGATTCTCTATGCCTTCTTTTCCTCATTATCTCCCCTGTTTCTTTCTGATTGTAAGTTTAAGTTTCCTTGCTCTTCTTATATTTCTTTAAACTTCCTTATTAATCACGTTTTGTCTATGCTATTCTGAGCATTCTCTTTATTTTTTTCAGAAAGCAAAGAAAAATTAAAAAAAAATGTAATAGTTTAAAATAGAAGTCAGACGTACATGCGCAAAATGAGAATAAAACAAATTTTAACAATGTTGAACCTCCGTGTCCGCAAAATAAATAAACAAATAAAACAGGATGTCAAAAGAACGGCTTTTCCCTTGACACCGCTATTATTTTAACTACCTTCACTCCTCAGCATTGTCTATTGTTTTAAAAAGCGGCGATTAGAATTGTAATAAAACCTAAACATATGTAAGTGAATTTATACATTTTCTTTATCATTAACAGAAATGATAAACATTTTATTTATTAAATTGTTTATTTACACTATTTATTTATTATATAGTCTATTGGAATAGATGACAAAACATCGGCTAATTAATTCGAACTTTATAAAATGGCAAATAAGGATTTCATTTCACATATTTTAATAATTTAGTAAATGTTTATAAGTTTAAGAATAAAAAAATTGTTTTCATATTTATTTCTGGTAAATTATAAATATTGCATTGCATTAGTTTTAACTGTATTAATTTTTAGAATGTTGTAAATATAAAATTTTTCTTGTAAATAAACAATCTAATGAAAAAGAGTGTTTAAGATTTTTGTTGTAAATTCTCAAGAATAAAAAATTATGTATAAATTCACTTTCGTCATATGTTAAGGCTTTATTACAATTCTAATCATCGCTTTTTAAAATAAATAAATATGGCCAAGGAGTGGAGGTAGTAAAAATAATGGCGGTGTTAAGGTAAAAAATATCATTTTGACACTTCGTTTTTTTGGGGGGTTGCGAAGGTTAAAAATTGCTGAAATTTTATTATTAGGTTGGTGCAAAAATAATGTCGTTTTCTCACATATGTTACTATGTGAGAAAACGATATTATTTTTGCACCTACCTAATACTCATCAAAGGGGAGATAATATTTTTTTTCGTAAACAATAAATTTGATAGCATTTAGAGTCAACAACAACAACAACAACAATAGTAAACTTAGGCAATTAGTTTATACCTACAAAGAGATTATACATGCAACATTTGTATTGCTGGATGATCCATCTATCCACACAATAGAGTGATTCGTTTTTTATGGCTTAACAACCCTTTGTTATTTAAAGCTGAAACATATCTTTGGACTGTAAGAATGATTCTTTGTTTTTTTTTTGCGAGTGAATATTGTATTAAGAATTTTTGGAAAATAACAATATTTTTTCTAGATTCGAATCATGCTATTTAACCTATAGGTAGGAGAGGATGAGTCAAATTGAAAGGCCTGAAATCGAGGAAGATACCTTTATGCCCCAGTTCACTTGAAGGCTTCATCCCCCCCGACCCAGCAAAAAAAAAAAAAATCTAAACAATTTAAAGCCTTTGAAAATCTGAGGAGACGACGCTGAAAACTGTTTAGTTATTAAAAGCAAACAATAGTTGCGACAGAAAAAAAAACCAATAAAACGTATTCCCTCCCACACACACACACAAAAAAAACAAACAAAAAAAACAAACAAACAAACAAAACAAAAAAAACAAACAAACAAACAAAAAAAACATAGTGTTTGACTGATTTTATTTAAAGGTTTATCAACACATTGTGGGGGTTTTAAAACCGAAAACATTTTGGGGGTTTGTAAGAAAATCATTTTCAGTGACTATTGCATTAATAATTTTTGAAAATAACAATGATCTTTCCGGATACAATTCCTACTATTTAATAAGAGAGATGGTTACTTTTCTCAAGGGTATTTGTGCGTAATAGATAGATAGATATGAACAAAGTGAGATAGATACTGACACTAGACATATATATATATATATATATATATATATATATATATATATATATATATATATAATCTTATAAATATAAGTAAGTATACTCGTCCGGAAAAACCTTACGTGTTTTGGCTTGTAAATGAACAAACCAATACCCAAGGAAAAATAAGGAATAAAAAAAAAGAAAGAAATTAGAATATGTAATTTAGGCGAAAACAATCGACCAGAATTCAAGCTCAGAGTCCAAAGAAAAAAAACTCCGACACGAGTAAAGTAAAAATAACTAAGCAAAGTGCTCAATGCACTAAGTAGAGAAAATCTAACTACGAACTAAATTAATAATATCAGTGTTCAATATATATATATATATATATATATATATATATATATATATATATATATATATATATATATATATATATATATAGAGAGAGAGAGAGAGAGAGAGAGAGAGAGGGAGAGAGAGAGAAAGAGGGAGGGAGGGAGAGAGAGCAGTACTAAATAAGAAGTAGACAAGATATAGTCTTAGAAACAGTGGCGGAACATAGTGTGAGCAGGGAGGGGCAGATACACCGGGTTGTACCATCATGGGACGCAAATTCGCTCGGTGGATTGGCAAGTTTATTGTCAGGACTGGGAGTGAATTGCAAGCGAAATGTTCCACTTCGAATATTTTTATAATAAAAACATGTGTAAAAATCTCGCCTAAGTCAACCCAGTCTAACCAAACTTATTTAGATGTAGTAAAAAATTAAGACCAAGTTAGGTTAGGATAGGTCATGTTTTTGCCATATTTATCGGCGAAAATGATGGGAAATTAACCCTTCCCATATGCAGGGTTTTGATGCGAAAAGATTCACAAGTTTTATGGTATAATTTTGGCTGTCGTTAGCGATGGCAAAATCTTTGCAGGGTGTTTTTTGTAGCCTTGCATCATTATTATTATTTTATTTCTTTTGATTTCTGGTGTATACTCATTTCTTTCCGGGTCCCACCAAGGGACCTAAGGTTAGAAATGGCATCATGACATTTTCCACTGAGAAAAAAAAAAAATTACATAGATAAAGCCCTTCGTAAAGTGTGGACTCTACTTGTCAGAACAATTTTTTGTATCTCTTTGAGCATGGACTTCCAGAAATCCCTTCAATTAGTCTACTGGAATCTTTTCCAACCAATCCTAGGGCTCCAACTACAACAGGGATTGTTGATGTTCCCATGTGCCAGATTTTTATTATTATTATTATTATTATTATTATTATTATTATTATTATACGATTATAATATGCCGAGAAACTCACTGAAGGTCTTTGAAGTTTATTATGAAAACCTGTGCACTTCCGCTGAGAATATAGGGGAAAATGCTTTATTGCAACGTATGTATTCGGCTGTTAAGTTAGGATAGTTTCTGAGGCAAAGCAAACTGTTTCATTTGATGTTTTCGTCAGCCTTAATTTTCGTTTTGTTGCCAATCGGATGTACATGCACGAAATGAAGAAAATAAATTTACAGTATTAACAAGGAAATATATAAGTTTCTTAAATATGTATATGTAAATTGCGATAAACTGCAAATCTCTGATGATCTATGTGTACAAATGTTCAAGATGGAGTACTAAAACTTTTCAGAACGAAGATGGCCCTTTCAGAGTTATAAAAGATCGGGTAGTTATTGGGAGCCAAGTTGTCAAAGAAGCGATAAGAAATGAAACGGACACAAAACGTGTTGGTGTCAACTGCAGATTCACGAATTACTGGTTTCAAAGAAAACTACAAGATGGGTCTACGATTCCGTGAAATTGTTTTTGCTGTTTATTGTTTCCAAAGCACGGCAGTCTAAAAATCTTGTGAATTTCGAAAATGGAAAAAAAATGCAACAAAAGAATACCAAAGCATGAACAGGGTACTCATCACTGTGCATCATTTCTTGTATGGAAAGACTTTGAGAGACGCATATTAGAAGAAGAAATACTGAAGCATATAAAGGAACAGTAGCAATTGTGGAAGTATCTGCTCATGCGTGTTGTGGATTATATCAAATTTTTGGCGATTCCACATCTGGCATTTCCTGGACACCAAGAAGTCATTGCATCAAGCAATAATCCCGTTAATTTTCTAGCACATGTTAAGCTATTTAGCAACTACGACCCTTTCTTGTCGCATCACTTGGATTATGTTAAGTCGCATCCATATTCTGCTGCATTTTTGTCTGGCAAGATACAAAATGAGTTCTTTGATCTACTGGGTAACGAATTACGTCAATCTATCCTACATCGAGTCAAAAGAAGCAGATACTAAGAGATTATGTTCGAAACTACTTCAAAATTGGTGTTCTTGATTCATTGTACAATTTTTCTCCAGCTCAAAAATGGGTGAAAGAAATTGAAGTAGACATTAGGAACGAATATACAGAAGTCCACTGATACAAGATGGAATGCTAGGCGCGATGCTGTTGACGTTGTAAAAACGAAGTTGGATAACATAACTAAATTGTTGTAAGCTATGGAAAATGATACTTCAGTATCAGTCGACACAAGAAGAGACATTAGATACACACACGCCAGTTGCTTGCTGCACAACATGCAAACTTGAAGGCAGTATTGGACAGGTTGAATAGAGAACTGAAATATCGATTTAAAAGTTTGAGTCAGTTACATGAGAAATTTGGGTTCTTCTTGTATACTGAAAGCCTCATTGACTCGAACGAAGATACGATAGTAAAATGCAAAGTAAATGCTGCAGCATACAAGGGTGATTTTGGTGGAATGGGCCTCGGTTGCGGAATTACAGACTGTCGAATGTTATTAGGTTGGTGCAAAAACAATGACGTAATAATGTCGTTTTTTGACGTTAAAAAAATACGTCAAAAACGACATTATTACATCATTATTTTTGCACCAACCTAATAATAAAAAAAAAATAAAATAAAAGACAGCGCCATCGTTAAACCAAAAACCCCAATCGAGCATTTCATCTTCACAACTTCTTACGCCGATAATGTGTTCCCCAATTTACAAAAAGCATTGCGCTTAGTGTTGGTTGTTGCTGTCTCTATGGCATTCTTTGAGCATCTCTTTCAGCAAAGTAAAATTACTATCTGTCTATATTTCTGAGATTAGGTATTATGTACACTATTTACATTATTCGGACTATTGTTCACATTTTTGTCGCCATTTTTATTACAAGGTTTCGGTCCTTCAGTATCTGTCTATATTTCTGAGATGAGGTATTATGTACACTATTTACATTATGCGGACTATTGTCCTCATCTTTGTCGCCATATTTATTACAATGTTTCGGCCCTTCAGTATCTGTCTATATTTCGGAGATGAGGTATTATGTACACTATTTACATTATTCGGACTATTGTCCTCATATTTGTCGCCATATTTATTACAATGTTTCGGCCCTTCAGTATCTGTCTATATTTCCGAGATGAGGTATTATGTCCAGTATTTACATTATTCCGACTATTGTCCTCATCTTTGTCGCCATATTTATTACAATGTTTCGGCCCTTCAGTATCTGTCTATATTTCTGAGATGAAGTATTATATACACTATTTAAATTATTCGGACTATTGTCCTCATATTTGTCGCCATATTTATTACAATGTTTCGGCCCTTCAGTATCTGTCTATATTTCCGAGATGAGGTAATATGTACACTATTTACATTATTCCGACTATTGTCCTCATCTTTGTCGCCATATTTATTGCAATGTTTCGGCCCTTCAGTATCTGTCTATATTTCTGAGATGAGGTAATATGTACACTATTTAAATTATTCGGACTATTGTCCTCATATTTGTCGCCATATTTATTACAATGTTTCGTCCCTTCAGTATCTGTCTATATTTCCGAGATGAGGTAATATGTAAACTATTTACATTATTCCGACTATTGTCCTCATCTTTGTCGCCATATTTATTACAATGTTTCGGCCCTTCAGTATCTGTCTATATTTCTGAGATGAGGTATTATGTCCACTATTTACATTATTCCGACTATTGTACTCATCTTTGTCGCCATATTTATTACATCCTTTTTTGCCGTTGTACGTAGTTATCAGGGACATTAACAGGATTTCAATACCCGGCTAAGGCAGACGGGGAATTTCAGAGGGAAATTAACAGGAGATTACTAATAATTGACATCCATTAATCATGGCACGTGGAACTAGAACAGTCTATCCCAGTGAGCAAAATAAAGGGTTTAGTTCGACATTCCAACCACCTGAAGAAAACCGGAGCTTACAACGGCTGAAACGTTGTAATAAATCTGGCGGCAAAGACCAAACTCACCAAACGCTATATCTTAGCTTGCTAATCATCGTCCTACAATAGGAACTCCGGTGCGTTAGAGTTTACAAAGTTTAATTAAGTCTGGCACAAGGACAATGTAAGTGAGCTACTAAGCAGGAATCGAACTAATCACAGAAACTGTTTTTGTTTTATGACAGGACAAAATAACTATTCGCGCAACGGCTTCTTTGTACCGTGTTCTTTATGATGTGGTCGGTCATGGCTCTCCGCAATTTCCTATTCTTTGCATCTTTTAGTAAGAGTCTGTGTATATTTCTGAGATGAGGTATTATGTACAGTATTTACATTAGTTGGACTATTGTCCTCATCTTTGTCGCCATATTTGTCACAACGTTTCGGCCGTTGTACGTTCCGGCCTTCTTCAGGTGGTTGGAATTTCGAACTGAACCCTTTATTTCGATCACTGGGGTAGACTGTTCTAGTTCCACGTGCCATGTTTCGAAATAAAGGGTTCAGTTCGAAATTCCAAGCACCTGAAGAAGGCCGGAGCGTACAACAGCCGAAACGTTGTGACAAATATGGCGACAAAGATGAGGATAATAGTCCGACTAATGTAAATACTGTATCTTTTAGTAAGTTTTGTCTATCCACTATCCCTTCTAGTCCCTTTTCTGCAAAACATTTACACAAGCTTGTTATGTAGGTTACAGTTTCCCTCCATCACTCTTTCATTCAAATTGTACTGTGAGTGTTAAATTCTCCAAACCTTTTTTCCACGTGATGTTTCCTGGAAATTTCATCTGTCATTTTCTGATTTTAAGTATAATCGTACATAGAAGTGGAAGTATTGTAGGCGAGGGAGAATGTCAGACTGAAAGAGAAATCAAGTTTAAACATACAACGTTTTTATAAATTGGGGCAGACGAACCGGATTTGTCGGAATGGAGAGTAAATAGTTTTTTTATTTGTCTTTAAAGGCAAACAGTTTGTTAATGATACTTCTGGCTGTCAATTTGGCTTCTGAATGATTAGTTGCAAAAGGACTGAAGTGGATAAAGAGAAAAGAATATGAACGGATTGAGATCGAAGATATATATATATATATATATATATATATATATATATATATATATATATATAGAGAGAGAGAGAGAGAGAGAGAGAGAGAGAGAGAGAAGGAAGATATATAGAGAGATGAACAGATTGTAATAGATAAATAGATATATAGATATTAACAGACAGATATAGATGTATACATGCTTAGATATTAAGTTACATAGATAGATAGATAGATAGATAGATAGATAGTGAACAGACTGAGATAGATAGATAGATAGATAGATAGATAGATAGATAGATAGATAGATAGATAGATAGATAGATGATGGCCATAATGAGATAGATAGATAGATAGATAGATAGACAATAAGTAAACTAAGATGAATAATGTCTATGAAAATCTGCGCATATATATAAATAGGTTGAGATAGATAGATATGAACAGAATGATATAGATGGATACACGGATAGATAGATAGATAGATAGATAGATAGATAGATAGATAGATAGATAGATAGATAGATAGAAAGATAGATAGATATAAACTGACATATATATATATATGTATATATATATAGATAGATAGATATGAACAGAATGATATAGATGGATACACGGATAGATAGATAGATAGATAGATAGATAGATATGAACTGACATAGATAGATAGAAAGATAGATAGATAGATAGATAGATAGATAGATAGATAGATATAAACTGACACACATATATATATATATATATGTATATATATATAGATAGATATGAACAGAATGATATAGATGGATACACGGATAGATAGATAGATAGATAGATAGATAGATAGATAGATAGATAGATAGATATGAACTGACATAGATAGATAGAAAGATAGATAGATATAAACTGACACATATATATATATATGTATATATATATAGATAGATAGATATGAACAGAATGATATAGATGGATACACGGATAGATAGATAGATAGATAGATAGATAGATATGAACTGACATAGATAGATAGATAGATAGATAGATAGATAGATAGATAGATATAAACTGACACACATATATATATATATATATATATGTATATATATATAGATAGATATGAACAGAATGATATAGATGGATACACGGATAGATAGATAGATAGATAGATAGATAGATAGATATGAACTGACATAGATAGATAGAAAGATAGATAGATAGATATAAACTGACACATATATATATATATGTATATATATATAGATAGATAGATATGAACAGAATGATATAGATGGATACACGGATAGATAGATAGATAGATAGATAGATATGAACTGACATAGATAGAAAGATAGATAGATAGATAGATAGATAGATATAAACTGACACACATATATATATATATATATATATATGTATATATATATAGATAGATATGAACAGAATGATATAGATGGATACACGGATAGATAGATAGATAGATAGATAGATAGATAGATAGATAGATAGATAGATAGATAGATAGATAGATAGATATGAACTGACATAGATAGATAGAAAGATAGATAGATAGATATAAACTGACACACATATATATATATGTATATATATATATATAGATAGATAGATATGAGCTGACATATATATATATATATATATATATATATATATATATATATATATAGATAGATAGATAGATAGATACATAATGAGTAAACTAAGATGAATACATAGATAGATAGATAGAGAGGGAAAGGGAGAGAAAGGGAGAGAGAGAAAGAGAGTGAAAGAAAGAGACATAAAAAGACAGTTGGGAAGAGCGAAATTTGAAAGCTTGTTGCTACGTGTAGCTCTGTCTATGAAAATCTGCGCATATATATTAGTAGGTTGAGATAGATATGATCAGACTGGGGTAGATATGTACTAACTGACATTAGACACACACACGCTGGAGTAGTGCGGAACCACCTCTTAATTACTGTTGTGTCCAGCTGAGGATCTCAGCTATGGGCAAATACAAACAAAACACAATGAAAATATAAAAAAAAACTCATTTTTATAGTAAAAATACCAGGAATACATTTTTATATTAAAAAAAAACTACCATCACTACATTTTTATAATAAAATGAGCAACAATACAATTTTAAGGCAAAATGGCCAGCAATAGATTTTATAGTAGAATTACCAACAATACATTTTCTAGCAAAAACAATACATTATATCTGTAGTTGATGGCATACAATTGCGTTCAAAATACGTAGATTTCGGCATTAAATGACCCATAAATATTGTATGCCGCTAAACAAAATCAACCAACACACGCACACACACACGCATACATTCTAATTTGAAGATTGACACAATGGCGTCTTCCTATCCTTCCATCATACTAAGGCACTAATTTTAACAGTGTAAACACCAACAGCTATTAAGATGCGCTCATCTCACCTTTTATCTGAAACCAGGGTTTCACCCTTTTAGGTGCAAGGACTTGTTCAAATAAGGAAGAAAGGGATTGTCAGGGGCCAGGGATTAATGCAAGCCTTACTGACAGAATAGGGCTATTAGATGTATAATAGATAAACATTTACTATAGAAATAACTTTGCAAATGAGGAAGAAAGGGATTGTCAGTGGTCAGGAATTAATGCTAGCCTTACTGACAGAATAGGGCTATTATACGTATAATAAATAAACATTTACTAGAGAAATGCCTTGCAAATGATGAGAAAAGGGATTGTCGGTGGTCAGGAATTAATGTAAGACTTATTGGCAGAATAGGGCTATTAGATGTATGGCAAATATTGATTTACTATAAAAAGCTTTGCGTATGAGGAAGGAATGGATTATCAGTTGTCACGAATTAATGCATGTGTAATACGACTATTATATGTATAAAAATATATTATATCTTAAGATATATATATATATATATATATATATATATATATATATATATATATATATATATATATATATATATGGTTGGTGCATAATTATCAGGCGTTTTTTAAACACTATTTCTTATTATGAAAAAAGAAATATTCAACAATAACATTTTAAAATGATTATTCCGGATCGTATGATTATCGACATGCAGTTTTATTACATGAAAATAAAACAATATTTTTATCAAAAAAATTAAGCAAAAAGAAAAAAAAATTTATTAAAAAACAACTCGCCCGATAAAAAAACGCCTAATAATTATGCACCAACCCAATATATTAGAAATAAATATACATTTTTCCTCACCATCATGTACAACTCTGAGCGTCGTGCTCTTTTATTACTACTAGCACCTCATTATGCAATATTTTATAGCTATATATCTATATTTATATCTATATCTATCTATCAGTCTATATATATATGTTTGTGTGTGTGTAAGTGTCTGTCTCTGTGTTTGTGCGTGTGTGTGGGGAGTAAAAAGTCAGATATAAATAAAAAATATATCAGTAAAAAGATAATAGGACGAAAAGCAAAACGAAAATAAATTCTTTACCGACGCGTTCAGGTATTTCTAGACACACTTTGTGTCCAGAAAAGGAAACACTTTTTCGGAAACAAGAAAAAATAAATGAAAAACTTCATCGCAGTACATTGTCAGTCGTTTTAACGAAACATGTATAAAAGAGGGATTGCTTCACAAACACACAATCATGTATATATATATATTAGGTTTGTGCAAAAATAATATCGTTTTTTGACGTATTTTTTAACGTCAAAAAACGATATTATTTTTGCACCAACCTAATATATATATATATATATATATATATATATATATATATGTATATATATATATATATGCGTGTGTATGTGTGTTCTCTATTCTTCTTTCTCTTACGCGATGTGTGTGTGAGTGTGTGTGTGTGTGTGTGTGTGTGGTGTATTTGTCTCGCTGTCTATTGACAGTGTACAACACGACCCATATAAGTTTGGCTTTGAATTTCTGTTCTTGTCTCTTACGGAACAAGGCGAGGGACAAGGTAAGGAATCTGATGTGATGTCTGCAAAAATAAGTAATTTAATGCGATACGCGGAGAACACTGCAGTTTACTCCTGCCTCAAAAACAAATCTAGTGTCGCTCACAAAACTAACCTGGCCGTGCGTCTCGAAAAGGACCTCCAATCGGCTGTGAACTGGGGCAGGAATTGGCTGGTCAACTTTAATGCCTCAAAACAAAACTGTGCCACTAGCACGTAAGGGTTTACAGAGGATTTGGAGCGAGAGCAGATAGGAGTGATAGAGGAAAGGATGACGAGAAGGATAGCGGATAGATCAAGGCAACTGGAGATGTCGATTGACATTACATTTGAATAATTGGAGATTATAGCCTGTGGAACTCCCTTCCCTATTCCTGTTTCAGGGAAACAGGAATAGGGAAGTCAGTTTCACAGGCGAGAGATGCGAGATTTGAAGCTAGAGGAGACGGCAACATTTAACAGTTTCTACAGTGAAAGGTTGAGAGCGGGATATTTATATATATATATATATATATATATATATACGAATTCTGCTAAAAACAACTAAACTTCTTTGTTAATTATGTAAACCTGAAAGTAAAAATCAACCAGGAACACTATATATATATATATATATATATATATATATATATACTATCTAACATATATCTATATGACATATGTGTAAAGTCTACCATTTATCCATGCTTAGAATATTGCTGCACATATGGTCCGGTGGCCCTGCTATTTCCCAGGAATATTATTAGTCTTGTTCTGGCAGTTCAGCCTCAGTCACTTTCCCGCCACTGTAAGGTTGCCTCCCTGGGCCTTTTCTCTAAATACTTTCATAGCAATTTTTTCGGATGAACTCTTTACTATTGTACCGATACTTTTTGAATTTAAGCAGAGTACTAGACTGGCATATACAGTTGAGCTGGCTAGATGTAACCGTAAATTCTATGCAAACAGTTTCTTTTCTTGCACTTCCCGCTTGTGGAACTCCATTCCAGCTCCATTATTTCCAGCCATCTTTAATCTGCAAAAATTTAAATGCAATGTCAATCACTATCTACTGTCCTCCTGATTACACCGATGTTGTTCTCGCTCCTTAGAAATATTTCTGTGTTTTAACACTTCCACATCCAGTAACCTCTTGTATCTCAGTAGTTTTACTGCCTAACATGGGGCGAACACGATTAAATATATGTAATTAACAAGGAACTATCTTAGGTGTTTAAGCATACTAATATCAAGGAAACATACTTATTTTTAACCTTAAGCAAGATAAGATTAATATTTTTCGTCATCATCTATGATTTCAGAACCGAAACTTTTGCTCTTTTTTTTTGTAGCGAAATACGCTTTCCATTTTACATTTGTGCTTTTGTCAGGTGAGACTGGTAAAACGACTTAAGTCAGTTTTGCTAGATTTCGTAAACTGACATAAGAGGATCCTTCAAGACGAGGATGTCTTGTTTAGACCAAGAGGAGGATCTGTGTATCAAATCTCAATGACAATATACTTTAAGCATGATCAAATTTAGATTAAAACAGATTTAAAATAAAGTAGGTCAAGTACTTGTTCAATGGGATTATAAAAAAACACGTTTGTCTTCCCGAATAGTAATAGATATTTATATAAATCTGTTCACAGTCTTGACATTAAAAGACATTGCTCGTATCAAAACACCTGCACACGAACATTTACATATAATATAGGGTGTCTCTAATGTCTGAACACAGGAAATATCATTAACTATATGTTTTTTTTTTACCTTCACAGATTAAACCTGGTTTTGTCGAAAGAAGGATTCTTTTTCTGGGGTATGATAAAGGAGGTGAATTTTACCAGCCTGAATGACCGAGAAATTTTCACGGAAAATATTCGTCCTCCGACAGGAACCGAACGTGTATCCTATACGGAACCGTCATATATTCCGACCTGCCTTTAACCGATTGGGCCACACAGAAGCTTTCGGTTAGCAAGGTCAAATTTACTGTCTTTAAACTTTAATCTTCCATGAATCTCTCACGTACATTCATATCTGCTAATATGCGTCCTTCGACAGATAAAGATATGGCAATTTCTCGGACATTCAGACCGGTAAATGTTGTTAATACAGTTTATTATAAACAGAGCATTTACTTAAATATTAGTATCTTTAAAAAAGAAAGTATAAATATAAAATGTCTTAATATATATATATATATATATATATATATATATATATATATATATACTTACACACATCAGAATCACTCACTCCCTAATAATCAAATAACACACACACTTAACAGAGACACATCCCCTTTCTAGGAACCAATGAAACTGTCAAAATGACCAAGGGAATTCAGAGCAGCATGAATCCATCCAGCTCTTATGTTAAATAACAACATAAGAGAGACTGTTTGACCAACACAAGAAATTGCCCAAAATTCATGTTAAAAAAAAAGAAGAAAACTACAGACAAAAATTCATTTTCTCCATCAAGTCATTCATTTCTGTAGTTCATTGCTACCAGCAAGCAGAAAATTATTTTTCTCCTGATGATGGCCATATTGGCCGAAACTAGTCGAGGAATCTAAATGAAATAATAAAAACGAAATAATATTAATATATAACCCAGTGTGCCTGATGATTTTAATTTTTTAATATTTGTTATTGTTTAAAACATACGCGTACATACACATACACACACGCATATATATATATATATATATATATATATATATAAATACACACACAGACACACACATATATATATATATATATATATATATATATATATACATACATACATATTATAAATAATATATATACATATATATATATAATATACATTCGTATATATATATAATATACATACATATATATAATATACATACATATATATATATGTGTGTGTGTGTGTGTGTACATATATATATATATATATATATATATATATATATATATATATATATATATATATATATATACTCCACTGGCAGCACGACACGAAACGCAATCTTCAGGTTCTGATTAGAGTCTCTACTCAGCACCTGAAGATTGCGTTCTACATGAAACTCTGAATCGTGCTATCGATTAGGAATAATATATTTATTAATATATATTTAATAGCACTGTTATATTACACTGAGAACTATTTTATTAACACCATCACTAAACGTGAGATATCGTATACACATGCCCACAGACACACACACACATACACACACATACACACCCACACATATAATAATAATAATTACCTTCCCAGACCAAAGCAAACTACTAATAATCGATCAGAACTTATCTCAAAATGCAGACATGAAATCACTTTTTTACTACATTACTTAAAAATCGAAAACTGAAATGAATAAATAGAAAAAATAAAATAAAAATGCATAAGCAGAAACAAGTAAAATAAATTAATCCGAATAAATAAATAAAGTAAATAATAAACAAATTAACAAACCACTCCCGACAAAATAACCGTTAGAATAGACAACACAGAGTGCAATTGGCTACCCAAAGTTCACCACTGACCCGTATATACAAACAGCCGAGAAAAAACACAACGCATGTGGCCTGACATGTGTCATGTGGCCTGACATGTGGCATGTGGCCTGAGTTTAGCAAACTATATTTCTTCACACACACACACGCACACACACACACACACACACACACACACACACACACACATATATATATATATATATATATATATATATATTACTTCAAACATTATTATAGTAGATATTCCGTAGACGCGCCATTTTTTATTTATTAAACGGTGTGTATTAGGTCTATCGGCCTTCATATTCGAGAATATTATACAAAAATAATAATAAAGTATAATGCGTTTCATCCAGTGTGCTTTATCGCTTGGCCACGGTGGACGAAGCAGCAAGCAAGGATGTGTTACCTTTTTAAAGAAAGCACGCCCACTTCACCGAGGTTATTCTTGAAAGTTTCATATCTGCTCAGTTTCGTATCCTAAACTCAAACAAAGTAATTTCGAAGGAATTAATCGATTTATTTTTTTTATCCTAAATTTATATAACTTCAAACGTTACGATAGTGGATACGCCGTATTTGAAACACGCTGTCTCCATGTTTAAAGCAATACAAATATCGTCTTAAAATAAAGCCTTTAGTTATACAGAAATCGCATTGTTTATGTTTCTAATACGAAACTGAGCAGATATGGGATAAATATTTTCGGAAAGGCAAAATCGTCTGGGTACATCTTGTCGGATCAAACGCTAGTTTCCCTTATAAAGGGGGATGCAGGTCGATTTCTGTCGGAGAGCACATTTTCTTTATTGATTTCTCGAATGCGCCGGTCGATAAACGTCGTACACACTGTTTAAAATAAAAATGGGGCGTCTATTTCAAATACGAGTACGCACTATTAAAAACGTTTGAATTAATATATATATATATATATATATATATATATATATATATATATATATATATATATTTTAACATACAACGTGTGTTAGCACGTGCGATACCCTGTCTTCATCTGCCGCCGACCAGGGGTGATATCACGGTTTCGGTGGCTATGGCGGGACCGCCACCCCTGGCGCCACCAGCAGCATTTGCCACCAGGCAGGGTATGAAGATAAGCTAACTAATTGTTCCTTTATATATATATAATGGACTCTCCCGTCGGTTTTCACGTATGAGGATCTGCCAGCTTATTGATTCAGTTATGAAAGTTTATGCGATAATCTTAAGTAGGATAAGAACGAATCAAGGTAAACCGCCAGAAAACCCACACAAGTGATTTGATTAAAGTGGTGAAGGCTTGTGCAGAACCATCCACACTTTTCGGAACTACTGATACACTTAGTCGGTGCAAATAAATGCCACAGACGAAGCAGACAATATACCTGAGGTATATTGTCTGCTTCGTATATATATATATATATATATATATATATATATATATATATATATATATATATATATATATATATTATATACTAGCAGTAGAGCCCGGCGTTGCCCGGGGATGTAACTGTAAGAGATAGATCAAGTATCGACCATCATAAAGACTGAAAAATAAAATTGACAAAGATTATTGTTTAAGGTTGACGGACACGTATGTCTTAATTATTTTTTATTTTTTTTTTTTTTTACGAATTGGTCAAACCCAAACTCAATCTTTATGAGTCTACCGATTGAATAGAATTTTATTATAAACAATTGTCATGTAAATGGAATTTTTAAAGCATTCTGAATGTAAAAATAAAGAAAAAAGTGTGAAAGACAATAAGAAACACTACCTGCCAAAAAAAAATGTGTAGTTTTGTTGAAATCGGTTGAAAAATGTAGGAAACCCGATCCCATATATAAACGAACACACACACACACACACACACACACACAACCTGGGTTTTATAATAAGTATAACTCGATATGAGTTATCCCCCTTTCATTCTCGCGATGCCTGTTAATCGTGTTTTCAAATTGATTTTGTGCAAAAACAATTGTTTTTCCAATTTTTGGCGCTGTCAAAACCACCGCAAGGTAATTTTACGTAGTCCTGTGAAGTTTTGTTGAAATTGGTTGAAAAATGTAGGAAATCCGATCCAATATATAAACGTACACACACACACACACACACACACACACACACACACAACCTGGGTTTTATAATAAGTATGATATATTTATATATATATTATATATATATATATATATAAAATATATATATATATATATATATATATATATATATATAAGTCACTTTTTCATTCGACTAAAGGCTCCAGCCTAATCTAAGTTTGTCATAAAGAGAGTAGAATAGGCCTTACCCTTCCACATTGGTCCATGGCATGTTATGATCTGGGGCCTGTAGTTGACTGAAAAATAGCTGATATAAAAAAAAAATGCTCTTTTCCTGACAGGGGCCAGTCAGGGCCGGATGTTGTCATACAAAGGTGAGGTGTAAATTGAGAAGAGGTGATGTAAGAAATACCATCATTTTTGCAGTTTCGCTCTCATATGATACCCAAAAGATCAACACTTGACTCCCTCCAAGCGAGCACGTTTCTCACAAGGGTGTCGGGAGTGAGATTTGTCGAGCCGTACGGAACAAGAGTCGTCTGTAGCTATTTACTAGCCACTTGAAGCGTAAAGACAAGAAGAAAAAGTAGAAAAAAATAAAGGGTTTATTTGGGTGAATAGAAATAGCGTTAGTCGTATTTCAGCGTATACTTGTAGTGAAAAGCTTACCTCCATCTCCCATTAATGGACACAGACTGACGGACGGGGACACACATACGTATGTAGCTCTATGCAAATGTATTTTAAAGTACTACACAAAATATAGAATTTGTCCACGAAAAATCACTTGTTCTAACACGTAAACACAGGAAGAGAGGCAGGAAATAGACTTAAGTTTAAACCGTTTTTTTTTTTTATTCATGTCATCCCAAGGAAGGCGACACTGCCACTAGGGCGCAGTGGATTACAGCAGTTGAAGTTTAGAAGTGAGGAGAAGGACAATAAAAGAACCGAAATCAGGAACACAGAAGATGGCGATTGATGCTGCATGTAAAATTTTTGAAGATTGTAGGTGGCAATTAAGTAAGAAATAGAAAGGGAGTTACACAGGCGAGAAAATAAGTATTAAATTAGAATTGATGGTTGCATGAAACTATTTCAAAAGTAAACACGGTGAGACCTACAGAGTGTCCAGTAAGAAAGCGGCAAATTTCTTCTTCGAGAAAATACACCAGCTCTAATTGGTCCATGTTAGTGGCCCTCTAAAAGCCCATATCTGAATGTTATGAATTACTGTATCTGGAGTATACTCCTAAAACCCTTGCAAAACCGTCGTCGTGACATCGTCGATATTGAGTCATTAAAGTGAAAATTAAATGAAGCTTGGAATGAAATTCCTCTTGACATTATTTGCAAAGCTACTGCCTGCTGGTTACCACGATTACAATTTTGTGTTGAAAATTCAGGCAAACATTTCGAACCTCTACGTTGATTGTTCAGTTTTTGTATGAATCATGATTGCTAAATAAATTTCTTTCTGAATTTACCACATTTTACTGGGCACCCTGTAGTCCTGATAAAATATTATTATTATTATTATTATTATTGTTGTTGTTGTTGTTGTTGTTGTTGCTGTTGAGCGTTTACGAGTGGATGGTTCGTGTGGTGCAAGGTGCAATGGATAGCGACTCGAAATGAGAAATCGGAGAGCCGAGTTCGAATCGCAGTCATGTTCGTTATATTCATTTACGCGAAAATTCACTTGTGAAAGGCATGAACCCATCCAGCTATGACTCCTCTCAACTACTTCTCACCTCAACTAGGTCTCCCCTCAACTATGTCTTCCCTCTAACTATGGATTAATGAGCAGGACCTGTATCTGGAAAAACCATTGTAATTCGATTTTTGGCTTTAAATGACCTATAAAAGGTTGATAATCCATAAAAAAGAATCACTTAAGCAATGGCTCGCTTCCGAGTGTGCTCATCTACAAGCACATTTCGCTCTCCGGAAGTTGAATAAAATCCCGTTCAACCAAATGTGCTTCAATTCTCTATGTTAACAATAAAAATTATAATAATAATAGTAAGAATGTCTGTTCGTATCCAAGTTTACGCATCTATTGAGGAAGCAGTCGAATCCCTGTTGGTTAAGCTAATCTCATTTGGCTTTTCGAGTTTTGAAGAACATCCATAGAAGCAAATGTGCTTCAATCTATTTCAACTACATTAAAATGGCCAAACTACAGGGTACCCAATAAAAAAAGCGGCAAATTTCTTCTTCGAGAAAATACACCAGCCCTAATTGGTCCATGTTAGTGGCCCTCTAAAAGCCCATATCTGAATGTTATGAATTACTGTATCTGGAGTATACTCCTAACACCCTTACAAAACCGTCGTCGTGACATCGTCATTATTGATTCATTGAAGTGGAACTTAAATGAAACTTGGAATGAAATTCCTCTTGACACTATTTGCAAAGCTACTGTCTGCTGGTTACCACGATTACAATTTTGTGTTGAAAATTCAGGCAAACATTTCGAACCTCTACGTTGATTGTTCAGTTTTTGTATGAATCATGATTGCTAAATAAATTTTCTGAATTTACCAATTTTTTACTGTGCTACTTGTAGTTTCCAATCTAGTAGCACGCTTAAATCGAGGAGAAAAGTTCATCAGAACAAGTGCCATGAAAACATTTGTAGAAAAGACAGAGGGAAACCACGTCACGTCGATGAGAAAATGACAGAAGTCGAGAGATCTGGAGAGGATCGATTACATTTCAGGATGTTCTTTGATTTTTGCCAAGAATCTCGAGATACAGAGTAGGAAAAAACAGGCCAACTATGGCAACAGTATTCAATGTACGGACGAATAGCAGATTTATAAATGTACAAGATAGATTCTGACAAGAAGAATTGACTGGCACGAAACACAGTTAACCAAATTTCCTGGATGTAGCGCTAGCAGTTGATTCACACTTCATTTCATGTCAGTAGAAAACGGGTGACCGAGAAGGTCCGAAAATTTTTGCATCAGCTCTGCTGATGGCAGACAGGAAAGATTCTGTGTGGTGGTTAAATGAAAGAAGTTTTGTTAACATTTACAAGTCAATCCTTACCTCAGTTAACCAATAACTGGATTTGTTTTCGATAACGGTCGCCAATTTTAATTTATCAGATCTGTCGGACATGCTATTAAGACAGGAGTAAATAACTGTACCATTTGCATAAATACCTTTTGAGTAAAAAGAATGTTTTTGTTTCAGTCTAATCTTTGAGTCAATGTTTCGCATTTTTTTTTTAAGAGATTCACCCCAAGCAAGGCGGGAAGCCACTAGCACGCAAGGGGTTACAGAGAATTAGAGCGAGACCAAATAGGAGTGATAGCGGAAAGGATGAAGAGAAGGATAAGGGATAGATCAGGGCATCTGGAGACGTCGATCGACGTTACATTTGAATAGTTGGAGATTATAGCTATCAGGGAAATAGGAAAAGGAGAGGGAGTTCCACAGGCGAGAGGTGCGAGACATGAAGCTATTGGAGTAGAAGAGACAGCTACATTTAACAGTTTCGACAGCGAACGGGTGTGAGCGAGATGCCAGCCTAGTAGAACGCTTAAATTCTGAAGTCTGGAAACCAGTGAAAGTAGCTCATCGGAGCAGTTACCATATGTATATTGAAAAGAAAGATAAAAGTCTCAAGATTGAAAACCTAGTCATCCGTCCTCTGAAAAATTCAATAAATCTGTCGTGGAGTACAGAATACACCTCCGGTAGACAAAAATGAACGAGGCAAAACGCCTTAAATAAAGAATTCAAAGTGAGTCAAAGGAAGTCAGTCGCAGTGTCCCAGGCTCGAAACAACCTCTGTCTTCGGGTTGAGGATGACTTAGTCGGAGCTCTGTCTTCGGATAGAGGCTCGGCTGAGAAAAACACGCCAGTAATATACCAAAGCCTGCATTGGCGGGGTCTGGGTAAATTTTGTTCTCGCTCCTTAGAAATATTTCTGTGTTTTAACACTTCCACATCCAGTAACCTCTTGTATCTCAGTGCTTTTACTGCCTTACATGGGGCGAATACGATTAAAAATATGTAATTAACAAGGAACTATCTTAGGTGTTTAAGCATACTAGTATCAAGGAAACATACTTATTTTTAACCTTAAGCAAGATAAGATTAATTTTTTCGTCATCATCTATGATTTCAGAACCGAAACTTTTGCTCTTTTTTTTTTGTAGCGAAATACGCTTTCCATTTTACATTTGTGCTTTTGTCAGGTGAGACTGGTAAAACGACTTAAGTCAGTTTTGCTAGATTTCGTAAACTGACATAAGAGGATCCTTCAAGACGAGGATGTCTTGTTTAGACCAAGAGGAGGATCTGTGTATCAAATCTCAATGACAATATACTTTAAGCATGATCAAATTTAGATTAAAACAGATTTAAAATAAAGTAGGTCAAGTACTTGTTCAATGGGATTATAAAAAAACACGTTTGTCTTCCCGAATAGTAATAGATATTTATATAAATCTGTTCACAGTCTTGACATTAAAAGACATTGCTCGTATCAAAACACCTGCACACGAACATTTACATATAATATAGGGTGTCTCTAATGTCTGAACACAGGAAATATCATTTTTTTTACCTTCACAGATTAAACCTGGTTTTGTCGAAAGAAGGATTCTTTTTCTGGGGTATGATAAAAGAGATTTACTCAATGAAAATCATTTATGCAACGCATTTGATTGAATGCATAAAAAATAAAAGTGCTAAAATTTAATCGACGTAAATCATACAAAGCGAATTAATCTTTGCATCACAAATGATGGAAATCATACTTAAGCTGGTTAATATTCCAATTCAATAAAATGTTGTCGAAAATTTCACTTCTTGCAAATATGCATTTTTGCCCATGTGCCCATATTTTAGGGACACCATGTACATTAAACAGATGTCTATCACATATGTGCCAAGCAATTTACCCAGCTATTAGGTTGGTGCAAAAATGATGCCGTTTTCTCACATATGTTACTATGTGAGAAAACGACATTATTTTTGCACCAACCTAATAGAACCTGCCTTACACATTTATAACTCTACCATCCATCCATCTAATGAATATTGATGTCAAACTTGGCCTGATATTTCTGCTATGCATTTAGAGATTCTTGATAAAATCCCCAAAATAATCTGCAATGTTATCAATCCTGACATGTCATCTCGGCCTCAGTCACTTTCTCGCTGACGTAACGTAGTTTTCCCTGTGCCTTTTCTATAAATATTTCCATAGTAATTGTTCAGATGAACTTTCCGCTACGGTTCCTTATCTTGCACTTCTCAGGCATAAGGTGAGAAGACCTCCGTCTTCGGGCAGAGCGTGACTCAGTCGGTGTTCTGTCTTCGGATAGAGACACGGCTGAGAAAAACACACCAGTACTGTATCCGGGCTTTGGCGGGACCTGGGTAAATTTTGACCAGTGGCCTGGGGGAAACGCTTGGGTTCCCCACATAAAATTTGACCTGGTATCACAACTAGTCCGCAGTCAAGCGACCAGTAAATACCAGTCAATAGGATTCAGTCCCAGGCTCTCGTGAAGACTCTCGGTATCAAGGTCTTATCTCGCACTTTTCAGGCATAAGGTGAGAAGACCTTCGTCTTTGGGCAGAGGGTGACGCAGTCGGGGTTGTGTCTTCGGATAGAGACACGGCTGAGAAAACAAACAGTACTGTACGCCACCCCGCTTGAGAGATGGCTGTGTAAATTTTGACCAGTGGTCTGGTGAGAAAAGCTCAACTAAACTTGATCTTGTGTCACAAATAATCCGCAATGAGGCGACCGGTAAATATCAGTCAGTCTCAGTTTCTAGACAAGACAAGACCCCCGTCTTTCATGCGGAGGGTGACTTAGTCGGGGTTCTGTCTTCGGATAGAGATACGGCTGAGAAACTCACACCAGTACTGTATCCGAGATTTGGCGGGACCTGGGTAAATTTTGACCAGTGGTCTGGGCGGAAACGCTTGGGTTCCCCACATAAAACTTGATCTTGTGTCCCAACAACACTGAACATTCCTAAACTTTTACCTATCATGATAGAATGGTCTTCTCTCAAGAAGACCCCTTGTCTTGAACGCTTATAGGGACTCAAGCTCACCTCAGACTTCAAGTGGAACACATATCCTATCTATTTCTTTTTGATGCAGGAAAAATAGTTGCTTCATTTTATCTTTCCAGTAAGTATCTGACAGCCTCTGCTATACTTTGTCTTTAGAAGAGCCAGATCAGACCAAGGATGCTGGTATTATTACCATATCTGGACTGGAGCTGAACACTCCTAACTTGTCTCTTTATAGAGTTCAAAAGCCTCTAGGTGTTCTCGTGGGTGTTGAATTATTCTCCATCCTACAACGCCATTCCTACCGACTATACGTTGCGAACCTCTCACCCCTTTATCCCTATTTCCATGACATGTTTTCTGACGAGCCACATTTCTTTAACCGACCACCCCTGACCTTTACAACTGTGACTCGCCATGCCACTTACACAAGAGTGAATCATCCCCATTCCCCTGTATTTCATTAGTAAAAAGTAAGTTCAATTCAAACAAATTTTTCTGCTACTTTGTGGAACAGACTCCCTGCAGGGTTTTTTCCCAATCCCTACAATCTTGGCCTAATCGTTATCTTTCCTGCATAATTCCATTAATTTCATTCTTGCTTTTTCTTACGCTCTTACAACCCCACAGAGCCCAATACATTCGGCCTTGTACCCAACTATGGGCAAAAAGGGAACCCCAAAACAAAAATCAACAGTTCATTTTTATTATAACCAAATGACAATCAATGCAACACTAAAATCTATAAAAATAGATTTTATATTAAAATTATGAACAATACATTTTATGATCTACAAAATATATATTTAAAAAACATATATATATATACATTTGAAGTATAAAATTATATATAAAATATCTGTTGTTGATAGTCCTGGGTATGACGATAAACTACATCCAGCAGCAAGGCCTCTGATCGGGAGATTGGATTTTTCGAGAGGCGTTATTATCAGGTCCACCTTGATCCGGGGTGGCAGCACCTGTTAGTGGTCCCAGCTATGGGCAAATAGTGAACTTCAACAAAAAAACAAAAAAACAAAACAAAAAAACACTATAGAAGTATGAAAATACATTTTTATAGTAACAATACTAGCAATAACTTTCATATAAGAACTTACCAGCGATATATATATATATTTATAGTAAAATTACTAACAATACATTTTTAAAGCAGAATTATCAACAATATATTTTATTGTAAGATGACATACAATATATTTTATCTGTAGTTGAAGGCATAAAATTGTGTTCAAAATATTTTGATTTCGGTATAAAATAATCCAGAAGAGGTTGATATGCCGCTAAACAAAATCAACCAATCAACGCCCTGAAGGGCTATGTTACCTAAAAGAAAGTTACTTGGTTTGGTATACACTCATGAAGACATCAATAATAATCGAACCCTATCCTTTCGAGTTGGATTTAAGGTTCGTGTCGTACTTCAGCAGCTCCCTTGAACCGATGCAGAATAAAATTAACTCACTTGGAATTAATAACGCCATATTTGAGCTATGATTTATTTCTACTCTTCCGGTAAGAAAATTTATTTTTTTCCAGTACCCATTAACACTGGAAGTTGTTTTGTATACATTTGCTTGCGAACTATATGCAAATGTTTGATTGTTATCTCGCTGAGACATCGCAACCTTATGAAAGCTAAGCCCTGCTACCCCAAATTTAAGGGAAGGCATTTAATATGACTTATTCTGAACAGGCAATACGAAGCCTCAATCGTCATTTGGCTATAATTAGTTGTAGTTTTCTGCGCACTAAGAGATCGACTCTTTGATAAGACTCTTTGGCAAGCATTAGGTCTTCTTCAGCCGATGACGAATGTACTTGGATAACTTATCCGTCGTCAACTTGACCATTGTCTCGCCACAGCTGAAAGGGACATTTATCTCGCTTTACACAAACCCATTTCTCTTTGTCTCCGGAGCAGACACCGGCAGCTTCATTCGTCCCCACTTCATTTGGAGTCGCTTAATCTTGGCAACTGTAGAGCTACATCGGGATAATCGCGCCCGTCTCGGATTATCCTTCTAATCCGTTAATTAAATGAATTCTTCTTACTTAGAAGTACACATGTCACGAGAATGTTTTGTTTGTTTGTTTGTTTGTTTGTTTGTTGTACTTTTTGTGGGTGGGGGGATCATACCGATAAATAAAGCGGAGTGAGATTCGTCCTTTCCAATTCAACTTGAAATAGTTTCACAGACGAATGGAAGAATAAAACAGTGATCAATATTACAAAGTTTAGAAAGTTAAAAATTAGTTAATTTGTGCTGGTGGTGGTGGTGGGGAGGGGGTTCAGATAAAAAAAAATGTCACAAGTAAAAAAAAAAAGTCATCGGAAAAAAAATTCACGGTAAAAAAATTACATTAAAAAAAAAAATAATAAAATAAAAACGAAACACAGTTAGCATCCGGCGGGCAAAGCCTAGTGAATAAAACCCAGCCGACAAAATCTCCAGCCTTTTCTTAGTCCAAAAGTGGACAAAATCTATTGAAAATCCAAGAAACGTTTAATTAAAATTTTAAAGTCAAATAGAGATCTTCTTTACATACAGTCTAATGGAATACTAGGACTTCCTAAGAATGAAATATATAGAATATGGCGATTTTCTACGCGTGGCAGAAGGGCACCCAGTGAGGACCGATGAAATATATCGAATATATGACCGTAGCATTTGTTAGAAAACGGGTTTATCTATCTTTGTATGCAATCTCCGTTGTTTGTTTGCATTTTGGCACAAAATTTAAAAAATCACCCTTCTAAAGTCTTTCTTTATATAAAGTCGGGTCATATTGGGTACTAGGACATGCCCCCGACTATGAAATATATTAAATATATGACCGTAGCATTGTTTAGAAAACGTTTTTTTACGTTTTGGATCGATTAACTATGAATGTCTGTTTAAAAAAAAACGGGCACATAAACTCGTGAAGTACACAACAGAAATAGAAGATTTCATTCAGGCCACCATAAATTAATTGTGATTTTTTTGCCTAACCAAAATTATGACATTTTTTTCCTGTGACTTTTTTTTTGTGACATTAATATCGGTCATGGTGAGATCAACTGATTTCTTTAAATGATGATCCTTTCCGGGTTAGAGATTTTCAAAATTAACACAGAATATTGAATATATAAAAAAAAATTAAATGTACTAGTTAAATCCATTACCTCAAGTCTTTGAAGATGTCTAGAACATACGCCCATCCCAAAACATAACAATTTAATCACAATGTAAATAATATCAATTTATTAAAAAAATTATGTACAAAATATCTGTTGTTAAAAGCATAAAATTACGTATAACATATTGAAATTTCATCATTAAATAATAAGTTTATTTGGCGCCACACAAAATCAACCAATATGAAAGAACGCTTTCATGATATTAATTTATATAATATCCTACAGTTTCTTAAAGAAGATCTACAAATAAACAACTCGCCCTTGCATGGAGTATTGCTGCCATATATGGTCTGGATGAATGAAGATGAAAGAAATCCTACTCAAAAATGAATAATGCTTGATAATGCTTCATTTAATCAAAATTCCAGATATTATTATTACTATTAATACTACTATTGGAAATAAAGCAATTGAAATGAATATGAAAGAAATCCTAGTCTAAAATGAATAATGGAAGACAATGCTTCATCTAATTAAAATTCCAGATAATATTATTACTACTAATACTACTAGTGGAAATAAAGCAATTGAAATGAAGATGAAAGAAATCCTAGTCCAAAATGAATAATGCTTAAAAATGCTTCATCTAATTAAAATTGCAGATAATATTACTACTACTATCCTTCCCTGCCCTCCATTAGAATGTCTGACGCTCAACTTCTCGAGAGCAACTCTCTGCGGCTGCTCGGTCTCACGTTGACTGCTGACTTGAGATGGAACAAATACATTGAGTCAATTACTTCGTCCACCGCAAGGAAAGTTGGCTCCCTGTGCCGCGCCAGGAAATTTTTCTCCCCGGAATCGATCCTCCAGATCTACAAATCAACAATTCGTCCTTGCATGGAGTATTGCTGCCATATATGGTCTGGAGCCCCTTCTGTTTGCCTCGAGGTTCTTGATAGGCTCCAGAGGCGGATATGCAATATAATTGGCCCTGTTCTGGCATCTCGTTTGCAGTCGCTCTCTCACAGACGCGCCGTCGCTTCTCTCTGTCTTTTTTTTACAAATACCTTCATGGCAATTGCTCCGATGAGCTGCGTTCGCTGGTTCTCAGACTTCATGAGTTCAAGCGCTCTACGAGGCTGGCATCCTGCTCTCACCCTTTCACTGTCGAAACTCCTAAATGTAGCCGTCTCTTCTACTCCAATAGCTTCATGTCTCACACCTCTCGCCTGTGGAACTCCCTTCCCTATTCCATTTTCCATGAGAGCTATAATCTCCAGCTATTCAAGTGTAATGTCAATCGACGTCTCCAGTTGCCTTGATCTATCCACTACCCTTCTCCTTTGTTCTATCACTCCTATCTGATCTTGCTCTAAATTTTCTGTAACCCCTTGCGTCGTAGTGGCTTCCTGTCTTGCTTGGGGTGAAACGCTTAAAAAACAAAACAAAAAAACTGTATTCGAAAATATAACTTCAAGACAACTACAGCATGAAGCACACATCATCGCCTCTAGTAATTATGGATGTGGCGAGTCTCTCGTTGCTCCTTTTATGAAAATTGCTTGAACGAACTACATTTCTTGGTTTCGCCCGTCATAACCATCCCGACTAGGACCCTCCATGCCGTTTATACAGTAGAAAATCATCCACATTCCCTCTGTATTACATCAGCGAGAAGTAACAACTTCTTCCCGCGAAACATTGCTCAGAGGAACCTACTTCCAAGAGGATGTTTTACCGGTCACTACAATCTTAACCTTTTCAAGTCTAGAGTTAACCGTTATCTTCCCCTCCTATCCGTATAAACTGTGTCTTAATATAACCCTCCACCCCGAGTAGCTCCCGGGTCTTATTCAGGGTGAACCATACTGCAAAAAAAAAAAAAAAATAGCAAAAAACGAACTTGGATTGGCTCTCCAGAGTCAGCAGATCTCAGTATAATTAAGCATTTATGGTGCGTTTTGTATCAGCAAATGAGAAGTTGCTTCCCTTGTTGCTGAGAGAACTAAAGCAAATTTTACTTGACGAATGGGTTAAACATTCCCCAGAAAACTGCGCAGAACTCGACGTATTAAAGATTGATGCCAAAGGTGGACCACCTCCGTATTAGATAATAAAATTTCATTTTAGCCAGCAGTTAGCATTATTTTGTCTCAAAATATTTTATGAATTGTTTTTAAATACGACGGACATGGAAATCTTTTGGCGAATTTATCCTGATAACGAAATTAGTCGAAACATAACGTACAATTTCGGCAAAGTTCCATGACATGTTTCGAAACGATTTATTGAAGACTAGGAAAAACACGCGAAATATCCTAGAAAAAAGGCAAAAGGAATGACCAAAGAGTACAAGGAAAAAGGAAAATTATGAAAAGAAACATGTAAACATACACAAACGTACATATGGAAACATACATACACATACACATGCGTACCCACACATACATATATATATATATATATATATACACACACACACACAGAAAATGAAGATGAAAAAATTAGCCTACGCCAATAAAAAAATGTATAAATTATGTTTTTATCGTAATAATAATAATAATAATATATATATATATATATATATATATATATATATATATATATATATATATATATTGTGTGTGTGTGTGTATTTAGGCAGCATTTTTTCATTCATACATGTTTCATTAAATAATATGAAAACAATAGACGAAAACTAAAAATCCTTGAAACAAACAGTTGAAACCTAACCTAAACAAAATCAACTATGGTATCTCTACAAATATCCTTAAATGTCTATAATTGGTAACAGAAGCCATTGGTTTATACCAACGGCTTCCCATACTTAATACTTCTCGAATTAGCTCTCGCGTGGTCATGTCTGACGTCATGAGCTATGGTGCGATTTTCGCTTCAAGCGTCTTATATGTACGTGTTTAACATTGCTTGGAAATCATCCATGTAAACAATAACAGACTATCTTCACTGTCTTGTCCGTATATTGCTTAATATATTGTACAGTATTTGTCATCTTTGATAATGGCTTATGTAAGCCGAAAGCTTAGATTGGATTAAAATATATGGATCAATATTGTGATTTTCTTTCTTCGTTTAATGATAATGTTATGAAGCTTATCAGACGTTATGAAAAGAATTTACATAAAATAAATAGACAACACTTGTCTATATTATTTAATGAAATATATATATATATATATATATATATATATATATATATATATATATATATATATATATATATATATATATAAAACAATTCATCTTGACCGAGGGTTTGAGCGTACTGGTCATGTTTGAACTGTTGATTACGCTCTCTCTCCCAGAAACAGTAACTAAGATCCGCTCAGCATAGTAGCAATTTAAACCACAGGTGGACGGTGAATGTTGAACAAACACAGATGTGCCTGCGCAGCTGTCTGTGACATGGCCTAGTAGACGCGTATCCTAGGTTACGAGAGGCTAGCCTTTACTTTATATATATATATATATATATATATATATATATATATTGGCACGTGGAACTAGAACAGTCTACCCCAGTGAGCGAAATAAAGGGTTCAGTTCGACATTCCAACCACCTGAAGAAGGCAGGAGTGTACAACGGCCGAAACGTTGTGATAAATATGGCGACAAAGATGAGGACAATAGTCCGAATAATCTAAATAATATATATATATATATATATATATATATATATATATATATATATATATATTTATATGTTTTGAGGATATAAATCCAGGGAGAGCTTCATGTACACTACAGAGCGTTATAATGATAATAAGAAAACGGAGACTTTAATTATCCATTTCGAATATAAATTTATTTCGTGAACACCGAGATGTTCAAATCTTCAAATTGAAATCTCCTCCGTAACGCAGGTTCGAATCCTGCCGGAGGGTGCATGCTGGAATGGAGTATTCATACATATACACATATAAACATATAATATTAGGCAGCATATATTTTATATATAAAGAAATAATCACAGATAGAATCAATCAGCAATATTAATGCGATTAATGGCGAAATCACTTCGCTAGTAGAAACATAATCTATGCATTAAAATACTGTTAATCCATTGAGTGATGTGATCCTCATTTTCAAACTCTTGTCAGATGTTTCTAGTGTATATTTTTTTTTAAGTTAAGCAAGTACTTTCGAAGATTCACTTCTTCATCGTCAGGCTGTAATTTTTTTTCTTTTAAAGTTAAAACTTGAAGACGAAATAATTGTTTGTAGACCGAAAGATGTTTTTTTTAAGAGTGTGCTATTTGTTGACGCTTGTACAATCTCAGAACGTGCGAGTAGCAACGCTAAAGTTCAAAATTTCAAGTGAGATTTTTTATATGAATTTTGTAATATGGTAAATCCACGAATTCTTTTTTTTACAAGTGTTTTTCAGTTAACATGACATGAACTAAGTATATAATTCAATTAATATAGTGATATGTCTTAGTAGTTTTTTTCTCAGGAATTTCATACTGCAGGATCAATTGCTTATATATAAACATATAATATTAATAATAATTAAAATATATGCTGTCTAATATTCTTGGATTTACCATATTACAAAAATTCATAAATATATGACAGGAAGCAATATGCTGACTCACTCGCCTTAATATATTTCGTCTCATTCGCTTTACGATGAAGTGATGGATAGCGGCTCGGATTGAGGAATCGAGGAGCCGAGTTCGAATTCCAGTCGAATCCATTACATTCACTTACGTGCTAATACCCTTGGGAAAGGTATGAATCCTCTTCTTCTCCTCTCAGCTATGGGTAAATAGCAGTACAGACCAGGTTCTATAGTCTTAGATGGCAACTGGTATACTGTAGAAAGAAATAGCAACTTACTGCCGGGAAAAATCTGTCTCATCAGTCATGTATCGAAAGATACATGATCGCCTAAGCGTGTATCACGATTGGCACATAACTGACTGAGTTCGTGGTTGCGCGGGAGAATAAATAAATCATGAGAAACATTTCCCGGGAAATATGCTGCCTCATTCGTATTAATATATGTTGCCTCATTTCCCCTATTATATGTTATATGTCTCGCCTTAATATATATTGTTTTATTCGCCTTACTAAATATTGTCTCAACCGACTTACTTTTTTTACTCATAGTTCATGAGTGGAGAATCAATAATGTTTGAGAACCATTTTCCGAGCAATATGCTGCTTCGTTCGCCTTAATATATGCTGCCTCATTCGCCTTACTGTATGTTATATTATTCGTCTTACTCTTTTTTTTAATCCCATTTTGTGATAGTGGGGAGAATTAATATTTTATCAAAAGTATTTCCTGATTAATATGCACCTCATTTGCTTTACTATAAGTTGTCTTATTCGCCTTAATATATTTTGCCTTATTCGCTGTTATGGTCCAGGTTAGGACCAAGGAAGAACAACACGAACACAAGAGTAGAAATAACGAAGGTATATTACATGAAATAATAATACAAGATGTGGAAGGTGTTAGTATGACTGTCAGTCTGGTTTGGAGTGAACTACTATCGGCTCGACTCGATTCGACCCTCTCTCTTGAGAGACGTAGTATACATAGTGTTAAGAAGAGTTCATTCTGTAGTTATAGGTAAGGACCCATGACATTCGCTTAACTAATTTGCCCATCACTAGTGATGGTAGAGAGAAAAGTTAGATTGATGTCTTATCCAACGCCATTAGGCTTACAGCCACATCACATTGAGGCATTGGTTCTTGTACAAACACCGAAGTTAACCAGAGTCGATTCTGGTCCATAACTAGATGGGTGACCTCTTGGGAATACCAAGTGCTGTAAGTTTGCATGTGCGGGTGATGAAATAGATGATGGTTCGGAATTGTTAATTGGAGAGCCGAGTTCTAATTCAAGTTGGGTTCCTTATATACACTTACACGCAAATACCCTTGGGAAAGACATGAATCCATCTCTTCTCCCCAGCTATGGGTTAATTAGTAGGACTTGTATCGCTGAAACCATTGTTATGTTAAAACAATGAAGAAAATTCTTGCAATCTAAAAATATTATCTGGCTTTAAATAGCCTGTAAAGTGTTGATCAGCCGTAAAGAACGAATCAATAAAAAAAAAAAAACCAAGGGTATTAGTGCCTTAGCTTTGGCCGAATTTTGAACTCGGTCTTTGTCGGTTAAGTGATATACACTTGGACGATCGTGTCGCTTACAATTCATGACAGATTAGGCAGAAGATTTTCCCCACGTAAGTTGCCATTTTCTCTTGCGGTAGATTGGTTGCCAACCAAGGCTATAGAAACCAGTTTCTCCAGCTATTCAACCCATAGTTGGTGGAGAAGAGATGGATTCACAACTTTCCCAATAGTATTTGCGCGTAAGTGAATGTAACAAACCCAACTGGAATTCGAACTCGGCTCTCCGATTTCTCACGGCCAGCCGTTATTCATTAAACCACGGCGCCGATTACAATTTTTGGTAATGGCAATTGTTATGGGCTCGTTATAAATTCATTTATTTTTGCATATTGCGTTTGAATGATATCGTCTCTTTTATTATTATTATTATTATTAGGTTGGTGCAAAAATAATGACGTAATAATGTCGTTTTTTGACGTTAAAAATACGTCAAAAAACGACATTATTACGTCATTATTTTTGCACCAACCTAATATTATTGCAATTATTATTATTATTATTATTATTATTATTATTATTATTATTATTGAACGAATTGTTTGCGTTGCTCAAGAATGTCTTTTATTCATAGGATTTGTGGTTGATTTTCTTTCCGCGGCCGTTTCTCTCTTTCAAGTACAATCAAATCGAATCAATATTTTATGAGAAGCGTTACCCGAGCAATATGTTGGCACACTTTAACTTATTCAACGGACTTGATATCTGGTTGTAATCCCCGTGTTGGTTTCTTCTTTCTTGACCCTTTGTCCCACAAATACCACAAACCCTCCCGGTTGACAATTAAAACTCCATAGAGGACAACTTGAAAACGCAAAACCCGTGATATGTGTTTGAATGTGAGGTACATTTACTCATAAATTGTTCAATATTGATTCAACCTCTTTCTTTATATCTTTTTATTCTAACCTCCTTTCTTTTTCCTTTTTTGACTTAAAAAAAAAACACGGTGATATTTCTCAAGATAGCAAGAGTAATTGTTTTAAATTTGTTTTGTTCTGTTTTTGTTCTCTTCCTTTCTTTTTTTTTTCTTCTCTCTCCACGTCGTATTGTAAATGGCGGTTCTTACAATCGATCCATTTTGCGCAGTCGCAGTGAAATGTTTTTCGTGGGAGAAGCGCAAGATGACGGACGAAGAGGCCGGATACGACTGCCCCGGAGGTCAACACAACACGTTTGGGACAAGGCACGGTCTCCCAGTAATCAAATTAACGATATGAAACCCGTTGATAAACACGGCCATCAACTGAAAAGTCGTCGGGGATTATGCAGTCAAAAGCACTCAGCGTGTTGTCCTTGATTTGTGCCTTTTCTCCAAAGAGACGGAGAACTGAATTGAGGAAAGTGAGACCTTCTGAAAGTTTTCAAACAGATATTGATGTGTTAATATCTGAAGTGCAGCAGTTTAAAAAAAAGGAGACAGTGAAGGAGAGAGGGGTGGGGAGATAAAGCAGAAGTCATATTCGATCATCATCATATTCGAACTTCTCAGAGCTGCCATTTAGATGTAGGAATAAGCTACATTATAAAATTTTTCTTTTCTTTGCAGATAATTGTTAGTCACTTGAAATTTCAACTGGAAGAAAAAAGTAAAGAAATTCTTTCACGTTTCGTCAGAAAATAGAGATTTTGAAAAAAAAAAATGGACGAATCTCTTAATTTGTTGAATTTGCAAATTAACAAACAAGGATTGAAGAATCTGAACGAAACTGGAAGAAAAAAGGAAAGAAATTCATTCAGCTTACGTCAAAAATTATTATTATTTTTTATTGAAAAACTGGACGAAGCTCTTAATTCGTTGAATTTGCAAATTAACAAGGATTTCAGAATCTGAACGAAACTCTAAAACTTGAGTTTGAAGTTGATCCACTAAATCCTCTCACTTTGGATGATTTAAAAGAATGGATCAATGAAGAAATCTAATGAATTAGAAAAGAATTCAACAGTAGAATCACTTCAAAATGATTTGGATTATTATGAAATAGAGAAAGAATTAAATTCTTCCAATAATGGTAAAAATACGAAGGTGAATGAAGGAAATTGGGATTCAGTAGAGAAAGCTATTGATGAGGTTATCAAATTCATGGAGAAATAAATCTTTGTTCAGTAATACAGAAAGTACAAGTTCATGTAATTTACAGAAATAACTTAAAAAAAAAAAACTAGAACAGCGAAAAGTGAACGAAATGAGAAAAGAAGAAAGATAATTGAAAATAAAATTTATTAAGCATTAAACATTGTAAATTAATATTTACTTTTGTGAGACATTTCATGTTGTATATATTGCGATAAGTTCTTGTTTTGTTGAGCTATAGATCTATTACACATAACACATTATATCCGAACACCTCATATGCTCCGTCGTTTGCCTTAATATATGCTGCCTCATTCGCCTTAGAGTATGTTATCTTATTCGCCTTATTCTTTTTTTTTACTCATATTTCGTGATAGTTGGGAGAATTAACATTTTATGAAAAATATTTCCTGATTAATATGCTGCCTCATTTGCCTTACTATATGTTGTCTTATTCGTCTTAATATATTTTGCCTTATTCGCTTAACTAATTTACCCATCACTGGTGGCGGTAGAAAGAAGAGTTTGATTGATGTCATATCCAACGGCATTAAACTTACTATATTGCCTACTGTGTTTTGTTATACATCTATTACACACGTCACATTATATCCGAACACGTCCTCATGTGCTGCTGAAGTTCGGATATGATGATTTCGATTGTGTGTGTGTATATATATATATATATATATATATATATATATATATATATATATATATATATATTCATGAATTATTCATACATAAAACAAATACAAAGGTTAATGATTTAAATGGCGAGAAATCCATCTTCGCGAACAATTCAAATAATATACAAAAACCCCGAACCTGTTTATGAATGAAAAGATCCTGTTTTATAAATTTCAGTTGCAATAGGTCTTTTTATTTTACAAGCTTTCGTCTGTTTCTACAGACATCCTCAGGTATGAAATAGATTGTGTTCTTGTTTTTACTCTCAGTAATAAGTGGACAACGAAAACAGGGTTGTAATCCGAAAAATGCTATGAGAAATGTGTTATTGTTTTGGAACGTGCAGTCGCAACGCTGAGTTTGAATTTAAATTTTAAGGTTCTGCGTTTATGTACAAATGTAGTGATAAGAGAATTCTTTTTTACTGGTAGATTTTCCGTCAAAGTGGCATGAACTATATTGTTCAATAATTACAATAATGTGCACCTTTATTGAAATTAATATATATATATATATATATATATATATATATAACATTTTTATGTTTATAAGTTCTTTTTATAGATACAAATAT
>OZ010603.1:70826626-70836626 GCA_963932145.1 Acanthosepion lycidas | reverse complement strand
TATCGTCATACCCAGGACCCGGACGTAGTTTATGGTCATACACAAGATACGGATGTAATTTATCGTCATACCCAGGACGTGGACGTAGTTTATGGTCATGCCCAAGATACGGATGTAGTTTATCGTCATACCCAGGACGCGGATATAGTTTATCGTCATACCTAGGACATGGGTGTAATTTATCGTCATAACCAGGACGCGGGTGTAGTTTATCGTCATACCCAAGATACGGATGTAGTTTATCGTCATACCCAAGACGCAGGTGTAGTTTATCGTCTTACCCAGGACGCGGATGTAGTTTATCGTCATACCCAGGACGCAGATGTAGTTTATCGTTATACCCAGGACGCCA
Organism: Acanthosepion lycidas; assembly: GCA_963932145.1. NCBI lineage: Eukaryota > Metazoa > Mollusca > Cephalopoda > Sepiida > Sepiidae > Acanthosepion > Acanthosepion lycidas. The sequence continues at coordinate 70,836,274 of OZ010603.1, read as the reverse complement.
ATAATAAATGTAATGGCAATCGTGTGCATATGACTTTATAACGTTTTTATTCCTATTTATTTCTAAAATAGTTGTCTACGTTTGTTTATTTCATTTTTATTTGATATAGGGAGCCGACTCCATCAGGTGCCCACTTGCCATCGAGCAAGCTAATACCCTAGCCAGATTAAAGGTGTATAGAAACTCTCCAAAGTTCCTGTCAATATGTGGGCAAGCGTTTAACAGTTTCACCAAACATGAGTGTCGTATTTTACCTCCCTCCTCCCGGTTCACGGCTTTGCCTAGAGTATACTTAGTGGAATGACCAGTGTCCTTGGGAGGACCCAATATAAGAGGCTTATGTGAGGAAGAAGCTGCGGTATACAGAACTTGGGATGTAGAAACGAGACTGTGAAATAAAGACCTACCAGGATAGGGACTGGATGAAGAGGCTTTGTTTTTAAATCAACCATAAAGTTAGCGAAAAAGACATACGTCTCGTAGGAGAAATCTTTCGTCGTAAATTCAAGGAACTCAAGGCTGGATGTATTTACTCGCCATTGGCTCTAGATGAGGGAAGGAGGACACAACATAGTTGTATAAATAAATAGTTGTTGTTGTTGTTGTTGTCGTTGTTGTTATTGATAACGTTAATAATGGTATTCCTAAAAATGTACCCATTTATTTAATGATAATTCTATACTTTTACTCTTTTATGCTATTAACATTATTCGGACTGTTGTCCTTATCATCGCCATATTTATTACAACGTTTCGGCCGTTGTACACTCCGGCCTTCTTCAGGTGTTTGGAATGTCGAACTGAACCCTTTACTTCACTCACTGGTGTAGACTGTTCTAGTTCCACGTGACATGTTTTTTTTTTTTATTGCATATCGGTTATCAGTTATCTCCTGTTAATTCCCCTCTCCAACTTCTCCACTACCTTAACCGGGTATTGAACTCACACTCTTTGGGTCCTGTCACTGGATCTAACTAACATCACATGTATACTTTTGACTTATTACTTTAATGGCAATAATAGAAACGAATCAATAAATAAGAAAAGAGTGCCAGAGAAAAGCTATAATAACAACAAAAATTGCAATATGAGGTTTGGTAAAAAACATGCAATGATAACAGCAAAAAATTGCAATATGAGCACTGGTAAAAAACGGTTGCTGAAGATATTAGGATCATAATACCCAGAAATTCATACACAGATGTCCTCACGCTTTGTTTGGATCCAGTGACTGTTGAGTTCAATACTTAGTTACAGCTTAGGTGAACAAAAAACTTGGACTGTTTTTTAACGTCAAAAACCTATTATATACATTATTTTTGCACCAACCTAATATAAAAATAGTATCTCATTATTAAATTAATATCGCTATCACTCTAAAATACAGGGATTCCCAAACTTTTCTGATTCATCGCCCATACTCACATGGTAAAATTGTCCACCATTCATCTGTATAGTAAATATTCAAAAGCATGAAACTTCTTCGGTAAAAGTTTGTTACAGGTTCATAAACTAACTTTTTGATGATATTCACCTACCGCCCCACGCGGTCGGATGTGGCACAAGGCCGAGTTTATTGTGGGGTATCCGAGCCCGTAGGCTCAGGCAAAATTTCCCCGTAGACCCCGTAAAAACGGGGTCGGGTAGCTGTCTACCACCCCAGACGAGACGCTGCCCTTCGGCATAGACACGTCTGGGTTCCTCTCTGCCCAGACGCAGAGAGTTCGACAAGCACACCTCCGAAGTAATTCGGAGAGTGATCAAAACTAACTTTATGATGTAGTAAAAAATATCAAAAGGAGGTAAAAAATACCGTTGACGTATAACGACTTCCGCTGCAGCTGCCGCATTAAGTAACAAACGAAAGCAAATTATTTACATTATTCGGAGTATTGCCCTCATCTTCGTCGCCATATTTATTACATTTCGGCCTTTGTACGCTCCGGCCTTCTTCAGGTGGTTGCATTGTCGAACTGAATCCTTTATTTTGTTCACTCGAGTAGACTATTCTAGTTCCAAGTGCATTGTTTTTTTTTGTTTTTGTTTTTTTAATGGATGTCAGTTATCAGTTATCTCTTGTTAATTTCCTCTGAAAGTTCTCCACTGCCTTAACCGGGTATTGAACTCCCACTCTTTGAGTACTGTCACGGGATCTAACTAACGCCTAAAAATGGCGTCATAGATGAGGAAAATAGTCCTACCAGAACAAGCATTAGTTCTACCAGGATAGGAAGGATATCTAATTCTCTCGGGATCGCCTCGCTGTATAGGTTGAATAAGTCCGGTGAGAAGGCACATTCTTGTCTTACACGCCTATCTATTTTTGTACATCTGCTTCTCTCCTATTCTATCCGTATGTAGGAGGTTTGCTGCCAGGATAGGTACTTAGTTATTCGTATATGCTTACCAAATAAGTCAAGGTTGCCAGAGAGTTCCATTGGCCGAGCAGTCGAGTGAGGCGAACGATGTTCATTGAAAGTAGAAGACAGAACATCTAATTCTCTTGGGATCGCCTCGCTGTATAGGTTGAATAAGTCCGGTAAGAAGGCACATCCTTGTTTTAGACCCCTTTCTATTTTTGTACATTTGATTCTCCCCTATTCTATCCGTATGTAGGAGGTTTGCTGCCAGGATAGGTTCTTGGTTATTCTTATATGCTTCCCAAATATGTCAAGGTTGCCAGACAGTTCCATTGGCCGTGCAGTTGAGTGACGCGAACGATGTTCATTGAAAGTAGAAGACAGAACATTTAATTCTTTTGGGATCGCCTCGCTGTATAGGTTGAATAAGCCCGGTGAGAAGGCACATCCTTGTCTTACACGCCTATCTATTTTTGTACATCTGCTTCTCTCCTATTCTATCCATATGTAGGAGGTTTGCTACCAGGATAGGTTCTGGGTTATTCTTATATGCTTCCCAAATATGTCATGGTTGCCATACAGTTCCATTGGCTGAGCAGTCGAATGACGCGTGCAATGTCCACTGAAAGAAAAGACAGGACATCTAATTCTTTCGGGATCGTATCGCTGTATAGGTTGAATAAGACTGGTGAGAAGGCACATCCTTGTCTTAGACCCCTTTCTATTTTTGTACATTTGTTTCTCTCCTATTCTATCCATATGTAGGAGGTTTGCTACCAGGATAGGTTCTTGGTTATTCTTATATGCTTCCCAAATATGTCAAGGTTGCCAGACAGTTCCATTGGCCGAGCAGTCGAATGACGCGAACGATGTCCATTGAAAGTAGAAGACAGGACATCTAATTCTTTCGGGATCGTATCGCTGTATAGGTTGAATAAGACTGGTGAGAAGACACATCCTTGTCTTAGACCCCTTTCTATTTTTGTACATTTGTTTTTCTCCTATTCTATCCATATGTAGGAGGTTTGCTACCAGGATAGGTTCTTGGTTATTCTTATATGCTTCCCAAACATGTCATGGTTGCCATACAGTTCCATTGGCTGAGCAGTCGAATGACGCGTGCAATGTCCACTGAAAGAAAAGACAGGACATCTAATTCTTTCGGGATCGTATCGCTGTATAGGTTGAATAAGACTGGTGAGAAGGCACATCCTTGTCTTAGACCCCTTTCTATTTTTGTACATTTGTTTCTCTCCTATTCTATCCGTATGTAGGAGGTTTGCTGCCAGGATAGGTTCTTGGTTATTCTTATATGCTTCCCAAATATGTCAAGGTTGCCAGACAGTTCCATTGGCCGAGCAGTCGAATGACGCGAACGATGTCCATTGAAAGTAGAAGACAGGACATCTAATTCTTTCGGGATCGTATCGCTGTATAGGTTGAATAAGACTGGTGAGAAGACACATCCTTGTCTTAGACCCCTTTCTATTTTTGTACATTTGTTTTTCTCCTATTCTATCCATATGTAGGAGGTTTGCTACCAGGATAGGTTCTTGGTTATTCTTATATGCTTCCCAAATATGTCATGGTTGCCATACAGTTCCATTGGCTGAGCAGTCGAATGACGCGTGCAATGTCCACTGAAAGAAAAGACAGGACATCTAATTCTTTCGGGATCGTATCGCTGTATAGGTTGAATAAGACTGGTGAGAAGGCACATCCTTGTCTTAGACCCCTTTCTATTTTTGTACATTTGTTTCTCTCCTATTCTATCCGTATGTAGGAGGTTTGCTGCCAGGATAGGTTCTTGGTTATTCTTATATGCTTCCCAAATATGTCAAGGTTGCCAGACAGTTCCATTGGCCGAGCAGTCGAATGACGCGAACGATGTCCATTGAAAGTAGAAGACAGGACATCTAATTCTTTCGGGATCGTATCGCTGTATAGGTTGAATAAGGCTGGTGAGAAGACACATCCTTGTCTTACACGCCTATCTATTTTTGTACATTTGTTTCTCTCCTATTCTATCCGTATGTAGGAGGTTTGCTGCCAGGATAGGTTCTTGGTTATTCTTATATGCTTCCCAAATATGTCAAGGTTGCCAGACAGTTCCATTGGCCGAGCAGTCGAATGACGCGAACGATGTCCATTGAAAGTAGAAGACAGGACATCTAATTCTTTCGGGATCGTATCGCTGTATAGGTTGAATAAGGCTGGTGAGAAGACACATCCTTGTCTTACACGCCTATCTATTTTTGTACATTTGTTTCTCTCCTATTCTATCCGTATGTAGGAGGTTTGCTGCCAGGATAGGTTCTTGGTTATTCTTATATGCTTCCCAAATATGTCAAGGTTGCCAGACAGTTCCATTGGCCGAGCAGTCGAATGACGCGAACGATGTCCATTGAAAGTAGAAGACAGGACATCTAATTCTTTCGGGATCGTATCGCTGTATAGGTTGAATAAGGCTGGTGAGAAGACACATCCTTGTCTTACACGCCTATCTATTTTTGTACATTTGTTTCTCTCCTATTCTATCCGTATGTAGGAGGTTTGCTGCCAGGATAGGTTCTTGGTTATTCTTATATGCTTCCCAAATATGTCAAGGTTGCCAGACAGTTCCATTGGCCGAGCAGTCGAATGACGCGAACGATGTCCATTGAAAGTAGAAGACAGGACATCTAATTCTTTCGGGATCGTATCGCTGTATAGGTTGAATAAGACTGGTGAGAAGACACATCCTTGTCTTACACACCTTTCTATTTTTGTACATTTGTTTCTCTCCTATTCTATCCGTATGTAGGAGGTTTGCTGCCAGGATAGGTTCTTGGTTATTCTTATATGCTTCCCAAATATGTCAAGGTTGCCAGACAGTTCCATTGGCCGAGCAGTCGAATGACGCGAACGATGTCCATTGAAAGTAGAAGACAGGGCATCTAATTCTCTTGGGATCGCCTCGCTGTATAGGTTGAATAAGTCCGGTAAGAAGACACATCCTTGTCTTAGACCCCTTTCTATTTTTGTACATTTGTTTCTCCCCTATTCTATCCGTATGTAGGAGGTTTGCTACCAGGATAGGTTCTTGGTTATTCTATGATATTCCTGATATATGTCAAGGTCGCTAAACAGTTTCATTTGGCCGAGCATTCGAGTGATTCGAACGATGTTCACTGAAAAAATTATTTTTACATTGTCTCTAAAACGTCATTGCTGTTCACGTATTCAGTCCATGTTATTTCTCAGCATCCTTCTGTAGGCCCACATTTCTGCTGTGTAAAGTTTCTCCTCCATCCATTCACTTCCATATAGGAGAAACGATATATTACATAACAGTTCAGTACTCTTTTTTTTTTCTTTTTTTTTAAAAAACAAAATTTTCCTGTGTCTTAATACTATTTTTAACTTTTTGAAGGCATCTTTTCTATTCCAGTGTGTTTTGTGGTTTTAGTATCTCTCTTTCTGTCCTCTTTTGAAAGACTTTCTCAATAGTTAAATGCTTGTACTTGCTTGACTTTTCATAGTTCTCATCTTGGACTGTTCCTTTTGCGGACAGCTATACATTCTCTCTTCTTACAATTGTGATAGTCCTTTCTTCTTCCTTTCCTTGACTATCTTCCCTAGGATTTCTTGTAGTTCCCTTAATTTGTTTGCTATCAACACTGTCATTTGCATATCTTATTTTAAGATTATGGCTACCTATATTGAATTTTTATAAGACTTTTAATTCTCTCAGTATTGCTTTGATGTGAAGTTTGAATAAGTCTATTGAGAAACCAAATCCTTGTCTTATGCCCTCCTCCCACTTTTGCTAGCAGAGGATGTCACTGAGTATGTTTTGTGCAAATCTTTCAGGATTATTTATACTAATTATATTCAAACTATTATCTTCATCCTTGTTGTTTCTTTTCAGTGTCTCTTTACATCACAGTGTTATCCGTAGAGAAGTATTTATTACTAGTGATAAAGAGAAATTAAAAAAAAAAAAAAGATAGTCTAAGGAATTGAGCTAGTATCTATACATAATACCAGCTCACGTTGAAAGACAATGTGGGTGGTAGTTAAGTTCTCTTCGACCGACAAAGCTTCACGGCAAATTTTGTTTGTTTTTGCTGTTTCTTTCTGAGAATACAAATGATTTTTTTCCGTCTTGAAACATAAACGAAACAAACAAATCATTTATTTGTCCAGGTAAGTTAGTGACCTCCGAACGAATCAAATTACAGCCAGCTTCGAAAAGAAGAGTCGGAAGTGACCAGGTGTGTGTGTGTGTTGGCAGGAAACACGGTATATCCCCTTTCGGTCGGCCAGTTGACAAGTAGAACGTTCGCGCTTGTTTAGATTACAGGTGGGATTCAAGTTAGCAACCAGCGTATACGGTCTTCTCGTATGTCCTCTTATTGTAAGTGAAACGTAGTAGACAACACATTATTGCTTGTTGGTAGATCACAGGTTCGATTCTACTTCTGGGGCGTGTAACATGAGTTTCTATAAGGCTTATGGCAATATCACGTTGAAACACCGGTTCCTATACGATCTTCAAAGTTAAGCAACATCGATCCTGGTCAGTACCTAGATGGGTAACCACTTGAGATTACCAGGTGGTGTAAATTTGAATGTGCGGACGGTATGGCTTACGGTCATATCACGTTGAAACACCGGTTCCTATACGATCTTCCAAGTTAAGCAACGTCGATCCTGGTCAGTACCTAGATGGGTAACCACTTGAGATTACCAGGTGGTGTAAATTTGAATGTGCGGACGGTATGGCTTACGGTCATATCACGTTGAAACACCGGTTCCTATACGATCTTCCAAGTTAAGCAACGTCGATCCTGGTCAGTACCTAGACGGGTAACCACTTGAGATTACCAGGTGGTGTAAATTTGAATGTGCGGACGGTACGGCCATATCACGTTGAAACACTGGTTTCCATGCGATGACTGGAATAAAGGCTGGCCAGTACCTAGATGGTGACCGCTTTGATTGCTGTAAGCTTGTATGTGCGAGTGCATGGCGACCATATCAGGTTGAAAACCTGTTCCCGTACGATCTTTCAAGTTAAGCAACGTCGAACCTGGTCAGTATCTAGATGGGTTATAGCTTGGGATTACCAGGTGCTGTAAGCTTGGATATGCGAGTGGTATGGCTTATGGCAATATCACGTTGAAACATTTGTTCCCGTACGATCAACCGATTAGAGGTAACGTTGAAAACTGTCCAGTATTTAGATGGCTGACCGCTTGGGATTGCTAGGTTCTGTAAACTTGGATGTGCGGGTGGTGTGTTGGATAATGGCTCGAGAATTGTTAATCAGAGGGCCGAGATCCAATTCCCGTTGGATTCATTATATCCAATTGCGCGCAAATACATCTGGGAAAGGTATGGATCCACCTCTTTTACCTTCCAGTTATGGGTTAATTAGTAAAACGTGTATAAAAAAATAAAAAAATTCTAAGAATCTAAAAATATTTTCTGGCTTTAAATAACCTGTAAAGGGTTGATAAACCGTAAAAAACTAATCAATCGTTCAAACCAATTTTTTCGTATATTACTCTGGCCTTTGGAATAACATCATTTCAATTAATTTTACGTGTGTATGTACAAATTCATCTCTTGATTGAAGTTTTCAAGCTGGACACAATAGTGTAGCGTCCTTACGTTCCACCAACTGCAAGAAGACATAAAGTATGGCCAACTATAAACCTAGCAAACGTTTGACTATAGACACATTACAAATTAATTTTAACATTAAATGACCCAGCAGGGGCTGATGTGTTGTAAAATCCACTGGAAGATAGAAAAATGATGTTCACATCAGCTTATCACTGGGACTCAAGTGAAAACAAGTTTCTTCAATTCTGCAGCAACTTCCTCAGTGTCCAAAGTTTTATGCAAATTTCAAGCATTTGCATGTTCACGGCAAGTGTCTGATGTTTATCATTGGGGATCGAGGGACAAGAAGTTTTTTTTTCCATTCTCCAGTACCTCCCTCAGAAACACAAGTGAAATTCAAATTACTAGTGAAAAATGAATAATGTTTAACAAAACTTTAACGGAAAAACATCCAGATAATAATACTACTAATAATATTACGATTGAAATAAAGCAATTGAAATGAAGAGAAAGAAAACCAAGTCGAAAATAAATAATTCTTGACAAGGCTTCATCTCATCAAAGTTCCTCATATTATTACTACTACTAATATTTATTGGAAATAAAGCAATTGAAATGAAGATGAAAGAAATCCTACTCAAAATTGAATAATGCTTGATAATGCTTCATTTAATCAAAATTCCAGATAATATTATTACTACTAATACTACTACTGGAAATAAAGCAATTGAAATGAATATGAAAGAAGTCCTAGTCCAAAATGAAGAATGCTTGACAATGCTTCATCTAATCAAAATTGCAGATAATATTACTACTACTAATACTACTAGTAGAAATAAAGCAATTGAAATGAAGATGAAATAAATTCTAGTAAAAAATGAATAATGCTTTGCAATGTTTGATCTAATCACAATTCCAGAGAATATTACTATTACTAATACTACTAGAGAAAATAAAGCAACTGAAATGAATATGAAAGAAATCCTAGTCTAAAATGAATAATGCTTGAAAATGCTTCATCTAATTAAAATTGCAGATTTTTGCAGAATTACTACTACTATCCTTCCATGCCATCCATTAGAATGTCTGACGCTCAACTTCTCGAGAGCAACTCTCTGCGGCTGCTCAGTCTCACGTTGACTGCTGACCTGAGATGGAACAAATACATTGAGTCAATTGCTTCGTCCACCGCAAGGAAAGTTGGCTCCCTGCGCCGCGCCAGGAAATTTTTCTCCCCGGAATCGATCCTCCAGATCTACAAATCAACAATTCGTCCTTACATGGAGTATTGCTGCCATATATGGTCTGGAGCCCCTTCTGTTGCCTCATGGTTCTTGATAGGCTCCAGAGGCAGATATGCAATATAATTGGCTCTGCTCTGGCATCTCGTCTGCAGTCGCTCTCTCTCGCTTCTCTCTGTCTTTTTTTTTACAAATACTTTCATGGCAATTGCTCCGAGGAGCAGCATTCGCTGGTTCTCAGACTTCATGAGTTCAAGCGCCCTACGAGGCTGGCATTCCGCTCTCACCCTTTCACTGTCGAAACTCCTAAATGTAGCCGTCTCTTCTACTCTAATAGCTTCATGTCTCGCACCTCTCGCCTGTGGAAATCCCTTCCCTATTCCAATTTCCCTGAGAGCTATAATCTCCAGCTATTCAAGTGTAATGTCAATCGAC
>OZ010603.1:70786626-70814126 GCA_963932145.1 Acanthosepion lycidas | reverse complement strand
CACGCCAGACGTTCATGATTTTTCCTAATATACATAATGGATTGTTTAAGGTTTAAGTGTTTTCTTTCGAAATATTTGTTTATTATCAATATTAGAAGAACATTTCTCGGTTCAGTAGAGTATGAACACAAATACTTAATTTTAAAAAGACATTTGTCTTTCTTTTTAATTTTATAAGTACGGTTCGCAGCCATGATGAAATTTCCCACTCCCTCAGGTGTGGGACAATTTTAAAGTTTCAGGGGGAAACTTGTACCCCAGATTGATAGATTCCAACTATGGGATTAGGCCTCACCGTTTTACTCTTGGAATAGCTAGATGCAACCGTAAGTTCTTTTCTAATAGTTTCTTCCATCGAACTTCTCGCCTGTGGAACTCCTTTCCGATTTCTTGCTTCCCCGCTACTTACGTTCTTCAAAAATGTAAATGTAATGTCAATCGCCTTCTTCTGTCTTCCTTAATCATGTTCCTTTATTGTCCTTTCTCTTCATTAAAATATTCTCTTTCACTTGTAACCGATTGCGCTTTCTTAGAGTAAAATGATTAAAACAAATCAAGCTTTCTGCAATCTATAATCTTACGGTATCGGCATGGATTAATTTTTTTTCTTCTTCTGTGTGCCATTGCTTTTTAGAATGTGGCTGTCATGGCCCTCTACAACTTCCTATATTTTGTATCTACAGGGTGACCCCCCCAAAACGGGAACCTTTTAACAATCCAATAAAACCAAGAGTAATGGAAGATAAATATTTTATTCATAGTAATTGAAACCTTAAAACATGCCATTAAAAAAAGAAACAATGATGGAATTTTTATTTTTTTAAAATTACGTCCTGTAGATGGCGTTCTCCTGTACGAATGCATTCTTGAAATCTGCTGTTGAGATTCCTCATTAACTGCTGCAATATCTCAGCTGGGATACTGTGAATTTCATCTTGAATTCTATAATAAATGGCGAAATTACTTGCTCAAGGTCACTGTCTCACAGTGTTGCCACTTGCTCATGTCTGGCAATACGCACTTCAAAAATTCCCGTTTTTTGGGGTCATCCTGTATTTATAAGGTTTGTCTTTTCGTTATCTGTCCTAATTCCTCTCCTGCCATCCATCTACATAAGCTTCTTAGGTAAGTTTTTCGCTACTTTATTCTGTTCGTTCTTCCCTAAATATGTCCTATGAGTGTCAAATTTTCCAAACCCTCTTTCTGCATTATGTGTTCAAGAAATATCAACTGTCATTTTCTTATTCTAAGTATAAGCTTACTTTTCGTTTCTGTTTCTCTTTAAAATGCTTATGTTACCGCCATGTTTAATCTATGGTATTTTGAAATTCCAAAGTGCCTTTTGGTTTCGATGTTACCATTTCCGTTCTCTGTTAAAACACTTCCCAAATATTTATCAATGTCATTGTCCCTGACCTGACATCTCGGTTTCAGTCACTTTCCCACTGCCGTAATGTAGCTTCCTTGAGCATTTTCTATAAATACTTTCATGGTAATTGTTCGGATGAACTTTCCTCTATAATATTGTATAGAAATTGTATTCATTGTAAATATTCATTGGGGTCTCATTTTTAAATGTTGTTTTTTTTATTCCGCCCCCCGTCTTGTGGAACTGACTTCCGGCTCCATGCTTTCCGGCCAACTTTAATTTGCAAAAATTTAAGTGTTATGCCAATCGCTATCTACTGTCTTCTTGATTAATCTTTTCTCTTCCCGCTCATTATTAATGTTTCTAATCCCTAATTCACTCACACCCTATAACCCTTCGTTTCTTAGTGACTTTATCGCCATCCATGCGGTGGTACCGATTAAAAAAACAAGAAACAAAAAACACTGTATCATCAGCATAATTTTTGTTCTAAGATTGTGACCGTCAAAAATAAATCCTAGTCCTCATCGTTTTGCTGCTGAAATAGCTAGATGCAACCGCAAGTTCTATTCTAATAGTTTCTTCTCTAGCACTTCGTGCCTGTGGAACTTTCTTTCGGGATCGCATCAATGTAAAAGGCTGAATATGTCAGATGAGAAGAAACATCCTTGTCATACACATTTTTTCCATTTTTGATTATTTACTGGATTCATTTTCTATCCGTATGCAGGCGGTTTGCTGCCAGTATAAGTTCCACATAAATAAAATTTTCAGAGAAATGATTAGCAAACCAGTCTCACACTTATAGCTCTCCACGACTTCCTATTTGTTGTAGCTGTAAGCAATGTTTGTCTTCTTACTATCACTCCCAGGCCCTATTCTGCTATCATTTTACACAAGCTCGGTAAATGTTACACAGACCGGTAAATGTTATTTAATACTGTTTATTATAAAACAGAGCATTTACTTAAATGTTTGTATCTATAAAAAGAATACCAGCTCGGCCCGGTGGCTAGGATCAAAGTGTGGTATCTGCGCTTTGTGAGCTGCCGGGTCGGGTGTCTGTCGAACTTTCTGCTTGCAGAGAGGAACTCGGACGAAGCTCCGCCGAAGGGTAGGGTTTCGTTGGGGGAGGTTGACGGAACTGGCCCGCCTCGACGGGTTTGGATGGTTATTTATTTTTGACTGGGCCTACGGGCTCGGAGATACCCACATTAAAAAGGCCTTGTGCCACATTCGATCCCCGTGGGTGGATTGATAAATACCATCTATAAAAAGAATACCCGCTCGGCACGGTGGCTAGGATCAAAGTGTGGTATCTGCGCTTTGTGAGCTGCCGGGTCGGGTGTCTGTCGAACTTTCTGCTTGCAGAGAGGAACTCGGACGAAGCTCCGCCGAAGGGTAGGGTTTCGTTGGGGGAGGTTGACGGAACTAGCCCGCCTCGACGGGTTTGGATGGTTATTTATTTTTGACTGGGCCTACGGGCTCGGAGATACCCACATTAAAAAGGCCTTGTGCCACATTCGATCACCGTCGGTGGATTGATAAATACCATCTATAAAAAGAATGTATAAACATAAAAATGTCTTAAAATAACTGTCGCACTTTGTCCATTTCATAATGTGTGACGTCATTTGTTTACATTTGGATACGCATTGAGCAGATATGAATGTACGTGAGAGATTCATGGAAGATTGTAGTTTAAAACTAGTAGAATCAACCTTGCTAAACGAACGATCCTCCGTGGCTCAATCGGTTAAGGCAAATGAGTCTATATGATGGTTCCGTATAGGATACGGGTTCGATTCCTGTCGGAGGACGAATATTTTATATGAAAATTTCTTGGACATTCAGACCGGTAAATGTTGTTTAATACTGTTTATTATAAAACAGAGCATTTATTTATATATTTGTATCTATAAAAAGAATACCCGCTCGGCCCGGTGGCTAGCATCAAAGTGTAGTATCTGTGCTTTGTGAGCTGCCGGGTCGGGTGTCTGTCGAACTCCCTGCTTGCAGGGAGGAACCCTGACGTAGCTCCGCCGAAGGGTAGTGTTGCGTTGGGGGAGGTTGACGGAACTGCCCCCCCTTGGGGGGTTTGATGGTTATTTATTTTTGGCTGGGCCTACGGGCTCGGAGATACCCACATAAAAAAGGCCTTGTGCCACATTCAGTCCTCGTGGGTGGATTGATAAATACCATCAATATAAAGAATACCCGCTCGGCCCGGTGGCTAGGATCAAAGTGTAGTATCTGTGCTTTGTGAGCTGCCGGGTCGGGTATCTGTTGTCTGTAGAACTCTCTGCTTGCAGGGAGGAACCCTGACGAAGCTCCGCCGAAGGGTAGGGTTTCGTTGGGGGAGGTTGACGGAATTGACCCGCCTTGGTGGGGACGATGGTTATTTATTTTTGGCTGGGCCTACGGGCTCGGAGATACCCACATTAAAAAGGCCTTGTGCCACATTCAGTCCTCGTGGGTGGATTGATAAATACCATCAATAAAAAGAATACCCGCTCGGCCCGGTGGCTAGGATCAAAGTGTAGTATCTGTGCTTTGTGAGCTGCCGGGTCGGGTATCTGTTGTCTGTAGAACTCTCTTCTTGCAGGGAGGAACCCTGACGAAGCTCCGCCGAAGGGTAGGGTTTCGTTGGGGGAGGTTGACGGAATTGACCCGCCTTGGTGGGGACGATGGTTATTTATTTTTGGCTGGGCCTACGGGCTCGGAGATACCCACATTAAAAAGGCCTTATGTATAAACATAAAAAATGTCTTAAAATAATTGTCGGTCTTTGTCTGATAAAAAAAATCTCAAGTTGATGTTAAAATTTGTCGTAAAACATTGATTTATTTAAGAGGGAATTATATATTATGACATGTCTCTAATTTGTATTTAGATAACATTGTATTTATTTTCAGTTTTTTTCTACTTGAATTGTTCATCTATATTGCATATGATTCATTACTGTACATAAATAGGTTACAATAATATTTGTATTGTATATGAATTCTACCTTATAAAAATTGAGATATAGTAGAGTTCGTATCATAGATTCGAGGGATCCCGTATTATAGATACGGTGGGGGTATAGGTTTGTAACACATCTATTTATCATCTCTCAGTTGCGTCTCTGGGCAGAGTGCAATCAGGGGCCACTTCGTCAAAGGACAGAGTCACAGCTGAGGAAAATTATACAGGCTTCATCATGACAAAAAGAACAAGAGATCAAATCTCGTTAAAAGCCTAGCCTCTAGCAGGGCTGGTGAGTACTATCCCCAAACTCACTGACTATGGGGACTCAAGCCTGATTAAGGACCCCAGACAGTGCTACGTGGCTCTTGCTATCTTATCAACAATTTGCTGTTTTCTACCTACATTTATATATGTTATAAATTTAAATAAGAGCAACTATTAAAGGGTGAAAAATTTTCAGATTCTGACATTGTCTCTTTTTGTCCAAATCTATGAATTTGCTTTGTTTATGCTAAGTCTTGTAAAAACACAATATAAGATTCACTATTTTTTACGCGTTATGTTGAACATGTTAAAATTATTCAACTTCTAACAAGAAAAATCTCAAGTTGATGTTAAAAATTACCGCAAAATATTGTTGATTTATTTAAGATGAAATAATCTATTATGACATGTCTCTAATTTCTTTTTAGATACATGGAATTTATTTTCAATTTTTCTAGTTGAACTGTCAACCTATATTGCATATGATCGATTATTACATATAATTCGATTACAATAATATTTGTATTTGATGTTAAAAATTACCACAAAACATTGTTGATTTATTTAAGATGAAATAATCTATTATGACATGTCTCTAATTTCTTTTTAGATACATTGTATTTATTTTCAGTTTTTTTCTACTTGAATTGTTCATCTATATTGCATATGATCCATTATTGTACATAATTAGGTTACAATAAAATTTATATTTTATATGACTACTACCTTATGGAAATTGTGATGTAATCTAGTGGAGGCCCGTATAATAGATTCGATATGCAGCGGAGTGGTTATAGCAAAGGGAACGAGACACTTGCATCATCCCTGACACATGGATTAACTTCACTATTTGCAAAACGTAAACTAATTCTGGGAACCGTTTCAAAGACACCCCTACATATTTTCCATTGATAGTCTTGTACGAAATTTGGTTTTGGTCATACACAATTTGTTTTAATCATTTCCCCCCCCACCTAGCATAATGTTGAGTGTGTTAAATTGAACAACATTTTAACAACATTGATCTCAAATTGATCCATTATTGTGCATAAATAGGTTACAATAAAATTTTTATTTTATATGAATAGTACCTTATAACAATTGAGATGTAGTAGAATGTTGTCCCGGTATCATAGGTTCGGTGTGTGGGGCGGGTATCATAGACTGTGGTGGGGGTGGTGGGGGTCACGAGACTCTTGCACCGGCCCTGTGTCTGCATACTCTACATATTGGCGCGATAGTGTTAGTAAAATGATTGTCGCTGAGACGCATAAAACAAAAAACTGTCTGTTCAACTGAGAAAAAGAAAATCATGTCAGTGTTAAAAGTTGTTCTCAGTTCTTAGTTCAACTAATAAATAAATAAATGACAATTCATTAACGACAGTGCAATTTTGTGCAAACTGGCTGACCCCTGAGGTTGTTTATAAAGGGGTCATCATTACCCGTTCGCCACCCAGACATAACTTCTCGACCCTTATTCGGTAGCAATTGAATGATATAGTTCTGTGTTGTCGCATGTCCAAATGTCTTTGAAGCAGCGTCATTGCGTTGTCGAAAGAAAGTTCAGGAGCAGGTTGTTCTGTAAGGGAAAGAATAAAATCAAAAAAGAAAAAAAAACGTAATAATCGTTCTTTGGCAGGTTGCTAATCACGATGATTTAACTGAAGTTCTCCTCGACCGGTCAGTCGGTACACTCGCGAGGTGGCGACACTGGTCTAAAGGTGCACGGACGACGTTGTTCTCAATGGAGGAAGTGTCTAGTCTGACCATGCGCAGAAATCAACATGACAGCGGCCTGTGGTGGGAGAAGACAAAGTGGAGAATATACACAGTGATGGAGTTAAAACGGGTGAGCCGTTCGCATTGGTTGTAAAATGGCGGAGGTGGCAAGGGGAGAGAACTGTGATATTTATGTCTCCTCTCTCTTCTCTCTCTCTCTTTCTCTTGTTGCACTCTTTTCTCTGGTCCTTTTTTTTCTCTTTCTTTCTCTTCTTACACTAGTGCTTGTGATCAACGGTTTTCATCGACTTAATTCACGGTTGTCAGGGGTAAAACAACATGCATATAACCTCGTTCAGGGCACCTCGAGGTGGTGTAATGGTTAGCAAGCTTGTCTCGCTAGAACAATTACTGCAGTAGTGAGTTCGATCCTCACTGGGTGCCCCATACTTTCGGCCTTGTGAACTACACTTCGAAAATCACTATAACCTCGTTCATGCATACTGTGTGTATGTGTGTCTAGGAGATGAAAATCAATTGGATATATATATGTGAAAAAATGATATATCAATTTTTATATATCTAGAACAATTTTAGGAAAGTCTATGACAAAGTGGAAATTTTTTTTCGCATGACGCATTTCGTCCATTCGGACTTCATCAGACTAAAGTGATATTTACGTTGATGTGGTTACACATATATATGAAAGAGAAGGAGCGATGAAGTTTTGAATTTTAATTTACATTTTTTTTTAATATGTATTTTAGATACATAGTCTATCCGATTTCATTTAGTTTCTATTTCTTTCTGTTTACATTTCTATCGCGTTTGTTATTGAATATCCGACATTATGATAATAGATCTATTCAGAAATGTGAAATCTACCTTAGATGATCTAGCGATTAAAGCACTTTCTATACACATTCAACTTAGTAAATAGCCTTCTCTTTTAATTAAAGTAGCCTTTTTTAAATCCAAATTCTGGTCAAACTCATTACAGTGAGCAACAAATGCATTGGATGTGTTGTTTTGCAAAAGATCCCTTTTGTGTTCATATAATCTGTTTGTTTAAATTCCTTGAGGTTTCTCCTATGCATTGCTTGTGACAACTGCTACTGATGATAGGCTAAAATTTGGAGAAATTTATACTATTTTGTCTTGTATTAAGTCTTTTACTTTTTTTCGAAGTAGTTACAAAATAACCAAAATTATGGTAAAACTCATGTGTACTGCTTTGCTAAAGATTCCTTTTGTGTTCGTATAAACTTTATTTAAATTCCTTGAGGTTTCTCTTACGTATTCATTGTTGGAATTATTACAGATTATAGCGTGATTTTTAGCTCATTATTACTCTGTTTTGTATTAATTAAGTCTTCTGCGATTATTTTAGAAGTAGTTGTAACACATTTTATGTTAAGTTTAGAGAAATTCTTTTTAGTTGTAGTTTCCATAGTGTTGGTGGGCAGAGCAATCTGTTTTCATTCGTTGAGGCTGTCAGAATGATCCATACTTCCATCGTGAAACATCTCACGAGCATTCCGTTTTCAGCTGAAATCGAAATAATTAGGCACAAGAAAGGCGTTTTCAATGTATTTCTCGATCACATGTAAATATTAAGGGCTGCAAACTTTGTGCGCTCTCAAACGTGTCATACGAAAAAGAAATCCTCTTTTCCGTAGAAACACACACACACACACACACACACATAATTATATATATATATATATATATATATATATATATATATATATATATATAAATAAAAATTATAATAATTAAAAGAGGTCGTTTGGCCAACACAAGGACTGACCAAAATTAACGAGAAGAAGTCAAATGAAAACTACAGATAAAGTTAATTTTTTTCAGAAATTTATTTATTCCTGTAGTTCACTGCTACAAACAAGCAGAATTTCTTTTTCTCCTGATGATAGGCATGCTGACCGAAACACGTCGAGGAATCTAATTGAAATAATAAAACAAAAAATATTAATTTATCAATATCAGTGTGTCTGAAAATTTTGAATGCTTTAATTTCCCAATACTTTTTATTGTTCAAAACATATATATATATATATATATATATATATATATATATATATATATATATATATATATATACATACAAATATAGATAACTATACTCGTTTAGAAAAAACCCTCGAATTTTTGATTTGCCAATGATCAAATCAATCTCGAGGGAAAAAAAGGTTTTAAAAAAAAGAAAGAGCTACAAACATGAAATTCTGCCGAAAAAAATCGCACAGATGCAAGTTTGAAGCCCAAAGAAAAAACCCCGATACGAATAAACAACTAACTAACAAAAGAGCTCAATACAACCGTAGAGCAGACCTAGATACACCTAGTGAGCCAGACAACCTACCTAGGTTTCACCTAAACGGATCGTCAGGGAAAGTGTGCCACACTTTCCCTGACGATCCATTTGGGTGAAACCTAGGTAGGTTTGTCTGGCTCACTAGGTATATATATATATATATATATATATATATATATATATATATATATATATAGCGGAATGTACGTGTGTCCGTTCATCCATCCGATTTTCGATCTGAGCGGATCATCAACAATCTGAAGTAAAAGGTATTAACTATTGTAGTTAGACGCAATTAAGAATTAAATAAATAACTCATTTAAAGTTAAGTTTAAATATCGAACCGAGTGAAAGTTTTAAAAAACAATTCTTTATAAAAGGTTTGACTTGAATTTCGCTTTTCTTCTCAATTGCAATTGATTCTAATTAAACTGTAATATTGTTTTTTTATTTTTTTCGAGCACGCGTAATGTGACGTATTTGAAATATTACATAGTCCGGCTTCCCTAATATCTTTTAAAAGTGACTTTATGTGAAGTGATCATAAAGAATGGCGATTTAAAAATAAAATAAAAATAAGCCAAGAATAAATGTAAACAAACTTTACGCAGCAGAAATGGTATCCTACAGCAGGATGCTGAGAATACCATGGACTGAGCACATGAACAGCAATGAAGTTTTAGAGAAAATGTAAAATAAAAAGGACACGTACACTTAGAATCAGAGATAGTGGAAATTTCTAGAACACATGAGGAAAGAGGGCTTGGAAAATTTGACACTCACAAAACAATGAATGCAAGAGAGACAGAGAAAGAAATCAAATAAGCAATCATAGTTTGGGTCTCCTAGCGTCTTTTAAGAGTTACTTTATGTGAAAGGATCATAAAGAATGGCGATTTAAAAAGAAAATAAAAATAAGCCTAGAATAAATGTAAACAAACTTTACGCAGCAGAAATGGTGTCCTACAGCAGGATGCTGAGAATACCATGGACTGAGCACATGAACAGCAATGAAGTTTTAGAGAAAATGTAAAATAAAAAGGACACTTACACTTAGAATCAGAGATAGTGGAAATTTCTAGAACACATGAGGAAAGAGGGCTTGGCAAATTTGACACTCACAAAATACAATGAATGCAAGAGAGACAGAGAAAGGAATCAAATAAGCAATCATAGTTTGGGTCTCCTAGTGTCTTTTAAGAGTGACTTTATGTGAAGGGATTATAAAGAATGGTGATTTTAAAAGAAAACATTAGAATTATGAAAAGTCAAGCAAGTACAAGCATTTAACTATTGAGGAAGTCTTTCAAAAGAGGACAGAAAGAGAGATACTAAAACCACAAAACACACTGGAAGAGAAAAGATGTCTTCCAAAAGTTAAAAATAGTATTAAGACACAGGAAAATTTTGTTAAAAAAACGAGAGTACTGAACTGTTATGTAATATATCGTTTCTCCTATATGGAAGTGAATGGATGGAGGAGAAACTTTACACAGCGGAAATGTGGGCCTACAGAAGGATGCTGAGAATAACATGAACTGAACATATGAACAGCAATGAAGTTTTAGAGAAAATGTAAAATGAAAAGACACTTACACTTAGAATCAGAGATAGATAGTGGAAATTTGAATTGTGATTTAAAAGAAACAAACCTGGAAACCAGTAAGTCGAATTCCAATTTCATTAAAGTACACTATATTCACTTAAGCGCAATTGACGTTTGGAAAGACATGAGCTCACGTCTTCTGCGCCAATAATGGGTTATGTAGTAAGAATTGTATCTGTAAATCATTATTATATATAAAAAATTGTTACAATCTAAAAAAAAATATCAGGCTTTAAATAACTTGCAAAGTGTTGATAAGCCGTAAAAAACAAATCAATGAATTTCTATAAGTTTACTTACAAGATGACATATATCTATGGTTAAAGTATTTCTTTTTCTGGTGGTCTCTCTGACAAACAAACATTTCGTTTTAATCATTTCCCGTCAAGCAAGGCAATAAAGCCGCTAAGATGCAATGGGGTTATTCAGTATGACATAATACGAGAAAAAGAAAATATCATTAAGGAAAGACAGCAATAAAAAAAAGGGCCCGAAGAAAGTTCCACGGGGGAAAAGTGCGAGAGAAGTAACTGTTTGCATAGAACTTACGATAACTTCGAGCCATTTTAGTTGTAAACTCTCTACCATTCGTCCATACTTGAGTCCAGATCTTCTCCCCACAATTAAAGGTTAATTAGTAAAAAATGGATCAGTAAATCATTATTATCATAAAAAAAATCCTTACAATCTACAAATATGTTAGGCTTTAAATAACCTGCAAAAGGTTGATAAACCATAAAAGCAAATCAATCAGACAATGCATCAATCAATCGATCAACAGGTGTTATTATTATTATTGAAACTACATAAAAATAAATATAATTACCCCAGAAGACGGTCAGTAGATCTTGAAGTTTACAGTCATTTAAATATGACTAATATGTAATAAAGTGTAAAGATAAAGAAGTAAATATAAAAATGGACACTTAAGTCAACACCCAGAAGCGACAACAGTTTGTTCCATGCTAAACTTAATCGTCTGGTCCGACGATTGTATTTAGCATGAAACAGGCCACTGTCGCCTCCGGGTGTTGATTTCAGTGTCTATTTTTGCACACACGCGCACGCGCACGCACACACACACACTCATATAAATATAAATATATATATATATATATATATATATATATATATATTGTCGTTGCTTTGAAATCTTTCATGTAACAAAAACAGACAATCATTATTGTTTTCATCCGTGTATTGGTTGATATATTGAAATGTAATTGTCATCTTTGATAATGGCTTATGTAAGCCCAAAGCTTAGATTGGATTTAAACATGTATCAATATGGTGATTTTCTTTCGTCTTTCAATGATAATGTTATTAAGCTCACCAGACAATATGAAAGGAACTTACTTAAAATAAAGAGACAAAACTTGTCCATATTATTTAATGAAACATGCATCAATATATATATATACATATATATATATTAGGTTGGTGCAAAAATAATGACGTAATAATGTCGTTTTTTGACGTATTTTTGAACGTCAAAAAACGACATTATTACGTCATTATTTTTGCACCAACCTAATATATATATATATATATATATATATATATATATATAAAGATAGATATGTACCTCGAATTAGAACGTCATGAGTAGAAATCGAAAGTGTAAATTTCATCAGTTTATCAGATAAGGGCCGACTTATTATTAAGAAACAGCTTTTGTCTACTCTGTCTGCATCCCTCATTGCGTTTAGCATGAAACAGTTTTTCGCCCTTGAGTGTTGACTTCAATGTTCAATTTCATATTTATATACGCTCTATCTCTGATACTGAATACTTCATCCCTTAAATATAGCTGACCATAAAGCTATTTTTCTTCATATATATATATATATATATATATATATATATATATATATATATATATATATATATATATATATATATATATTCTAGCAATATAAACCGTCTTCGACCGGATCTTTCATTACTAGGAATTTTGGCCGTTCAGTTGGTGCAGTATATGTTTAAAGTCAGCCCACCCGAAAATCAATGATAGTAACAACTCGTGCAATTGAGGCACATCTCCAAATGGTCGTGGTGGTGGAGGGTAACAACTTGAATTGGGGGTGGCCATGAAAAGGGAACTGTATCAAATCATATTATTGTAATAATTTAAACTTTTTAATTTTGTTAAAGTTTTTATGAAAGATATATATCTAAACGACAAAATGATGTCAATTTTTATGGGGACACACTGTATTTTGAACGCAATTGTATGCCTTCAAGTAGATATTTTGTACATAATTTCATACTTTCACAGTAACTGTATGTGTTATAAGAATGTAAGCCGAAAACTTAGATAGAATTAAAACATTTATCAATATGGTGATTTCCTTTCGTCTTTCAGTAATAATGTTATTAAGCTTATCAGACAATATGAAAGTAATTTACTTAAAATAAATAGACAAAACTTGCCTATATTATTTAATGAAACATGCATCAATATATATGCCGGGTTGATAAAAATGCAATTTAATATATATATATATATATATATATATATATATATATATATATATATATATATATAATAATAATTATTTTTTATGATTCCTAAATTTTCGCTTGAGGATGAAACAGGGCTTGTTAATTTAATTCAATTTAATTTTAATAATTATATTGATGGTTTCGACTCTAGTTTTTGAAACATGAGAACTCTTATGTAGCGAAGGAATCATATTTTTAAAAAAATAATTATAATCTAAGTTCTACTTCTGTATGGAGCACTGTTTTTTAAAAATAAAAACAAAAATACTAAAGAACCCTGGATTATTTACCTAACGTGTTCTTTCCTATTTTTCTACATACCTGCACACACACACACGCATATATATATATATATATATATATATATATATGATTGAGTTGAAAATAGGAAAAATTGAGGAACGAGAGGAGCGCTGAAGATGTAAGAAATCTAATTTGAATTTGAATTTGAATTTGAATTTCTGTTATCCGATGTGTCATTAGTTAGAACCGAGCTGACTTCATTCAGCTTCTCATCTCTTTTGTTTTTAGGTTTTTATCTCTGTTGTTTTTAAATATCAAATATTACGTACGTGATATTTAAACCGTGTTTTTTTTTGTCAGACTGTACGACGATAAAATTAAAACGTTCTAACAGTTCGACCACGCGAAGAAGACGATCAGTAGCTCTTGAAGTTTACAGTCATTTAAATATGTTTAATATTTAATAAAGTGTTAAAAACAGTTAAGAGTTTTGTTTAATATCCATATCCAAATAGTTTATATCGGATACAAGTTCTATTGCACGACATCGAAAAACAAATTCTGACCCACCTTCACAATACATGAAAATACATGATGACAACACCAATATACTACACTACGAAAATAATAAACAAAAAAATCAAATTCTCAAGGCCTCTATATCAAAATCAACCAAACAACACTCAACAAATTTTTTGACAAATATAGCAACAACATATTAAAGCGCATATAACATCAATGCGATTTTATATTTCTGTCAATTTTCGGTCAGATCATTGATATTAAAATGGATGCTTTGCAAAAAATTTCATAGCTACAACGGATAAATTTAAAATTTTAAAACAATTACAGAGATTTCTCGAATATTCAGGCCAGCAGACGAAAATAAAAAAATACTATTTAATGAATAAACTCAAATACGAGTATCCATTAAAAATAATGCTTACAGTCTGTAAATAGATATTGAATCAGATATATATATATATGTATATATGTGTGTGTGTATTTATATGTATGTGTGTATTTGTGTGGATATGTGGATATATGTGTATATGTGTACATGGGTATATGTATGTGTGTATGTAGGTACACGGCTATGTGTATGTATATACGTGTATAAGTTATTGTGTATGTGTGTATTTGCATGTGTTTTGAACATAAAAATATAGGTCCTTGCTAGATTAGATAATCGCCATATTTATTCTTTATATGTTTATATTTGATTTGTAACCTGTAGTCGATATCATT
The DNA here is from genome assembly GCA_963932145.1 of Acanthosepion lycidas. Classification (NCBI taxonomy): domain Eukaryota; kingdom Metazoa; phylum Mollusca; class Cephalopoda; order Sepiida; family Sepiidae; genus Acanthosepion; species Acanthosepion lycidas. The sequence goes on along the minus strand of OZ010603.1, from coordinate 70,799,868 downwards.
TTTGTCAAATTTTCTCAATTACACAGCGTCCCTTTCAATTTTAATTTCACCCGCCCCATCTTTCTCTCCTACCACTTCTTTCCTTACCTCTTCCTCCTTCTTATTCTGATCTTTAACATTAGATCGTCCATGGTATGTGTATGTCACCACGAAATGTATCTTTAATGTATTTGACATCCGACAACATTCATTTTCCCCCTTCCACTCACACCTAGTTTTAAAAAAACCCTCTCTGTTAAGTTTTAATCCCCCAAATTCTCTCGTATATTACCCCTCTCTTTAGAACTAACATTCGTCCCACACTCTCATACTTACACTCTCTCTAAATTCTATTTTTATTTCCGGAGTTGTTCTTTTCCGTTTTCTTTTTGAATTTGCAGGTCTGATGAATTGGATCGTATTTACGATTCCAATAGAATAAATTATGACCATGGAATATTAGTGTTTAAGCCTTTTTATTATATCCTTACTCTGTCCTGAACATCGAGTTCTACCTGGATTCTATCCTCTCGGAATTTTTTTTATTAAAAAAATATACATGTGTGTATATGCACCTGTGGATTTTGCATATATATGTATATTTACCACTAATATTATCTATCTATCTATCTATCTATCTATCTATCTATCTATCTATCTATCTATCTATCTATCTCTCTCTCTCTCTCTATATATATATATATATATATATACATACATACATGCATATATAAATAAATATATATATATATATATATATATATATATACATACATACATACATATATATATATATATATATATATATATATATATATATATATATATATATATATATATATATATATATATATATATAATTATATTCTCATGGATTTTCTATTTACTAATCTGTCGGATAAATAAATAGAAAACCCATTAGAATATATATATATATATATATATATATATATATATATATATATATATATATATATATAGGTGAGAGAGAGAGAGAGAGAGAGAGAGAGAGAGAGAGAGTCTAATATATTTTTTATTTATTGACCCGACAGATTATTATATATATACAGGGTGCGATGGATAAATTGTCGTCTAAATGAGGCAAAAATAACATTGAGATCCCATTTTAACAGATATATTTACCAAATTGAACAAAAATATCTTGAAATAGCAAAGAATAAATTTCTTCAATGAAGCGCCATTAGCTTCAATCTAATCTAACACACTCAAGGCCGAGTGAAAGCGCAAAAAAGAAAAAAAAAAGAAAGCAGCTGTCCAAGATGAAAGGGCTGTGCAAAGGGATGAAGGAACAAGTGCGACCAAATCAAGAAGGGATTGGGAAGTAGAAAATATTGTTGAGAGTTACAAAAGAAGAGAAGCTGTGGAGAATTAGGAACGCCGACGTCCTGACGGTTTATGACATATTTATCAGTAGAGCTCGTTACACTGTTTCGCTCCCCTCGAATAAATTTAAGCCTGCAAAAAAAAAAAAGAAAAAAGAAAAAAAGAAAATGAAAATTCAGCCAATCATGTCGGCGCCGAGTTTTACTGGATGAATTGTCTCGCCATTTGTAATCGTCTTTATAGGAGACACGTTGGAAAAACCTTTCGAGCAACAAACCAATAACTTATAATTCATTTCTGACATCAAGTCATCCAGTTAAAAATTTGCTTACTCATAATTTCTCATTGCGCGCACGCAAACAGCCAAGTTCTGTAATTTACATGTTGTTAAAACCAATTCGGTTATTGGTGGGAATTGTCTCTAAATTCATCAGTGTCCTCGGGAAACGATTTGAGTTGGAGAGTTTGGAGGTAGAGTGATGACCTTAGTAAAGCACAAAGCGGGTAATTTGAAGAAAGGCGTTCTTGTCCTTGTTCTTCTTCATTACACCTCGTCATTTCAACTTAAAATAATGAGACCTATCTGCCAATCTAGTACTGCACTTCAATTCATAAAGTCTGGGTACCAAAGAGGAATGCTCATCAGAACAGTCACCATGAACATACTGATCAGATTAAGAAGCTGTTAGCATAGAACTTATGGTTACATCTAGCCATTTCAACTGTAAAATGATGAGACCTACCTGCCAATCTAGTACTGCTCTTAAATACATAAAGTCTAGGTACCAAAGAGGATAGCTCATCAGAATAATTACCATGAACATACTTATCAGATTAAGAAACTGTTAGCATAGAACTTATGGTTACATCTAGCTATTTCAACTGTAAAATGATGAGACCTATCTGCCAATCTAGTACTGCTCTTAAATTCATAAAGTCTAGGTACCACCGAGGAAAACTTATCAGAGAAATTAACATTGAAAAGATTTATAAAAAGAAACAGGGAAACTAGGTTGTGGTGGTGGGAAATTGACTAAATGTTTATAGCTTTCTATTGTTATGTTCTCAAATACACGATGCACTTTTAAAATTCTTTTTATTCATGTACTAATTCATCATCTGTCGCTTTGCTGATAGCAAGATGATGACCTTTCGTATCAAAATTATTTGCCCATTTAAAATATTACATTTATTAGAAAAGATATTCTGTTTACATACAGAAGGAGACATAAAAAATGACTTCAAATGACCGCGCATTTTGGGTGATACGATTTTTCTGTTATCCAGTTCTGTTTCTGTTATTTTTCTGACCAAAAAAGGAAAATTAGACCACGTGACACAGAAATCCATTTCAATTTCATTCAAATCGTGCGTAGGTGTACGTTTACGTGTGTGCAAGTATATTTTAATTCGCTTCAACGACAGACTTAAAAGTTAATTTTTACAAAACTAAAACAAATTTAAAACTTTTTAAAAGCATCCTGTTTATTTCTGGGGATAAAAAAGTAATAAAATCTTATAGTTAATTTATTCCATTCAAAAATTGAGTATTAATTAATTTTTTTTTTCTTGTCTTCAAATTTATGATATTATTGCTCAGCCCGGTGTAGAAGTTGCCCGGACTGAGTGTGAGAATAATGAAAAAAAAAAAAAAAAAAAAGAAAAAAAAAAGCGTTGTCACACAATTTTCAAAAATTTTATTAAACTCACCAAATGAATCTACTAACCCTGATGATTACTTCGGAAAGTCAAAATCTTGGACCATATTTCCTGTTCTTTGTTTTTTTCCAAATGAACTTCCTGGCAGAATGTCCTCATCGTATACGAAGGATTATTCGTAACTTGAAAATGTCGATTATAATAATTAATCGATACGAAATGTTTGTTGTTTTAATAGTATTTGCCTTAAAGAACTTTTGCTGGCTAAGTACACAGGGTATATACACAGGTTGCGATGCCATTTTATATTTTTTATTTCGCGCATGTGCACTGGTTGTCTTTCACTTTGTTGATTGTACAGTATATTAGTGTTAGTTAGACATCTTCTGGGAGATAATGAGCACCATGAGGCAATTCACTGCGCCAGAAATTTGGAAACGGTATGCTCTACTGCTTGGCATTTACTTAGGAAACTTCAATACGAGCATTTCAGTGTGTTTGTGTGTCAACCTGAGGACAGAGCAGAGGATTCGAAAAGAGTTGGATGCGTCTAATGGTGATTACGAAGGGACAGCAGCTCAGAAAATTTACTCTGATCGTTCTGATAATAAAAGAACTCACGAATTTCTTGGTGAGAGCCTCAAACTCAACACGGAGGCTTACATCAAGGACCTTGAGGGAGTAATACTGCTCTGTTGTTGTTGTTGGTGAAGGCCTCACACTCAACAATTGAAGACCCTATATCTGGCAACATGACTCTGCACTATACCATACAAACTGGAGAACCCAGGCTGACAGACAATTTCTATGACCAAATCACCCCTTAGATCTGGCAACCTAACTCTCCAGTCTTGCAACCCACTTGATTATTATGTGTGGAGCGTAGTTGGGCGAGAGATCAACAAAACTCTTTTTTAGACCAAAGATGAAATGAAGGCAAGGCTAATGTCAACATTCACCAAGTTAAACAAAGAGACCATCCAGAAGAGTCGCAGGAGATTCCGAAGTTGTCTGGCTGGCGATTTTTACTCTTTAGTATTTCAAGATATTTTTGATGTAATTTTGGTAAATATATCCTTTAAAATGAAATGTCAGTATTTGCATAATTTAGACGACAATTTATCCATCGCACTCTGTATACATAATAATCTGTCGGATCGATAAATAAAAATCCATTTGATTATATATATATATATATATATATATATATATATATATATATATATATATATATATATATATATATAATCAAATAAATATAGGTAAATGCATGAGCAAACGTTCGTATACAGATACATGTCTATATACACTATAGTATAAGAAAGAACAGCGTTCAATATTAATACTTATTTAATACAATAAAAATATACATAATACTTAATATATACTATTATAAAATATATATATATAATATATATACTATTATAATAATACTATTTAATATATTAAAAATATACATAATATTTAATATATACTATTATAATATATATATATATATATATATACTATTATAATAATATATACATATAATATATATACTATTATAATAATGCTATTTAATATATTAAAAATATACATAATACTTATTATATATTATAATATATATATATATATATATATATATATATATATATATATATACTATTATAATATTACTATATATATATATATATATATACACTATTATAATAATACTATTAAATATATTTAAAAATATGCATAATACACGACTCAGAGTTTCATGCAATCAACGTAGGTTATTATGCATATTTATATATATATATATATATATATATATATATATATATATATATATATATATATATATATTTACATATATATATTAGGTTGGTGCAAAAATAATGATGTAATAATATCGTTTTTTGACGTCAAAAAACGATATTATTACGTCATTATTTTTGCACCAACCTAATATATGAAAATTTCTCTGATTTAACCAGTAGAGAAGACAATATTTATGAATAAACATGACAATAGGAAAACTGGTATTTTCGTATTTTGCTTTGATAAAGCCCACATTGGACGAAAAGCGTCAGCAACTAACTGATGAGATGTCGAAACAAAGTCTACAACTTTTAGTAGTAGCATACATGTTCTAATGTAACAATTTATAATATATAATTTATAATATATTTTTATTCCTCTACTCTTGTATTGAGTCCTGTTTTAAATTAATGTTTTGACCGATGAATTGTATTCTTCGTTCTTTTACATTTGTATATACATACATATATACATATATATATATATATATATATATATATATATATATATATATATATATATATGAAGAAATATAGTCTTAATGTGTGCTATATTTATGAGATAAAGTGCTCAATATCAGAGATAGAGCGTGTGTAAATATAAAAGTGAACATAGAAGTCAACACTTAGAGGCGATTGGTGGCCTGACGATTGCACATAGCATAAAACAGACTGTCGCCTCTAAGTGTTGACTTCTATGTTCACTTTTATATATATATATATATATATATATATATATATATATATATATATGAAGAAATATAGTTTTAAGGTGTGCTATATTTATGGGATAAAATGCTCAATATCAGAGATAGAGGCTATGTAAATATAAATAAGAAAGTGAACATATAAAAGAAACATTTCTACATTAAAATTCTTATTTGCTTATTTAGCGACATATCAACTCCTTAAGGGTCATTTAATGCCAAAATTTAATGTATTGCCAATCATAATTTTTGGCAAAACTATATTCCTGCTAATTTTTTACTATTAAAATTTATTTACTATTAAAATTTATTTACTATAAAAATGTATTAGGTTGGTGCAAAAATAATTTCGTTTTCTAACATATGTTACTATGTGAGAAAACGAAAATATTTTTGCACCAACCTAATATTTTTATACTTTCATAGCGTTTTGACATCAGTTTTTTTTTGGGGGGGAGCACTATTTACTCATAGCAGGGATCCCAACAGGTGCTACCACCCTGGGTCAGGGTGGATCTGGGAACAACAGTAATTAAGAGGCGGTTCGACTACCTCCCGATCAGAGGCCTTGATACGGATGTAGTTTATCGTCATACCCAGGACAAGCTGAAAATTCTCTCTTTCTCTCTCTCTCACTCACTCACTCGCACACACATATATCGATATATATATATATATATATATATATATATATATATATATATATATATCTGTCTATATATATTTCTGAGATGAGGTATCGAAGTGAACCCTTTATTTCGACATCCATTAGACATAGAACTGGAACAGTCTACCCCAGCGAGCGAAATAAAGGGTTCAGTTCCACGTTCCAACCACCTGAAGAAAGCCAGAGCGTACAACGGCCGAAACGTTATGATAAATATGACAACAAAGATGAGGATAATAGTCCGAACATTGTAAATAGTGTCGATATATATATATGTGTGTGTGTGTACTTGTATACAAGTGATAAATTTTTTTAATTTTTTTTTATTATTGTAGCAGATACCCATATTTGAGTAGACATTCAGTTTATTTATTAAACAGTATATGTAACTATTTTCTCCCACTGGCCCGAATATTTCAAGAAATAAAAAAAAAAAAACTGAAATAAATTTAGATACATCCACAAAATCGCTAAAATATTATGATACTATCATGAAAACAGGCTCCAAATTTAACAAAAACAAAGTCTTATGGTCAAAATCTCTGTTATTATTAAGAGGAATTATCAAAGAATTTTTTGAATAATTAATTACAGTTTTACTCCTTTTTAGAACATTCAAACGGATGTATTATAAATTAGCATAGAGCAACTTTTAGCCGCTTTTTACGTTGTCAGACATATTCATTTGAAAATCCTTGCAAAAATCAAATTATTGTCCGAATTTTGAGGCCATATTACTAAATGGATGTAAATATCTTAGAAATGCATTTATAGAAAATCTTAGCAAAAATATCTTTTTTACTTAATTTTATGAAAATTCAGCCCAATAATTTTTAGTGGCTATATTAATCAAAAGCAGAACTCTTTGAAGAATTTAAATCATTAATTTCTTTTTGTCTTACCGAAAATCTGCTCTGAATGGTAAAATGAAAATTCAATAAAACTAAGACATTTATTTAATTAGAGGAGATTTTACTTGCTTTTATGAATAATATATATTTACGACAATATTGTCTTAAGAAAGAAAAAAATGAAATGTTATAAAATTTGTTTACATATTTTTTTATAATTTTAATTAGAATAATTTATAGTAATTTTAAATGTTTTAAAATTCACTTTTAATTATGTAACTTTTAGGAAATATTGTTATTAAGTAAAACTATATTTACTAATCATATATCGTAAATCTGACGGCCCCGAATATTTTTAAAAGACTTTTTAAATGTTTTTGTATGTGTATAAACGTGCAGAATTTTATAGATACGGTGGCCCATACACGGCATTATAAGAAAATAAAAGCGATAACTTTAGTAAATTTAGGGCCAAAATTCTCTAAAATTTAATAAAACATTAGATTATAGAGAATATTTTATTCATTTTTTAAGTTTACAGATTACTTAAAAGGAGCTCTCATTATATCCCTCAATTAATTTTTTTTAAGGTTAAAGCTCCCGTAGAACAACAGTAGATATTAGGTTGGTGCAAAAATAATGGCGTAATAATGTCGTTTTTTGACGTTAAAAAATACGTCAAAAAACGACATTATTACGTCATTATTTTTGCACCAACCTAATAAAAATCTATTTGTCATCGAGCTGTCACGGAGTTGTAAACAAGCTGACGATATAAATAAACAAGATAAAAAAAATGCATTTCTGTGTTATTTTAAACTTAAAGTGAATAATACTTGTTTCAAATGAGACTACTAATTGTAGTATAAATCAGCTAATATTCCTCAAATAAAATTTCAGAAAAAATATTTTATTTTTGGAAGATGTTTTAAAGAGATTTACATTTTTATAACGATTTGTTAAAAATGTCGCCAAATTAAAAACATTTAGAAATTTCAAAACGAAAACTCCTTCCAATTAATTTAAACTAGTTTTGAAATACAGCATAGTATTATATTTTGATTATTGGGAATATTAAATTTTAATCTTTCAGCTTGAAGTTAAAACTGAAATAAAAGCTTCGAGAAAGATTAAAAAAAGATTACTCAATTTTTGTTTAAAATATCGCAGAAAAGCATTTCATTAACATGAAGATTGGTGTTTTTATGAGGTGTTGACTTATTTATCAATAACTTAATGACAATATTTGTCATTTTTAAGTAAAGAGCTCAATTGCCGAATACAATGTAGACGCTTTTTTATATCATTTTAAAACTATAATGTAATCTTAAAATTTAGGAAAATATTCTAAGTAATCTAATATTTTATCGAATTTTAGTTTACTTTGGCTTCATAGTCTTACTTACGAAGACGCTTGTTAGAAAATTATCAATAAACTTTGCTATAGTTACAGCTCTTATTTTCTGGATGTCTTGCACGCACCTCCGTATTTACAAAAATCGGCACCTTTATAGAGACACTCAAAAAAATTCAAAATTGTTTTTAAAATATTGGGATCGTTGAATTGTAGTAATATACAGTCTCCCAGAATTAACTATTTCAATGAAATTGGACAATTCATTTCAATTAAATTAATTTCAATGAAATTGGACAAATTAAAAAAAAAATGACACAATTTTGTTTTTATTACTTAATTATGATATAAAACAAATAAATAGTACGTAAAAGCTTTATTAAAAATCTTCAACACGTGTTCTGCCTGTAACCCTACAATTTTCAAATCTATCCTTAGCGTTGCTAAACACATTTTGAAGCATTTCAGGAGTTATCTCCTGCACTGCTTACTGAATACGTTTTTTAAACTCAGTTAAACTATTAATTTTGTGGGGATAAAAATTTGTTTTTATGAAACCCCATGCAAAGGTGGAATCCGTGGGGTCCAACAAAGATGCGTTCTTGTGTAGTCATTATTAATAGGGGTCTTAAAGGGAATGAACAAAAATTAGAAAAAGAAAATTATAGTTATAAACAAAATTAAAAAATTATACACTTCTAACACATTATCCAACATGGCAAACAGAAATAAACGTGAGTTTTTTCAAAAATTCTCTGATTTCACTGAAATAGATATGTAATTCTGGGACAGCCTGTACATATATATATATATATATATATATATATATATATATATATATATATATATATATATATATATATGTATATGTATATGTATATGTATATATACACACACACACACATATATATATATATATATATATATATATATATATATATATATATATATATATATGTATATATATGTATATATATGTATATATGTATATATAATAGAAACGTAAACTGAGACTTGAATATTTTCCTAGGTATGACGATCTTAATTGCTGCTGTTCCCAGATTTACCCTGACCCAGGGTGGTAGCACCTGTTACGGTTCCAGGTATGGGCAAATAGTGAAACCCCAAACAATGAAAGTATAAAAATATTTATCGTAAAATGCCAGCAATACATTTTTAAAGTAATAAAAATTACCAGCAATACATTTTCGTAAGGGAAAAAATATTACCAGCAATACATTTTTATAACAAAAGAATTACTAGTAATAAAATTTGTAACAAAAAAATTTATCATTTGTTGTAAAAGAAATTACTAAAGCTTCCAAGAATATTAAATTTCGGCCTTGAATGACCGAATGGGTTGATATTTCGTAAAATAAATCAAACCAAACCTGAGCCTTGAATAACTGAAAATACGGAAAGAACACTTCTCTCTCAAAAATACAATTGGCAGATGAAAGAAAATAAGTGGTCCAGCCGGATAGATAGGGGAGGGTGTGTGTGCAAAAACTCAGTCATAGAATGAAAAATTGAAAATTGTAATATTTATCTTTGGAAAGAACTGACCATACTGCAAATTAAATTAGAATTTATTGAATGAAAGAATAGAATTTATAGTCACATATAAAGCATAAAAAATGAGAATCTGTTGAGAAAGGTTAAACCAGATTTATTTCAGTAATAGTCACCAATAGACAAGCATACGCTATATACAAGGTGAGGCAGAAATACCTCCCATATATACCTCCCAGAAATACCTCCCGCATATACCTCCCAGAAATACCTCCCACATATACCTCCTAGGAATACCTCCCACATATACCTCCTAGGAATACCTCCCACATATACCTCCAAGACATACCCCCACATATACCTCCCAGAAATACTTCTCACATATACCTCCTAGGAATACCTCTCACAGATACCTCCCAGAAATACCTCCCACATATACCCCCCAGAAATACCTCTTAGAAATACCACCCACATATACCTCCAAGAAATATCTCCCACATATACCCCCTAGGAATACCTCCCACATATACCTTCTAGAAATACCTCCCACATATACCTCCAAGAAATACCCCCACATATACCTCCCAGTAATACCTCCCACATATACCTCCTAGTAATACCGCCCACATATACCTCCCAGAAATACCTCCCACATATACCTTCCAGAAATACCTCCCACATAATGGTAAATCATTAGCTGAATGAAGACACTATTACCACTAATGTTTTACTATTTTGTAGGGAGGTATTTCATCTGGGAAGTATTTCTTTATATGTATTTATGTAATTTTTTTAATATTATTTTTTAGCAGTATTTTTGATATTTTTTATATTATATCATTTTAATATTATATGTTCTTTATTTTTACTATATATTATTATCATTGATAGTATTTTATTCTATTTTTCAGACCTGAAGATTGCGTTCCACCTTGAAACAGACAGTCGCCGTTCGGTGTTGACCATAGTGCCTACTCTAATACTTACAAAAGATGTATCCATGATATTGTGCACTTATGTCCATAATATACCATATACCTTAAAACTATAGTTTTATCATTACATATACATATATATATATATATATATATATATATATATATATATATATATATATATATATATATATATGTGTGTGTGTGTGTGTGTGCGCGCGTGTGTGTGTGCGCGCGTGTGTGTGCGCGCGCAGGTGTGTACACGTATTTAAGTATTTAACTCTAAAGAAAAGCGATATCTAAGGTTTAAAATTACTTTTTTAAAATGAAAAATCTTTCTTGAAGCATTTATTTCAGTTTTAATTTCAAGTTAATAGATTAAATTTTAAATTTGTAATATGCGAAATATTTTACTGTATTTCAAATTGAATTTAAATTGATTGCAATGTGTTTTTTTTATTTTTTTAAACGTTAAAATCGCCCATATTGACAAATCTATCGAAACAAAAATAATTCTCTTCATTAAAATTTTTTAAAAACTAAAATATACTTTTTGGATCTTTATTGATGAAGATTAATAGATTTAAAGTTTAATTAATCTTGCTTGAAATAAATTCTACTTACTTTTAGTTCAAAATATCGCAGAAGAGCATTTCTGATACTGAGGTGGATTTTTTTCTATGAGGTGTTGACAACATCGTCTAAAGACTTATATTTGGGAATTTTTCTAAGTGGGATATAATTGTAACAATTCAGTCAGTTATATGCATTGCGTGATACACGCTAAGGCTTATGTATCTTTCGATACATGACTGACGATTCAGATTTTTCCCGCAGTAGGTTGCCATTTCTTTCTGCGTTATACCGGTTGCCATCCAAGGCTATAGAACTTGGTCTGTCCTGCTATTTACCCATAGCTGGGCGGGGGGAGAAGAAGAGGATTCATATCTTTCCCAAGGGAATTACCACGTAAGTGAATATAATGGATTCGACTGGAATTCGAACTCGGCTCTCCGATTCCTCAGTACAAGTTCAAATTCTACTCGAATGACGAATATAACGTGGAAGCATTTTTTTATATAGTTTAAAAAGTACCCATTAAAAAGTACCCATTAAAAACTACCCATTAAAAAATTAAAGAATTTTAAGTAATCTAATATTTTAGTGAATTTTAGCTTGAATTGGCTTTATAGCCTAACTTACGGAGGCGCATGTTGGAAAAATGTTAGAAAAGTACCAATAAATTTTAACGTTACTATAGTTACTGCTCTTATTTTCTGAGCATATCACGTTTGAACATCCATATTTACAAAAATCGATACGTTTATACAGACATAAATAAATTCCTAGTTATTTTTAAAATATTGAATTGTAGCAAGCTTTTTCATTTATGATTAATACATACAATCTTAATTTCATAAAAAATATCACTCGATCGCAACAAATTAATACTGAATTTTACAAAATTTAAACGTTTATAAAGTATCTTAGTGAAAATTAAAAAAATGTGAACACTACTTGTAAAAGTCAATTATTCATCGAAATTGTTTTTTCTTAGGACATTACTTTCCATATATTTTCTACATGAGATCAATTAAAAGTTTTTCTAATTAAATAATGTCTTATATTTATTAAGTTTTGTTTTTATATCTAAAAAAAAACGTTAAGCTATGCAAAAAGAATTTCTCGAAATTTCATAAAATCAAAGAAGTAGGGCTTAAGATATATATATATATATATATATATATATATATATATATATATATATATATATATATATATATATATATATATTAAAAAGATGTTCTAACAAAGAAACATTTCAAAAAATAATCTAATTAATTTCGGAATAATTCCTGAAAGGTTCAATAAAAGAATTTACAAATCAGTGTGGTTTGCAACGTGACACACTTTCCCTGACCATCCGCTTAGATGAAACCTAGGTAGGTTTGTCTGGCTCACTAGGTGTACCTAGGTCTGCTCTACGGTTGTATTGAGCTCTTTTGTTAGTTGTTTACTCGTATCGGGGTTTTTCCTTTGGCCTTCCGACCTGCATCTGTGCGATTTTTTTCGGCAGTAGTTCATGTTTGTAGCTCTTTCTTTTTTTTTTAAAACCTTTTTTTCCCTCGAGATTGATTTGATTATTCGAGGGTTTTTCGAAACGAGTGTAGTTATCTATATTTGTATATATATATATATATATATATATATATATATATATATATATGCATATATATATGTGTTTGTTTGTGTGTGACTCTGTGTGTATTTGTAGGATGTATAAATGAAACAAAACTGAAGATGATGAAGCAAAATAGAAAATTTTTTTCAACTTCATATGTATATATGTATATATATGTCTGCGTGTAGTATATATATATACATACATATATATATATAATATTTTTTTGTTTAAAAATATGATTCCTTCGCTCCATAAGAGTTCTCAT
>OZ010603.1:70779126-70784126 GCA_963932145.1 Acanthosepion lycidas | reverse complement strand
TCTATCTATCTATGTCTTTTCATTATCTATCTGTCTGTCTATCTATCTATCTATCTATCTACCTAATAATAATAATAATAATAATAATAAAAATAATAATAATAATAATAATAATAATCACTGTTCACACCTAACGAAGGGGTTTATCCATGTAAAATATGTATGCGTATTTTTTTTTTAACGCAAATGTGCATGGGTCAATGTCATTGGATGACTATTTCTAACCTTAAGTCTCTAGTGGGGATCCGAAAGGAAATGTGTATCCAACATAAATCAGAGGAAATAATAATAATAATAATAATAATAATAATAATAATAATAATAATAATAATAATAATAATAAAAATAATAATAATAATAATATTTTTCAAAATGTGATCACAGAATTACACGAAACCAGTTCACCAGAAAACATCGCCAGTACAAAATTAATCGAGGTTACAATGGTTCGAACGCGGACCCGATCTCTCTGTGTCAGACAGGGCCCATCGCCTTAAAAAGAAAAAATATATCCTGACGAAAACAAATAAATCAAACGGCTCAAATTCTCCATGTTGAGTAGGCGTGGCTCTACACTATCCATTTTCAGCCAATCAGATTCTTTCAATTCTTTTGTTTTCTTTTTTTGTTTCTTTTTTTTTTCTTTTTTTCGTAAAGAAGTGATTTCGGATACGACAGGTCTCGCCTTCTTGCACGAGATTTCAATGCTTTATTTTGACAAATTACGATTTAATCAGAAATCACAAATTAGAAGAATTAATCACATTCACTTAAAAAGACATTCTATAATTGTTTGCCAGAGAAAATTTGAAATAAAGTAAGACACATCACACGATTCTTTTTATAAAAATAAATTCATGGTGGGATTTTAGAATACCGGAACGGCGACCAGAAATAATAATAATATATATATTTTTTATAATTCTTTAGTTTAGGTACCCCAGATAGTGAATATAAATTATTTTTTTCAAATTAAATTTTATAAAAGTGAATGGTGGAATGCAGTTTGCTGAGTAAATAGTGTAAATATTAATTCCTATACATAAGCCAAGGCAAATATATTCATACAACGTGATTTACTTAAAATTAAAAAAATGAATAAATCAATAAATGAATTTTGAAATCAATAATTAGGAGTTTTTTTTTATATATATATTACTATAGATTTTTATGTATATTGTTATCGATTATGCACTTCAGATTCTTCTATGTGAGAGACAAATACTCTATCAGGACACACCCAGTCTGATAAGGATATCCTAGGCATATGAATAACTGTCAAAATGTGATAACTGTTGTTGTTGTTGTTATTGTTGTTGTTGTTCTTCTTCTTCTTCTCTCATGGCCATATCACGTTGAAACACCAGTTCCCGAACGATCGTCGAAATTAAGCAACGTTTGATTTTTTTTCTTTAAGCAAAATTAAAACGAATATTGTTTACTTGTTTGCATTTGTTGCCATTGATAGACAACATGTTCTTCGATATTTAATTGAAATATATTACATTTAAAAATATATATCTTCTCTAGTCAATGACGTTAATGATGTTTGGCTACAGACTTTAGATAGATAGATAGATAGATAGATAGATAGATAGATATGGAGAGATTGTTATAGATAGATAGATAGATAGATAGATAGATAGATAGATAGATATGGAGAGATTGTTATAGATAGATAGATAGATAGATAGATAGATAGATATGGAGAGATTGTTATAGATAGATAGATAGATAGATAGATAGATAGATAGATATGGAGAGATTGTTATAGATAGATAGATAGATAGATAGATAGATAGATAGATAGATAGATAGA
The DNA here is from genome assembly GCA_963932145.1 of Acanthosepion lycidas. NCBI lineage: Eukaryota > Metazoa > Mollusca > Cephalopoda > Sepiida > Sepiidae > Acanthosepion > Acanthosepion lycidas. The sequence goes on along the minus strand of OZ010603.1, from coordinate 70,782,307 downwards.
TATGGAGAGATTGTCATAGATAGATAGATAGATAAATAGATAGATATATATGGAGAGATTGTCATAGATAGATAGATAGATAGATATGGAGAGATTGTCATATATATATATATATATATATAGATAGATAGATAGATAGATAGATAGATATGAACAAACTATGATAGATTTGCTCAGACATGAGAGAGATAGATAGGTATGAACAGATATGAGATAGAAGGATAAGAAAAGAAAGAAAGAAAGAACATGAAACAGATGGATATGAAAAAACTACGGGAGACAGATTTTTACATACATGAGATAGATAGATATGAATAGATTATTACAGATTTTAACATATATGAAATAGATAGATAGATAGATAGATAGATAGATAGATAGATAGATAGATAGATAGATAGATATTATCAAACTGAGGTAGATGGACAGAAAAGGTAAAAAGATCGATAGACGATTTTCAAAAGCAAATTTGGGTAAATGTTCAAGAACGTTACAACTAAAAGCAAAAGCACAAAATTGAAAAAAAGAAAAAGAAAAGAAAACGTACATTTAAACAAAAGGATTGACGAACTACATTATTTTATACAGCAATAAGTCGACCAAAATTAGTTACAATTCGATGTTATTCTTTTTTATTTATTAGCTCCAAGCAATAAGTAAACATTTAAGCGACTTCCATATTGATTCTTGCGTAAAAATGAAATAAGTTGTATCTGAAAAACAAATCGTGTAAATACATATATACATACAGAGCGGGAAATACCTATTCAGGAGATTTGTGTGACACTGTCATCGGCCTGTCTTACATATGCTGTCATAACGCATTGTAGACTCTAAATAACTATTCAGTAATTTTAAACAATCGTCACCATCCTGGATCTGACTGAAATTGTTCAATTTAACACTCTTCCATTTTCCTCAACTCGAGAGAATGCAGTATTTGGAGGGGTTTACAAGTTGAATAGGGCCTCTCTTCATCTATATCTGTCCCTGCACGCTCTCACTCTCTATCTCTCTCTCTCACACACACACACACACATATATATATATTTATATGAAGAAACAATTTGTACAAAGAATTAAAAAGCAATTTTAATGTGATTAATGTCGAACACTTCGTTAACAGGATTTTATGAGACATTAACTTTCTATTATTTCCTTGATTAATAAGATACTTATATTCGAGTTGTTGTCAGATGGAAGACACATGCCAAGTACTTTCGATAATTTCAAATAGTCATCTTCAGAACGCAATTATCTTATATATATTGTCTTCCCGCTAAAAACTCAAATATCCGTCAGTTATGTGCCATGCGTCATACACCCGTGGCGTGGGATATGTATCTTTCGATACATGACTGACGAGAAATTTTTTCCCGCAGTAGGTTGCCATTTCTTTTTGCGGTAGATCAGTTGAACCCGATCTGAGAACCCATAGTTGGTGGGAGAAAAAGAGGATTGATACCTTTCCCAAAGTTATTAGCACGTAAGTGAGTTTCATGGATTCGATTGGAATTCGAACTCCGTTCTCCATTTCCTCAATCCATCTCGAATATAAGGATCTTATTATTCAAGGAATTGATAGGAAGTTAATGTCTCATTAAATCCTGTTAGCGAAGGAATGAATCACATTAACATTGCTATTTAATTCTTTGTATGAATTCTTTTTTATGATATAAAATATAAGTTTCACACTCCAATATATATATATATATATATATATATATATATATATATATATATATATATATATATATATGGTTATATTTCTATCCTGTCTATATTTCTATATTGATATATTTAAATAAACAGTATTACTTACATTTACCGCCCTGAATGTTCGAGAAAATTCGTAGAAAATATGCGTTCTCCAACAGGAATCGAATCTATGCCATACACGGAACCGTCATTTGATCTGACATGTTATATCACTTAGATATAGAGAAGCGTTTGGGTAGCCAAGTCAAAATTTAGGAACCAGACGCTTCTCTAAAGCTAAATGATATAGATAAAGCATTCGTCCTAAGTGATGACTAAGATATTTTATATATATTTATATATACATACATACATACATATATATATATATATATAATAGAAACATAAACTGAGCCTTGAATATTTTCCTAGGTATGACGATCTTAATTGCTGCTGTTCCCAGATTTACCCTGACCCAGGGTGGTAGCGCCTGTTACGGTTCCAGGTATGGGCAAATAGTGAAACCCCAAACAATGAAAGTATAAAAATATTTATCGTAAAATACCAGCAGTACATTTTTAAAGTAATAAAAATTACCAGCAATACATTTTCGTAAGGGAAAAAATATTACCAGCAATACATTTTTATAACAAAAAAATTACTAGTAATAAAATTTGTAACAAAAAAAATTTATCATCTGTTGTAAAAGAAATTACTAACGCTTCAAAGAATATATATATATTATATATATTTATGTCGGTGCATATATATATATATATATATATATATATATATAGATAGATAGATAGATAGATAGATAGATAGATAGATAGATAGAAAAATAGATAGATAGATAGATAGATAGATTGATAGATAGATATTGACAATATTAGTGGTAAATATACACATACATATGCAAAACATAAAAATATATATATGTACATGATATCCACATACATACATATTTTTGTATAAAAAAAAACTTCCAAGAGGATAGAATCCAGGTAGAACTCAATGTCCAGGACAGAGTAAGGATATAATAAAAAGGCTATTGGAACTGAACTATAAAAAGGCTATTGGAACTATTTCGAATTGAATCCATCAAAGATGGCACGTGGAACTAGAACAGTCTACCCCAGTGAGAGAAATAAAGGGTTCAGTTCGAAATTCCAACCACCTGAAGAAGGCTGGAGCGTACAACGGCCGAAACGTTGTGATAAATATGGCGACAAAGATGAGGACAATAGTCCGAATAATGTAAATAATCTATCTATCTATTAGGTTGGTGCAAAAATAATGACGTAATAATGTCGTTTTTTGACTTTACGTCAAAAAACGACATTATTACGTCATTATTTTTGCACCAACCTAATATCTATGTTTGTCTCTTTATTTGTCTCCCCACTCTCTCTCCCCGCTATATATATATATGTATGTATATATATATAGATATATATATATATATATATATATATATATATAT
>OZ010603.1:70766626-70774126 GCA_963932145.1 Acanthosepion lycidas | reverse complement strand
CCATGCCACAAGAATTCGTTGTTAAGCAAGTTAGCACAATTCCTGGGCAGCTCGAGAAGCTTGTGGAGGAATCTGGTGCTCATACTGAATTTTATTTAAAACCTGAACGCTTTCATATGCATTTTTTTTGTAAAAAATTATCATTTAATAAATAAATTATAAGTATTTTAAAATGTCGAGTTACTTTACATATATATATATATATATATATGGTGAATAATACAACCAAATTCTGTTTGCAATTTTACATTAACAAGCATTAACGATACCAGGACGCTCAATTTTTAATTTAAATTTTCGACTCGGTGGAAACAACGAGCAATGCCTAAACTAATAAATAAAATGTGAACAGAACAAGAACAATCTAATCCCGTAAATTGAATAAAGGCTTCAGTTTGAAATTTCCTGAATTTATTTCGATGCAATGTTTGTTGTGATAAACATTGTTACTGCGATGAAATGTGTGTGCTATTGTTTTGAGGTGTGTATTTTGCTGAAACGATCTGCGTATTTTATTTCGATAAAATGCGTATTGTGACGATGTGTGCCTTTCTAATAGTGTGTATATTATGGAGATAGTTTATGTTAACACTATGAAATTTGTACAATATTGTGTACACTACTGCGTGCAGTATTTTGATGGGGTGTCTCTACTATTGTAAAAAGTATGCATTTTAATATCAAGAAATTCATGTTACTGTTATGTATTGGATATCGTATTCCGATGAAGTTTAAATGTTATTGTTTCGAAGCGTGTATGAATTGTGATGAAAATTGCATGATATTGTTTTCAACGGTGTGTTTTATTGTGGTGTAGGTTATGTAATTTTGGTGGAGTGCATATTTTATTGTAATGAAATGTAGATATTGCTGCTATAAAATACACATTTCAGTGTGATGTGAAGTGTAAATGTTACTGTAGCAGAAGAGAGCTATTATTATGCCTTTTACTGCTATGAACTGTGAATTTTATTGTGATGAATTGTATGTTGCTTCGGCGAAATACATATTTTACTGTGATGCAATGTGTATGTTGCTTCTATGAACTGCATTTTATAGTACTGAAGTGTAAATTTTAACTGTTGCGAAGTGCCTATTTTATTATGATTCAATGTGCATATTACTACGTATATTATTGTGAAGTATGTGTTTTATTTTACTGAAATGTTTGTTCTGATCAAAAATGTGATTGTCATAAAGTGTGTATATTATTATAATATTTTATGTGACTGTGATGAAGTGTGTATGCTTTCAGGATGACGTGTATAAGTTATCGTGGCGAAGTATTTTAATGAAATGTGATATTATTATTATTATTATTATTATTAACGTGTATATGTTTCTACATACACGGATATATATGTAAATAAATGTATCTTTGTTGTATCACCAGTTACCACCACACCTAAAACTAGTTTAATGTCACTTAGCTCTCTTGCTTGAAAGACAGCCGTCTACATTTTCACCTGCCTTTCTACCTGATTTTCACCGCTTTTTGTTTTCTCTTCTTCCCCCATCCTTTCAGAACGGACTTTTCTCTTTCCTTTTATATGGCATATGTCTATTAACATTATATTTCTCTCTACTAACATACCACACACACTTACTCTCCCTACCTTACTCTCTTTGTCATATGCTCTCTATCTTACTCTCCTTACCTTCCTTTACTCTCCCTACCATATCCATCTTACTCTCCGTACATTACTTTGCTTATTTAACTCTCCCTACCTTACACTCCTTGTCTTACTCTCTCTACCTTACTCTCCTTACCTTGTTTTCCCTACCATATCCATCTTACTCTCCTTATTTTACACTCCCTACCTTACTCACTTTGTCATGCTCGTTCTCTGAACTTTACTCTCCCAACGATATTCAGCTTACTCTCCTGATATTACTCTCCCTACCTTACTCTTCTTATCTTACTCTCCCTACCTTATTCTCCTTAGTCTCACTACCTTACTCTCTTTATCTTACCCTCCCTACCTTACTCTTCTTATCTTATTCTCCCAAAGTTACTCTCTTTAACTCTACCTTACTCTCCTGAGGTCCCGCTTTTTTTACCTTACTCTCTCAACTGGTACTATTTTCTGTCTCCCCTTTATTACCCCCACCTTTTAATGCTTTTAATGTGTGACTGATTTAGGTTTGAATCCTCCCCCCTCTCTCTCTCCCTCTTTCACTCGCTCTGCTTTTGCATTTGCTCTTTTCCTATGCGTCCTCTCTATTTTTATTTCCAACTCTCTCACTCTCAGTCCACCTTTTCTCGCTTTGCTTTCCCATCTACTCACTCTCTCGAACCTATACACTTCTCCCTCATTCTCACTAGACCCTTCCTCTCTCCATCGTTGCCTCTCTCACAGTTTACGTCTCTTCCACTAACTGCCAACTTCCCCGCCCTAAAACAATGTTGCTCCACTCCTACCACGCTTAATTCGAATGCTACCACTGTTACCGAAACATACACGACTACCGTTTAGTCCCCACCTCTCCCCCTCCTTTTCTTTGACTCGCTCGCGGTCATCCATTTCTCGGGACACTGACCAAGAAGACTATGTAGCTGCACTGATATCGTTTGATCTATCCACAAACAGCCTTATCGGCTGGATAACAGTGACAATCCAACTAAAAACAATACTGCTCTCCGGCCATCAAGCGTTTCTAGAAAGCCGAATATTGGAATTCCAAATGCTTTAAAATCACTTTTTCAGCTGGTTTGCTTCGATCTTTTACAATCTTAATATCATCACATTTGGCTGCTGTTAAACTGTGATAAGAGATATGCATATCACACAGTAGTTACACTTGTCTCCTGTTAAACAGATACAAAACTACCTATAAACTGGTGCCATATTTTCAAAGAAATGTCCTTACGTATAAACTTTTGCCCGACGACGATGCATAAGGACGTAGATGTTGTTTATATACCTGGATTAGAGTTTTAAACCAACAGAAAGAAAATAGATAAAAAAAGTATACGTGCGAGAGTGTGCTTGTACAAAGTAAATATTTACACCTATTCTTAATACTTACTTATATAACTGTGTGTATATATATGTGTGTGTGCGTGGTACTAAATGTTTGCAGTGTACTGTAGAAATTAAGACTCAGAGTTTTTGTAACAAGAATGTTTATGGCGACGATTACAACAAACGCTGACCGCGGTTAAACAATAGTTTTTCAAAAACAAGTCAGTTTTTATGCCGTCTTAGCAATAGCTTAAAAGGTGTTTTCATTTTTTTTAGTCTTTCTTTTAATCGCCTTGTTTAATAAGAAAATATCCTATTTAGATGATTATTTCAAATTGTTGAAAGTGGCACAGCAAAAAAAGTAAGAAAAAAACGCTCACACACAAAAACAACAGTAAATTTTCGTGGAAATATAACGACGCAGGTTTATGCAACTTATTCAAAATGGTGACACCTTATTAAATTATCGATATTCAACTCTGAAAATACAACGAAACACAGACAGACACACACAGACACACACAAACACACACACACACACACACACACACACACACACACACACATATATATATATATATATATATATGTATATATATAATGTTAAACCTCATCATACGCGGATATATTCATGCTTGATTGCTTGCTGTTAGTGTTTACTTTTTAAGACTTGCATTGTCTTATATTCATTTCGAAAAGACAGATTTTAACTAATAACGTAAAAAAGAATTCAGTTGTATAATATTCCATAAAACACCAACAGAAAGAAGAAAAACTTAAAAAAAAACAAAAAACAAACAAAAAACAAACAAAAAACAAAAAACAAAAATCCACTTAATTTCCTGAATTAAAAGATTTAATTTTCAATCTGAAAAACAACAGCTTAAAATGACGTGAAAATAAAAACAAACAGAAGAAAACATTCTTATATATACATATATAAAAAAAATAAGTTAAATAAAATCCAGTCGTCCGATTATGATACCGACACACCAATAAATAAGGTTAAGCATAAAACACAACTATCACGTGTGTGTGTGTGTGCGTATATATATATATATATATATATATATATATATATATATATATATATATATATAGAGAGAGAGAGAGAGAGAGGGATATAGATATATAGATATATATATATATATATGCATATTTAATTTATACAATTACTGCTTATATACTACATCTGTGGCTGAAAAGAGAGGTAAAAGTACCCAGTATGTCTTATGGGACTACTACCATTGCATGCAGCGGACTCCAGTTTGGATGTACGTACCCAGCGTCAGTGAACAACACATTGACAACATCCCCTCAGGTAAGTGTCCTATCTTCAACACCGGTTGCTATTACATTTCTATTCGATAACTCTTTATCCGAGGTTATCAACCACCGTACTTTTTTTTCGAAACCGTTTCACGAACAATTACCTAAATTTACCGATGCATTTTGCTATAAACGCATCTGTTCATTCATTTCTTGAATGTTTTCACCACATGTATCTAGTAGCTGTTTCTGTGAATCAAGGGACTGCCCTCAAATACGGTGCAATCTTTTTAGCATCTTCGTCTATCCCCGTCGTCTCGGCGATGTCGGCCCAAAGCCCGCATTTCAAGGTTATTTTTAATTATTATTATTATTATTATTATTATTATTATTATTATTATTATTATTATTATTTTTATTTTCTTTGATTTCTGGCGTTTACACATTTCTCTCCGGTTCCCGCCCAGAGACCTAAGGTTAGAAATGGCATCATGACACTTTCCACTGACAAAAAACAAAAAAAAAAAAGAAGAAATTACATCGATAAAGCCCTTCGTAAAGTGTGGGCTGTACTTGTCAGAACAATTTTTTGTATCTCCTTGAGGCATGGACTTCCAGGAATCCCTTCAATTAGTCTATTGCAATCTTTTCCAACCAGTCCTAGGGCTCCAACTACAACAGGGATTGTTGATGTTCCCATGTGCCACATTTCTGAGATTTCTATTTCAAGGTCCTTGTATTTTGACAGCTTTTTGAATATCTTCAAAGATACATTGCAGTCAGCAGGGACTGTCATATCAATAAGGAGGCACCGTTTTTGTTTGTGGTCTTTAATAACAATATCTGGGCGGTTGGCCTTGATTGTTCTGTCAGTGTGTATTGTGTAGTCCCATAGAATTGTAACAGGTCCTATCTCCGTAACCGGGTCTGGGTGGTGTTCATACCTTATTATTATTATTATTATTATTATTATTATTATTATTATTATTATTATTATTATTGCCTAAAAGATGTCATGACGTAATTTTAGTCCACTTTTCTGAGGCGTCAAAAACCTCTCTAAGGTCCCAAGTTGTACTATGTTCAGTACGAATCACATTTCCGAATTTTACCCAGACATTTTTCGAGTTTGTCTGTCACTGTGCCAAGGGTGCTCATTTCAACAGGAAATACTTCTCCTTTATTCAACTCACACAAGCGTCCAATCTCGTGTTTCAAATATTGATACTTTTCTTCTTCAATCCTTGCCTTCCCGAGTATAATAATAATGAAATCGAAATCTCAAAAATGTGGCACATGGGAACATCAACATTCCCCGTTGTAGTTGGAGCCCTAGGATTGGTTGGAAAAGATTCCAGTAGACTAATTGAAGGGATTCCTGGAAGTCCATGCTTCAAAGAAATACAAAAAATTGTTCTCATAAGTACAGCCCACACTTTACGGAGGGCTTTATGTAAAATGCTTTTATTTTTTTTATATTTTTTTAATTTTAATTTTTTGTCAGTGGAAAGTGTCATGATGCCATTTTTAACCTTAGGTCCCTGGGCGGGACCCGGAAAGAAATGTGTACACGCAATAAATCAAAGGAAATAATAATAATAATAATAATAATAATAATAATAATAATAATAATAATAATAATAATACACACGGAACAATCAAAATTAATCGTGCAGACATTGTGATCAACCACCACAAATACAGAATGTGCTTTCTTATTAGGTTGGTGCAAAAATAATGACGTAGTAATGTCGTTTTTTGACGTATTTTTAACGTCAAAAAACGACATTATTACGTCATTATTTTTGCACCAACCTAATATTAACATGTCAGTTTCTGTAGATTGTAATGTATCTTTGAAGATCTTCAAAAAATATCAAAATGCAAGGATCTTGAAGTGGAAACTAAAATAAATGGGGCACATGAAGGCATCAATAATTCCATTTATAGTTGGATTGCTTGCATTGTTTGGAAATGGTTCCGATACTCTCAGTGAAGTGATTCCTGGTAACCCATGCCTTAAAGAAATGCAAAAAGTTGTACTCACAAGTACGGTTCACATATTACGAAGAGCCTTATCAATGTAAAATGTGTTTGATATTAGTTTTTCTTTTGCTTTTCATTTTTACAAAAATGATCAGTGGGAAATGTCATGAAGCCATTTCTGACCTTAGATCTCTAGTTGGGACCCAGAGAGAAATGTGCAGTCAACAGAAATAATAATATTAGGTTGGTGCAAAAATAATGTCGTTTTTTGACGTTCAACTTTATGCGAGAAAACGACATTATTTTTGCACCAAGCTAATAATAATAATAATAATAATAACTGTTCTTGCAGTTTTTTGTAATTGGGGGCTGACATTGCAGGTTAGGCGATAAAAATTCTCCTAAAAAATCCAGCACCCTACTCAGTATTTTTGCTTATCAGAGTAGTGTCGTTGTTACGAATTTTACTCGGATTTTTAGTTCTTTTAGCCACTGTTTCCCAGTTCTTAGACACAACTTCGATATCTTGCTATCTTCAGTACTTGAAAGAGGTTCAGCTATATATTCTGTTTTTTGTCTTTATTTTCAATTTATTCAGCTGCTTCCTAGAACAGCGAATGATACTATGCAAGACGTTTATTATTATTATTATTATTATTATTATTATTATTATTATTATTATTATTATTATTATTTCTTTTCATTTCTGTTGTATAAACATTTCTTTCCGGGTCCCAACCAGAAACCGAAGGTCAGAAATAGCTTCATGACATTTTCCAATGATTATTTTTGTAAAAAAAAAAAAAAAAACTAAAAACACCACATTTCACATAGATAAATCCCTTCGTAGTGTATTAGATGTAATTGTAAGTAGAATTGTTGCATTTATTTAAGCCATGTTCTATCAGGAATCCCTTCAATGAGTTTATCGAAACCTTTTCCAATCAATCCGAGTGCTCCAACTACAACTGGAATTATTGATGCCCTCATATGCCATATTATTGAAATTTCCACCTCAAGATGCTTGTATTTTGGTAGTTTTTTTTTAAGATCTTCCAAGATATATTACAATCTGCAGGTACTGACATGTCAATAAGAAAGCCTGTTTTTGTTTGGGCGATTAGCTTTGATTATTCTGTCTGTGTGTATTGTAAAGTCCCCCAAAATTGCTACAGGTCCTATATCTGCAACCGGGTCTGGGTGGTGTTCAATCCAGTTTCCCGCAGTTTCCTTTCCGGAAAAGTTGCATATTTTCCAGTGCAGGTATTGGTCCACATTG